>OU898278.1:25857915-26265415 GCA_918026665.1 Diabrotica balteata
TAGTTTTTCTTACTGTATAAGGTATCTTTATCATCGGAATATAGACATTTTCAATGATTTCAGTCTGTTTATTCTTGGTTTTTTCAGTGTCCACACCTCTGCTCCGATCAAAAGTACAGAGCAAATATAGCACTTGACCTTTCTTTGCATTAGTTCTAAATTTATCATCAGTGATCTATCCTTGAATACATACCTGTGCTTCTGTTTTGTCATTGTCATTAGTACTAGTCGTATTAATTTTGATGGTATGCCAAATTCTTCCAATATATTAGGTAGAATTGTTCTATCTATTGAATCATAGGCTTGTTTAAAATCTACAAAGAGATTGTAAACCTCCATTTCTTATTACCATGCTTTTGGCTAGCTATTGTTTAACTGTAAATAGTTGAACAATGGTAGATCTATTTCATCTAAACCCTGCTTGATATTCCCCGATGATTTTTTTTCCGTGGGAGAATAAAGCCTTCGATTAATGATGTTTGTGAGTATTTTATATCCCGAACAAAGTAAAGAGACGCCTCTATAATTCTGACACAACAGTTTGCCTTCTTTTTTATCAATAGGGCAGATTATACTTTTCTTCCATTGTTGGGGAATTTCTTCTTCTATCCATACCTCTCGTATTAGCTGGTACATCTGTTGTGTCAGATTCCTTCCTCCTTGCTTGAGTAGTTCACCGGTATTTTATCTATTCCCAGCGCTTTATGCCTTTTTTGTATGTGAATTGCCGTTTGGACCTCCTCTAGCGTTGGGTCTTCTTCTTCTTTAGGTACCGTCTCCTCTAAGGAGGTTAAATCATCACAACTATTTTCACTTTTGAGGTTGCAGCTCTGAACAAGTCGATGGTTGCGGGTCTAGTTAATTCATTTTTTTCTTAATTTTTCCCCAGATCTTGTTGTTGTACCTCCTGCCGTGCCTGCTGCTGCGCCTCTGTTGGGGTCCTTTGTTCAGTAATTCTTGAAATATGTTATCCTGGTTTTCTTTATTTCGTCCATATCGCTAATGATTTCACCCTTTTTATTTTTTCAGATGCTAGTCTTCGGTTTGTATCCCTGTTTTAAATATTTGATAAATTGGTATGCACTACGTGTTTCGTTTTCCTTAAACTCCCTCTGTATGTTTAGTATCCGTTGGTTTTGGCACTTTCTCTTTTTCTGCCTGCACAGTTCATCTGCTCCTCATCTTTTGTTCTTAAATTCTGTTTATCTCTCTCTAGTACGTCTAAGTAAGTAATAATTCTTATGTGCTTCATTTCTTGCCTGTATAGCTTGTTGGCATTCTTCATCCAATTTTGTTACTTCTCTTCGTTGTGACTTTGTTCCTAGGAATTCTTTGATGTGTTGAATATGATACTGCTTATGGTGTTCCATTGATTTTCTATTGTAGAGTCTGCTCTGTTTTCTTCTGGTAATTTTTCATCCACTGTTCTCTCAAATCTTTCTTGTACCTCAGAGACTTTTAGTTAATCTAAGTTTGTCTTGTTTTGGATATTTTTCCTTTACCTGTCGACTGATTTTGCATCTAAACCGATCTGTACTAGTAGACGGTCTGAGTCACAGCTTGCGCCACATCTGCTTTTAAAATCTAATATACTCATCGCTATTCTTTTTTCAGCCAGTATATGGTCTATTTGATTGAATGTATTTGCGTCAGGTGATATCCAGGTACCCTTATGTATGTCCCGATATGGGAAGCATGTTGAACTAATAATTATATTCTTTCCAACTGCGAAAACTATTAGAAACTGACCATTCTCACTTGTGTCTCTATGCAAAATATGTTTTCCTATTACACCTATGTACTCTTTTTCTTTTCCGATCTTGGCGTTTGTGTCGCCTATAACCACTTTCATGTGGTTTCTTGGTAATGAGTCATAGATTCGTTCTAAATCTTGTACATTTATAAGGGTAATGTTAAAGAAATGCGTTTTTGTCCTAAGCTTGCAGATTCTTACATTGATGTCTTGAAAGTCTGTTATCAGATGCTTCATTTTATTATCTACGATAAAGGCTACTCCAAATTCTTTATTTCCTTTATCTTTACCGCTATACAGTATAGTGTGTGTTTTAGTGTCCCGGATACCTTTTCCCAACCATTTAGTTTCTTGTGCTGCAGTGAATTCTATTTTATATCTTTTCAGTTCGTGTAGAAGGATCCTCTATGCTTCTGGTCTAGTAAGCGTTCTGACATTTAAGATTTCCAGCATAAATTCCATATTCCTTTGCCAAAGTCGTCGTCTTGATATTCGTCTATTCCGAGGCCTATCTGAAGGTTTCGTAGAAGTATTTTTTTTTAAAGAATAGATTACTTTTCTATCGCCCAACCCCCTTTTCGGAGAACCACTTCTCCCTTGATCGTCAACCCTGACCCTACAGACTTGTTTACACGGGTAGAGTTGTGAGGAGAGTAGAATAGCTAGTAGAGTCGACTCTACTCGCTACTCTACCAAAAATGGCTTGATACCGTTCACACGAGGAGAGTTACAAGTATAGTACTGATGCTAGTATAGTGTGGAGTGGGTGTTTGTTTAGTGCAAAATGAATTCAAGAAAAAGAAAATTGATTCAAAATTGTTTAGCTACAGTTGCAAATGCATTTGTAACTGAAGTCGCTGAAGCTATCGATGATGAGGTAAACAAACAAAGAAAGGAGTGGATGAGAGAGTGGCTTAAAAGAAGGAATACACACGGGGCCTCAGCTCTTCTGTTAAGAGAACTAGCCTTAGAGGATGAGTTGGAATATAAGATGTGTCTAAGGATGACCCCAGGAAAATTCGAAGAACTTCTGAATATGGTGCATGACAAAATCGAACGACAAGACACGTTTATGAGGGATGCAATAAAACCAAGAGTGAAGCTTGAGATTACATTGAATTTTTTAGCTACAGGCAACAGCTATCGAAGCCTTTCTCATTTTTTTAGGGTTTCAAGACCTGCAATTTCAAAGTTGGTCCCCGAGGTGTGTGATGCCATCTCCGAAGTATTGGAGGAGTCAATAAAGGTAAGTTTCAATAACAGGGTGAATAAACAGGTACACGCATTACAAAAAATAGTTTTAATTGAAAATTCGTAAAATAACAAAATAGTACTTCAGATAAATGTTGAAAAAGGTACACCACAGAAACTTCGGTGAAGCAAGTCCCGTTTAAATATTAAACCTGTGTATAAGTCATTTGCATAGCACGTGTCAGAATATCTGAATCTTCAGGATTCACAGCTGCATCTTGTAGATGGATACTGTTACCATCTGGATACTGTTGCTGTTGAGTAACGAGTGACGAAGACGCCATTTGCTGAGCACTGCTACTCGTAGGACTGCCAAGTGGAGAATTGGTGTAAAATGACTGGTGGGAGTTGCATCCTGATGAAACGGAGTATGCAGGGGTGCTGTGAGACATGTGCACTGGTAAACTTGGTGGTGTGTTGAGTTGGAGTACTGAGCAGTTTGCTGAGGATAAAACGCTTAGTTTGTGCTTCATCAGAATTCCCTGAATCTCATGTTGGGCCACCACAGCTTGTTCCGGTGGTAAATTATTCAAGCTCGCTGAAACAAAATTTTCCAAACGCTTCGTTCTCATTGCTGTCCATCCGGTCGTCATGGATATTTTGACTAACCTGTTGAAGGTCCTTCACTGCTTGTGTTAGATTGTCAAGTCTCTTCTTTTTGCCTGCAGGCCGTCGTTTAAAATGTTTCCGATGCCGATTGCTTACGAGATGGTGTTTGTTGGCAGCTCGATGTTTGTGGTAGAGTTATATTTTCCACTGATTGATCTGGATCATCGATAGTCCCTTCCTCTTCCTGTGATTCTGTGTTGAGTGGATATTTCGACTCTGTATTGTGTGAAATGGTTGTTTCCTAAAACAAACAAAAAATAAAACAAAAACTAAATTAGTAAATGTTAAGAGGGAATTTTAAATTTTGGTTTCAGGTTCCTTCCAGAGACGAATGGAACACTGTGGCTGAGGGTTTTAAGGAGCATTGGAACTTTCCAAATTGCTGTGGGGCTATAGACGGCAAACACGTTTTAATTAAGGCACCTCCCAACTCTGGCAGTGAATATTATAATTATAAAGGGCAGCACAGCGTGGTACTTATGGCTGTTGTTGATCATAAATACTGCTTCAGTTATATCAATGTTGGTTTCAAAGGATCTAATTCAGATGGAGGTGTATTTCAAAATTGCAATATATATGAAGCATTAGAGAACAGTCTTCTACCCGATGGTCTATTCCTTGTTGGGGACGATGCATTTCCCTTAAAATGTACCTGATGAAGCCATACAGTGGGTACCGAAGACGTCTTACCGTAAATGAACAAGTCTTCAATTACCGCTTGAGCAGGGCAAGAAGAATTTCGGAGAATGCATTTGGAATATTAGTTAGTCGTTTCCGGATTTTCGAAAGACACTTAGCCGTACAGCTAACAACAGTAAATAAAGTAGTTACCGCAGCCTGTAGCCTTCACAACTGGCTAAGAGAAACATCCCCAGAATCATATTTTGTCAATGGCTGTGTCGATAAGGAAATTACTGACAACGGATCTGTCATTCCAGGGCAATGGCGAAACGAAATCAATGAACTAAGAAATCTTGAACCATATGGTGGCTCTCAGTCAACAGCCATGGCTAAGAAAGTGAGAGATCGCTTAATGACCTATTTTAACAATGAAGGAGCTGTTCCATGGCAATATAAGAATGTGTTTTGACTTGAGATATTACTTTGTATTGTGTATGACATTTATTAACTAGAACAACCTTATGAAGAATTGTACAACTTTTTGTAATTTGTATTTAACAAGATTTGTCATAAAATTTCGGAACTATAGCCCGTTCCCACTTGTCGTGAGTTGGGAAAAATAAATAACCTACACACTTTTATATGAATGCTATTATGTATGTTTAGTCTAGTTTTTTAAATATCGTTTGTAGTATAAATTTACAAATTTCCAAGTACCATATCTGAGAAGATTAAAAAGTAATGGGTAAACATAATGATCTTATCGGCACTTTTAAAAATGCTGATTTTCTTATACATACAATTTCGTTTATTATGTACTCTCTCACAGTTCTCTCGCGTATATTGTAAAAATTTGCCAGCTTCCGATAATATAATAATAGGATAGAAATGCTGACATCCGATTAATATACGGATCCGACACACGACAGGTGGGAACGGGTATAATGCTCAGTGTCCGTTTTTTAACTCTATGAACAAACAAAATCAACGTTGCATTAAATTTGTAATTATTGGTGGACAAGTTTATATGGCAGCCAACCGGTTTACTGTCAAATCTGATATACAATCGTTCACTTTTATCTTGATAAGAATACATTTTTTATTTCTTATTGTATTTTTCATTAACAAGTAATAAAAACCTGTAACTTACCCGTGAGCCTTCAGTTTTCTTGTTTCCTTTTGCACCTTTCATGATTGCTTCCATAGGAGTAAACCATTTCACGTTCGGAACGTATACATCGGCTGAACCTGAACCCGATTTTTTTGATTTTTGTATTTTTAAACACTCTTGATTATAGGTGCACCTTATATTCTTAATTTTTTGCTTGAGCTCGTTTACTCCAAAACCCTCTTTTGCCATTCTTTCGACGATTTCATCCTCCGCAGCTTGCCTCATACTTTTATTTCTGTAGTGTACACTACCTAAATTCCATAAACACTGGTATTCTCCATACATCTCTACAAGTTTTAAAGTTTCATCTTCGGTGAACTTCATTTTTAATTTTTACATAAAACACAACTCCATCTGGAATGACAGCGTCCCTATGCACTCTTCTACCTACTCTACTCTACCAGAATTCACCGCGTTCCATGAGTAGAGTGCGCGGGCGAGTGGAAATTTTAGCGGTGGTGGTGGTAGTAGAGTAGAGTTACTTTGCCACATGTTGCTAGTCACTCGACTCTACTACCTACTATGCACTCTACTTGCTACTCTACTTTGCTGAACGTTTTTTCGGGTTTTTACGGGTAGAGTTACTCTACTCTACCAAGTACTTGCTTCATTACTCTACCCGTGTAAACGGGTCTTACTTTCCACTTGGGTTGGTTACCCAATCTCCGGTAAGGTTGCTCAGGTTTGCCGGGGTTTACCTGTGGATTAAGCCGTGGATTAAGCCACACTTCTTGGAGGTGAGGATAGGAATTGAGTAGGAGTGGTTAGAGTTGTTATCAGGAAGCAACACCTTACATTGCACATCACTACTACTTTGAACCCCACTTTTTCAATATAGTTTATATAAAAAGTCAATAAATTGTAACTACTTTAAATTTTATTAAAAGGTTTACAGTAATTTTTCTTTCTTAAATGCACAGTTCAGGATACTTATTGTTAAAATAATCAGCATAACCCTTTGTTTAAGTCATCTACGTCCTTGATTCCTCTCTGTCGACTTTTGAAGTTATGTGAAAAGTTGTGAGTGAAGTTTTGACTGGGTTATTAGAATAAGCCCAACCTTCGAGGTGAAAAGGGGCATTAAATTGATATTCTACTAGGTCTTAAGTGAATAAAGCTTCCCTTCCGTAAAACTGATAAGATATAATTGATAATAATGTTCGGAAGACTTAATTTAAAGTATGTGTCAAATAATCTGCAAAAGTTTTTGGATTAAAGGAACCAACAGAAAACTTATTTCAACACGAGACGTTTTCTTTAAACTATTCGGTTTGTTCAAAGAAATATTTTACAATCCATTAATACAAAAATGGCGAAAGGTTTCAATAGTTTTAAAGTTTTAAGTACACTTTCAAATTGCTTTGTACTTTTTACTTGGCTCATAGTTTCTTTTTTCTACAGCAACGAAGCGGTGGTTAATAATTTATTATCGGTTTAAAGTTATTTTCTTGTTGAAAGATATATATTTTTGTATACACGCAATTCTTAAAAAAATTTATATAAGGTTGAATGCTCGAATAAATTAACTTTAAAAAATTAAAGGCAAATATAGAGCACAATTCTAATAATCAAATCTTGCCCATGTACTTTCGACTTCTACAGCATCATCAGGGGCATCTGAAATAAGCCAAGCAACGTTTTTTTTAAATAAAGAAAATTAATTACCTTCGATAAAAAACTCGAAGATAATGGATAATAAAAGTTTTTTGTGATTAACGTTTTAGACTTACTTCGTCAAATTTGGGCTATCGGGCAAGTGCACAATGTAATAAACAAAGTCTTGGTTGATTCTTATAGAAGACTATCCTGCAAGAGAATGATTATATTCTTGAACATTTGGTTCGTTAGGCAGTGCATTTCACATCAAGTCACTCCTACTTTGGCTAAGGTTAAAACATCAAAAAATGTACCTGATAAGAAAAAACAGATTTTGGAGAAAAAAATCCTGAAAAGAGAACTTAAGAAAACTATACCAAACTTCATCATATTAACCCTAGAAAGGTGAACTATTATTTACTGACAGTTATGGTGGACTATCGTTATTTTTACATCTAACAAAAAATTGAAAAAAAAATACAAATGTAATTATAAACACTTTTATTACAAAAATTAGAAAAAATGTAAGTCTTAGTAAGTAGTACACATATAAATAAAGTCGATGTACACTCCTCGTTTGCACACATTGTACATATATTACCTCGGTGTTCGCCACATATAGCGTGATGGCATTGGTTGCAATATGTGGTAGTCATGCGCCTCTTTTTACTTGGACAATAAAAACATACCTTGCGTTTCTTTTTTCAGGTAACGGACGTTCAACTTCTTCGGAAATTTTGAGGACATCTTTAATATTTTGCTTAATATTTCGAAGTAAAGTTGGAATACACAATCGTTCTCTCAGCCAGGGTTCGGCGAGATGACGAGCCAATTCAACCATATATTCGTATCTGGATAAAACTTTTTTGTTTGCTTTTAATGTGTTGGTGGTGTAAATAAAAACCACACTGGACAGAGTAGAGAAACTCGTGTATCTCGGCAGTAATATCAATGAGAGCTGGGATCCAACCGCAGAAATTAAAAGCCGAATAGAACAAGCCCGAGCTGCCTTTGTAAAAATGAGAAACGTACTTTGCAGTCATGATCTTAGCATTGACCTTAGAGTTCGTATGATATCTTGCTACATCTTTCCTGTCCTGCTGTATGGAGTAGAAGCGTGGACCCTAACTGAGGCTATGCTTAAACGCTTGACAGCCTTTGAGATGTGGGTATACAGACGACTACTGAAAATAAGCTGGGTCGACAGAGTTAGAAATGAGGAGGTCCTTAGACGGCTGAACCAAACAACACAACTGGTCAATATAATAAAGAAACGCAAGCTGGAATACTTCGGTCATATTATGAGACACCCTGAAAAATATGATCTTTTACATCTGATCATTCAGGGAAAGATCCAAGGTAATCGTGGTCCTGGTAGAAGAAGAACATCATGGCTGAAAAATCTAAGGCAATGGTATGGAAAATCAACTACATCGTTATTTAGAGCTGCTGTCAATAAAGTCACGATAGCGAATATGGTAGCCAACATGATATCCAACGATCGATAACGGTCATGGAACTAGAAGAAGAAGAAGGTGTAAATAACATACGAGTTAACACTTGCAATATTTATCATACTATAGAAGACACAAAGGCCATCTCCTCGATTTACGACCCGTATTCATATTCGAACACATTTGATCAAATGTATCCACTCCGCCTTTTGTTCCATTATAATCAGTTATTATAGTGGGTTTGCCATTTATTTTGGAAACATCAGCACCTTCGTGAAGTGTTGAAAGAAGTAAAACTACCTTATTTTTCTTTGGCATATATGATACCAATGTCTTTCTTTTATCAAAACAAAACATAGATGTATTGGGGACTCTGTTCTTTACATTGAACAATTCCAAATTTTTTTTTATTTTTGCGAAGAGTTCCGATAATTGTCAGTTTGTACTCATCTTTTAATAACTCCTTTGCTAAGCTAACTGATGTAAACCAGTTGTCCATGGTAATATTTCTATTACTACCATAAACTGATTTTGTAAGTTCATTTACAAAATATGTACCCAACGGCAAACCATTTGTATTGGTTTTCTTGCCTAAATAAGGAATAGCATCGATCATATATTTCGAAGAGCTGTCACACATCATTACGATTTTGAGACCATACGAATTAGATTTATCAGGTAAATACATTCGAAAAGGGCAACGTCCTCGAAATCCTACTAACTGTTCATCAATAGTCAGATAGGATGAAGGTGTATATGATTCTCTGCAGGTGGTAATAAAAATGTCCCATATTTCGCGTATATGCGCAAAAGAATCATCTTGCTGCCTTTCTTTTCGTGTTTCTTTTTCATCAAACCTAAGACAGTTTATGAGATATTTGAAACGCTGACCACTCATGCAAACCTGATAAATTTTTTCTGATATAGTACTGTCAAACATATATTTCACAGATAGATGACTGTCTTTATTTGCTGCAGACATTATCAAAATTGCCAATAAAGCTTGTAGCTCAGTTTTGCTCATGTCAGAAATATTAGGACGACTGGCATATTTTTTAGATTGTCTTGTTATTTCAGTATTTGAGTGTAACAGAGTACGACATAATATATCCTCTGAAAAAAAATGTACGAAATATTCTTCAACTTTTGTGTAGTTTTTGGCATTTCCTTTGGGACCAGCTATAAAATGAATAATATTTCTAGCTGCCGTTCTTTTTGACAATGAAGGTATTTTGTTTCACCACTTATGCCCGTTTTTACCTTTTAGAGCCTTTCCCGGATTTAGAATAAACTGAGAAACAGTGGAGTTCTCACCTGATGTTCCAGGTACTTCTTCTGTAGATTTTTCGCTTTCCACCACTATTGCTTTTATATCTGCATCCATTAAATTTACAGATAAACTGGATACACTGGATGGTGGCAAATTTTGGAATTACCACTATTTTTAGAGTCATCTTCTTCATCTGAATCGTCCGATTCAAACTCCAAAGCATCTTCTTCTAACTCCCAGTCACTTCCACTATCTTTAAAAGGTTCTTGCTCATTATCTTCACCATTCATTATACGCTGTATTTCATCGTTTATTTCACTTGCCGTTAAAGGTTTTCGTGATGATATAGTGCTACAATTACAATTACGAATATAAAAAAGAATTAGATAATGACTTACCAAAAACGTCACCGGCGTCCAAATAAACATGAGAGAAAAAAACTAACGTAGAAGGTGGACTTTCGGAAAATTGACGACGTGCCCTCAAAAAATCTAATACATAAATACAGTAGTGGAGAAACACACTCACTTCCTGTTAAATCAAGACTAAAGAAACAGCTACTGTGAAGTGTATGGGCAGAGGTTACGCGACTGCACCCGAACTGCGACGAAAACCGAGGAGAGTCGTCAAATTTACGATAGTCCACCTTTCTAGGGTAAATGTAAATCTTAAAATTAATTATGACCAAATTTTGCAACAACATCCTTGGTTTCTTGTCAACGACTCCTTTAACAACATAGAAGATGAGGTCTCCCGTTTACATAAGTACCGCCGAAATAAAAGTGACGAAAAATTGATTTGTTTTAAAAAACTTGGAGCCAAGGCGAGGTATATCTTAAAACAAAGTAAGAAACTCTTATGGAAAAACTACATTTCTACTTTAACTTATATTACTGCTCCTTCTCAAGTTTGGAAGAAAATTAATCAAATACGGGGAAAAAATAGGGACACAACAACTCCAGCTCTTTTACATAAAAGTAATTTAGTAACCGATGATCAACAAATCGTCAATGTAATCGCCTAAAATTATTACCAACTATTTAAAAACAAAAATGTACTCAAAGAAACAAATCCTCATGTACAATATCCTTCCCAATCTCACAAATTTGACTCTACTGTCGTAAACACTCCATTTACACTACAAGAACTCTTAAATATTCTTCCAACTTGCAAAAATTCAGCTGCAGGTCCCAATAACAGCCCCTTCATATTCCTTAAAAATCTTTCCATATCTGCTGTAAAAAATTGATTATACTGTACAACATAATATGGGCCAATCAGAAAAATTCCAATATTATGGAGGGAATCTATCTTTATACCAATCAAGAAACAGGACAAATCCCCGAATAATCTAAATTTCTACCGGCCTATTTCACTGACATGCACCTTGTGTAAATTGCTAGAAAAACTAATAAACAAAAGACTTTTGGGGTATCTAGAAAAACCCAAAATTTTGGACTGTGGTCAATCTGGATTCCGTCAATCACCAAGCACGGCTGAGTGTGCTTGGTGATTGACGTGAACTTAGTGATGTTACAAGCAGAGATCACAACTTCCTTTCAAAATAAGCAAGATTTAATAGCAACATCAATTGATATCGAGAAGGCCTTCGTCACTCTATTACGTTCTACTGTATTGACCAAATTTAAGAAATACAATATTACGGGTAATACATTATCTTTTATCCAACAGTTTCTTTGTAATCGCCGCTTCAAAGTATTAGTTAACGGAAAAGCCTCCTCTACATACGTTCCGGAGAATGGGGTACTCCAAGGATCAGTTCTAAGTTTCACTATATTTATAATAACTATTAATAATATTTATAAGAATACTCACAACCCAGTGAAGTACAACTTATATGCTATCGATCTGATTTTGTATTGCTGTGGTAAAGATACGTTCACAACTACAAACTTAATTCAGAAAGCAGTAAATGAACAAACTTCTTGGTCTATAAGCTTTGGTAATAATTTCTCTGCTGAGAAATTCAAAGTACTCAAATTAAGTCGAAGAATCTTCTTCTTAAGGTGCCTTCTCCATTACTGAAGGTTGGCTAAGACCACAGCACATTGCTCTCTATCTTGAGCTATCCAGTCTCTTACATTCTTTAACCAGGAGCATTTTCTTCTTTTTGGACCGCTTCTTCCTTCCACCTTACCTTCTATTATAAGTCGTAGGCAGTTGTTTTTTTCTCCTCTGTAAATATGTCCTAGATAACTCGTTTTTCTGTTTTTTACAATATTTAGGAGTTGTCCCTCAGTACCCATTATTCTTAGCACCTCGTTGTTGGTCACGTTTTCTGTCCAAGAGATCTTCAGCATCCTTCGAAAAACCCACATCTCAAAGGCTTCTATACGCCTCATACTTGTAATTACGAGGGTTGTTGAGAATAAATAAACGTTTTTACAAATTGGTATCGGATATCCAACGATAACGTAGAGTTTATTAGGAATTTTTTTATTCGTTGAAATGCGGATCAAGCATATTCTATACGAGCACGTATTTTGACCTCGTGGTCAAGATCGTTTTTTATCCAGCAACCAAGATACTGGAACCTTTGTACTGGTTCTATATGTTTGTTATAGATACGAATATTAATGTCGACATTTTGTGCACGTGTAAGAGCCATTACTTTTGTTTTATTTGTGTTTATATTTATTTAGTCCCAAGCTATCTCCCTCTCTGGTTATGACATTTAAAAGTCGTTGTAAACCCTCAGCACTGTCCGCAATAATGACGGTGTCGTCTGCGTATCTTAAGTTGTTTACGTATTCTCCGTTGATTTTTATTCCTTCTTCAATATTTTCGACGGCAATTTGAAAGATTTATTCTGAATACATATTAAATAACAGTGGAGAAAGTACACAGCCCTGACGAACTCCTCTTTTTATTGGCAATTCTGCTGTCAGACGATTGTCTATTTCGATTGACCCCATTTGATCCCAATATAGTTTTTTAATAAGTGCCACAGTTTTATGTTGTGTTAGAGTTTCTATGAGTTCTGTGTGTTTTACTTCATCAAAAATTTTTCGTAGTCGATAAAACGGAAAAACACGTCTTTTCGCCGATCTCGGCATTTTTGCAGTCATATTTGTAGGCCAAATAATGCCTCCCTTGTAGCAAGCCCCATTTGAAATCCAAATTGATTGTCGCTCAGCCTTTTTTCGTATTCTCTGTATATTCGTTGATATACAATTTTGAGTAAAATTTTCAGAAAATGGTTCATCAGGCTAATTAATCTGAACTGTGAGCATCTATTTGCTTTATTTTTCTTGGGTAATAAATAATAGTGTTAACGTCTGAAGATTTTCTTCATTGACTAGCTTTATCATCTCTACGTATATTTCATCTGGACCCAAGTCTTTTCGTGGCTTTGCCGTATTGATTGTTTTTGTGTCTTCCGATGTTAGTATATCAAGTATTGGTTCTTGTACTATATTTATTTATGGTTCTGTTCTCTCGTCATCAAACAGGTCTTTAATGTTTTTTTCCACATATCTCCTACATTTTCTGGACTAGATAGTATTTGGTTGTTATCATCTAGTAAAGTTTTTGTAGTAATTTTTTCCTTCATATTTGTGACTTCCTTAATCTTTTTGTATGCATTAAAGTAGTCATGCTTTTTAGTAAATCTCTCAGTTTCACACAGTTGCTGCTCATCCATTCTTCTTTGGCTTTCCTGATTTTGTTTCGGATGATTCTCTGGGTTTCTTTATATTTTTCTTCATTGCGATTTTTGTAAGATCTCCTTATGTCCATCAGTTCTAAGACTTCTTCTGTCACCCATGTATTCTTTGTTTTTCTGATATTGTCTTGTAGTTGTTCTCTTTGTATAGTTGTGATTGTTGTTTTGAAGGTGTGAAAAACACTTTTTATTGTTTCTTTTGCTTCCGCGGGTGCTTCACTGGACTTTCCTTTGATTGTATTATTGAGTGCTTTCTCTATTTCTGCCTGTACTATTAGATCTTAAAGTTTTTCGCGGCTAGGTTTTATCTTTTCTCTGTATTTAATTTTCTTTAGTTTAATTGAAATTTTACCAACAACAGTATTGTGGTCGGAACCGATGTCCGCCCCGTGATTTGTCTTAACTCCCCTGATTCCATTTCTATAACGATTGTCAATTAAAGAATACGAAGATGTCGAAGAATACAAAGTATATTATTACTTCAAATTACATTAAATAGTACTCCGCTTACAGGAGTTAATGAACACAAGATACTAGGTTTAATTTTTGATAGTCGACTTACATGGAAACCACAGATTACAAACGTCAAAGATAATTGATTAGCGAGATTAAATCTATTGAAATATCTAGCAAACCATCATATTTAAAGGCACAATAAACTAAAAAAAAGAAAAAAACCTGCATATATCTCATTTATAATATACCATTACACATACTTGCATACTTGTTCACTATTGTCCCTATTGTCAAACTTCCTTCAGTTTTTAAATAATACCGATATATACACCAGACGAATTTCGTTTTGAATTTAAATGAACAGAAAAATCACGATGCAGTGTTTCTCAAAAGTTACAAAAATGAGCAATAACTATATTTTTTATTTTAAGTTCTAACAAAGCGTAAGTGCTCTTTATGTTAAAGCGCCAAAACCCGACAAAGAGGATTATTTTTAAAGTAAGCTTTTTAATGAGGTCTTTCTTAATTAAACCAGAGTTGAAACGTAAAATGTTAACTAAAGTACTCTGGCTGAAACGTTTTGTTTGCGTACACATCAGCTAAGTGACTTCGTTTGCCAAAGTCACGTTAGTTAAAGAATATTGTTCAAGAATTGTGACACCAATAACTTTTATTCTAATAATTTTTTACAATAAAATTATTAAGAAGGGGTTATTATTTTGTTTATTTTTAAGAAATAGGAAGCATACGCTTTACGAGCCGTATTTATTATACTTTCCAGGTCTATAGTTCGTTGTCTGGAATTATTTTTTCTGAAAGTTTCGTTTTCAGTTACGACAGACCTAAAATGAGATGAGCAATAATCGAAGTTATCTTCTTGACTAAGCTTGATTGTTAACGGATTTAAGCTACCACCTACCTCTAACACGATTTACCAATTTATATTAGAAATTTATTGCGAGGTGCTATGGTTTTTCGACATTCTTTTATGGAATGGAATCTTGAATCTTGAATGCAACATTAATGAAAAAAACTGGAATCATTCGAGCTGTGGGTGTACAAAAGAATTCTAAAAACATCGTGGACAGAACTCGTCACAAATAAAGTAGTTCTGAGAAGGATGAAGAAAGGAATGGAAATTTTAAATACAATTAAAATAAGAAAATTAGAATATTTCGGACATATTAGACGTAGGGAGAAATACACCTTGCTCCAACTGATTAGGCAGGGAAAGATCCAAGGAAAGAGAAGCATAGGGAGGCGTAGAATGTCATGGCTGCGCAACCTAAGAGAGTGGTACGGATGTACAACTATGATGATAGACCCGAAGAACCGGAGACTTTAGTTGAAGGCGAAGGATCAGAAATACTAAAATCAGAAATACTGCATGCTATAAAGTTGGCCGTTGGCTCTGATAACATACCGACAGAGATGTTAAAGCTTATAAATGAGGAGAACATTGGAATACTAGTCAAACTTTTCAATGATGTTTATTCGACTGGTGATATCCCTGAAGATTGGTTAAAGTCCGAATTCATAACACTACCAAAAAAACAACGTCCGAAAAACTGTAGCGATTATAGAATGATAAGCCTTATGAGCCACACTTTGAAAATATTTCTACGCATCATCCACAGTAGAATCAGAGATAAATGTGAAGAAGATCAGGATGAAACACAATTTGGCTTCAGAAATGGACTGGGAACTCGGGACGCCCTCTTTGCACTAAATGTATTACTGCAGAAATGTCGAGATCAAAGGAAAGACGTCTTTGCTGTATTTATTGACTATGAAAAGGCCTTTGATCGAGTACAGCATCACAAATTAATTACAATATTAAAAGATAAAGGAGTTAATAGGCAAGACATACGATTCATAGAAAAGTTATACTGGCGTCAAACAGCGACAGCTTGCATAAACGGAAAATCAACAGAAATATGTAAAATACAAAGAGGTGTCAGACAGGGTTGTATACTATCCCCACTGTTATTTAATTTATGTTCAGATAGAATAGTTAAAGAAGCGCTGCATAATTTGGAATGGGGCGTGAAAATTAATGGAATTCTGATAAACACAATCAGATATGCAGACGATACAGTTATTTTAAGTGATGACATGAATGGATTACAATGCCTTTTAAATGCCATTGATAAAGTGGGAAGAGAGTTTGGCCTAAACATAAACTGTTCAAAAACAAAACACATGGTGTTTAGCCGTTTAGCACATCAAGATGCACGATTATATATTGATGGTCATATAATTCAAAGAGTGTCCAGTTTTAAATATCTTGGTTGCCTTATTACTAAACAACTAGATCCAGATCAAGCGATAAAATGTAGAATCGAGATATCCCGCACGACATTTTTAAAAATGAGGTCATTCTTCTGTAATGATAACTTGCAACTTTAACTTCGAAAGCGCATGGTTAAATGCTACATTTGGTCAGTCCTCTTATACGGCGTCGAAGCATGGCCATTAAAAATATCCACCAATAATCGTCTGGAGGCCTTTGAAACGTGGCTGCACAGACGTATACTAAAAATTCCATGGACAGCTATGCTGACAAATGTGGCAGTTCTTGAGAGAACAAATACTGCTCGCGAGCTGCTTGATAACATCAAATGTAGAAAAATGGCCTATTTTGGACACGTAGTAAGAGGAGACCGATATAATATTCTTCAACTTATTATATTGGGTAAAATCGAAGGACGCAGAGGAATTGGTAGAAAGAAGGCCTCTTGGTTGAAGAATATCAGAGAGTGGACAGGAATAAGGAAAGCTGAGCAACTCTTTGGAATAGCTCGAGACAGAGACAGTTTCACCATGTTAATCGCCAACGTCAAGGGGACTTGATAGGGCACGTTAAGAAGAAGAAATATTTTTCCTTATTTCAATGCTCTTTTGTAAGAGTGTTCGCATGCAAAAAAGAGCTTCTCGAGTACCCATACCGTTTCGGAAACCAAACTGCTCATCACCAGTTATCCCCTCACAAAGTTTATATATGCGACAATGCAATATTTTCATAAAAATATTAGTTTACTAAAAATACGTCCAAAGGATTACAGTTTATTAAACCAAAACTATTTTTGAAAGCAAGTTGATCTAACAAAGACTGTAACAGTAATTATCATAAAAATAACAAAAACCAAAAACATTTTCAGGTACTTCAAAAAATAAACAGAGGTAACGCGGTTGATAAACTGAATATACCTAAAGTAGTAGTATACATACTTAGGCAAAATATACAAAAATATATAACGCATAGAATTCCTACCGTGTAGTAATAGTGAAGCGCAACATATAGCCACTCCTATTCAAATGTCAACTTCACCTGCTTATGTGATGATCTAAATCAGGGTCTTCTGGTACACCTGCTAGATAACTAACGAGGTTCTAATGTCCGAGTGTTTGCCGGGGTAAGCAATTCACCATTTACTGACCAACGGCTTAGGTCAAATGAGATAGTAAGTGGAAGGACACTCTGTTGTCCTGAGACTGAGAAATTGGTCTCGAAGGCGAAAGAATCAAGAAAATAGTCAACGGCATCAAAATGCAGAAGGCAACGAGAAACCACTGCATTAAAGGTCCCTGATAACATCTCTAGTATAAATTATAATGGCTAGCACTATTTGCGCAAGAGACATTTTTTATTATGGTAGTAGGAGATCAAAATTCTGCAGTGGAGGACAACCATCAGAACGCAAGACCTCCTTGATCGTCAACATGCGAAACTCTTGCACGAAAAAACCAAAAAAAAATATTCGGCCCTTTCAGATAAAAATGGAATGTAAGAAGTATGTATCAGCCAGGTAAACTACATAATGTTATTAAATAGAAGATAAACTTATGGTTATATTCTCAGTCTATATAAATCTCAGAAAGAATAATAATGCTAAAAATTCAAGCACGGAACTATAATATTAATATGATCCAAATCTATGCTCCCATAGCTGATAAGACCGAAGATGAGATTAAAAAGTTTTATTCAGAATTGCACAATACAATCAAGTTAACAAAATCTAGATATTACTTACATTTTAGGAGACTTTAATAGAAAACTTGGAGTAGGACAGTTGAAAATACAGTTGGATAGTTCGGATTGGGAACTAAAAATGAGAGAGGAGAAAGGCTCATAGAATTCAGCCAAGAATAGAATATGATATTTGCCAATACTTGGTTTCAGATCTCTAAGAGAAAACTATGTACATGGAATATACATTCACATACAGAAAGCCACATTGTCAGAAAATAGATAGACTTTATACTCGTAAATAGCGGATATAAAAACTCTACAACCTCAGTTAAAACTTATCCTGGAGCAGATATTAACTCAGACCATAATCCATTAGTTGCTGACGTGAAAATAAAATTAAAAAAAATTGAACTCAAAAAATAATAACCAAAAATGAATGTAAGAATGCTAAAAAACGAAGAAATAAAAAACGAATTAAAAAATATTGTGAATGTTAATATGCAAAAAACCCTAACTGACAACAAACAAATTATGGATGTAAATAAAAAGTAGTATAATATAAAAAACACATTACTGAAACCAGCTCAAAAAACTTTCATACAACATAGGCCAGAGGCTATAAAACAGTGGATGACAGAAGAAACGCTATTATTACAGATGAAATCAAAAAGAAAATATAAAAGAAAAGATCTACAGAAGTATAAAGAAATACAACAAATACTTAAGGAAAAACTCAAAACAGTTAAAAATATATATTTGATGAAACAATGTAAAGAGATAGAAGAACTAGAAACAAAATATGATATGAAAAATATACTCAAAAAATAAGAGAAGTGACTGAAATGGGTCAAAATAGACATCAGGAACACCTAAAGACAAAAAAAGAGTACTACTAATAGATTTACCAGAGAAAATAAGACGATGGGAGGAGCATGTTAAATAGTTTTACCAAGATGAAAGAGATGAAATGCAGCAAATACAAGAATTAAATCCTTTAGAGAGACAGAAGATCACGATAAATGAAAATAAATATGCTATCAAAAATCCTAAAGAGAATAAAGAAGCTAGATTAGATGAAATACCAGTAGAACTGTTAAAACTAGTTTAAGAGGATAACTTGAAAGTATTGGCAGATTTATTCAACCCTATGAATGATTTAGCAGCATTTATAATCATCTTTAAAAACAAGCAGCAAAAGAGTGCTCTGATTTTATCGAACACTGAGACTTATGAGTCATACTTTAAAAGTACTGCCGAAAATAATACATAAGAGAGACGAAGGAAGACAAGTAAATGGAACAGATAAATTCAAGTATTTAGGAACCATAATATCGAACCAGGGAACAACAGAAGAAGATATAAACAACAGACTAAGACAAACAAGAAACTGTATAACACAACTAAATTCAGTGCTGTGAGATAAGAACATTGCGATAAAGACAAAAAAGAGAATATGTAATACCCTGACAAGAAGTATTCTGACATATGGGTCCGAAAACTGGACAATAAACAAGAGAAATAGAAGTAGAATAAGAGCAGTAGAAATGGAGTTCCTGAGGAGAAGCTGTAGACTTACAAAAAGAGACAGAATTAAAAACGCAGAGATTAAGCGGAAAATGGGAGTGCAATCAGACATAATCGACTATATAGAGAAGAAGAGACTATCCTGGTACGGCCACGTCAGAAGAGCAGACAGAGGACGCTGGATAAACAAAATCACAAAATGGAGCCCGATCGGAAGAAGAAAGAGAGGAAGACCCCAAAGGTCATTCAGAGACGAAATCGATAAGGCTATGGAGAAAAGAACCGTGCGAGATGGAGACTGGAATGACAGGGAAAATTGGAGAAAACGGTTGAATGAAGGAAGACAGTGAAAACTGTGGAAATCCTTAGTAGTACTAGTGCGAAAGGCTAGATGAGGATATTAGCAAGACGCAGTTCGGGTTCCGAAATGGAATGGGTACTCGATAAGGACTATTTACCATCAACATATTGATTCAGCGATGTGGAGATGTATATGTTGATCTACACTTATGCTTTGTTGACTACGAAGAAGCTTTCGATATAGTACGACATGAAAGACTAATATCAATACTTATGAACAAGCTCATTGACAGTAAAATCATAAATATAGTGCAAACATTATATTGGAACCAAAGTGACATAGTTCGAATTGATGGGCAATACTCAGAAGAAATGAAAATCTGTAGAGGAGTTAGACAGGGATTTGTTTTATCACTACTTTTGTTTAACTTATATTCTGAAGTAATTTTTCAAAACACGCTCAATAATATCAAAGCGGGAATTACCGTTAATTAACAACTTGCAATAGCAAACGACACTGTGATCATGTCAACGAGTATAGAAGATCTACAGCATTTTATCTAGAGCTTAAGTATGAATAGTGCTGAGATGGGAATTACTATAAACGCTAAAAAACGAAGTACATGATAATTACAAAAAGACAACAAAATATTCATCACCTATTGACAATCACGTGATAGAACAAGTAGAAAAATATCAGTACTTTGGAACTTTGAAAATAAGTACTGGAGAGGGTTGGTAACGAAACAGAACTAATCACCACTATACAAACCAGAACATTGAATACCTAGGCCACGTGATGAGGGGACCAAAATATGAAATTTTGAAACTCATAATATAGAAAAGAGTCAAGGAAGAAGATCTGTTGGCTGAAGGTAGAAGTCATGGTTAAAGAATCTACGTGATTGATATCAATGCAGATCAAATACTTTGTTTAGAGCAGCAATAAAAATTGACGTTATGATTGCTAACCTCCGTAGGGAGACGGCACTCTAAGAAGAAGTAATAGAATTTATTGGTAAATATATTATGTTTCAAAAAATAAAAAACTTTGCACATATATACAATGCTTTGGAGTTCAGTTTAATACCTCCAAACAAGCAAATATCATCCTAAACGAGACAGAATTTGTTAAGAAAGAATTTTTAGGATATATTCTGCAAAAAATGTTATCACAAAAAGCCATTATTCAAGATGTCAGTTGAAATATTTGTATGGAAAATATAATCGAAGACAGCATATTGAAAAAAGGGAAAATTATTTCCGGTAGAAGGTTAAATAGACGAGTTTTAAACGCAAACTACTTTTTGATGGAAGAATTCCTCTATAAGAAATTATTATTTACTTGTATTGTGTATATGTTTTAAGTATATCGTTGTATTGTGTCTGTAAGGCTCTTGAATTCCCAGAAACGACTCAAATTGCTTGCTTCATTTGTCTTTTATAAACCCCCTATCTTATAGAAACTTATTCAAAGAATTCTTTACCGTTTTTCAAATTACGAAACACACATTTGCTAAACCTTTGCTTAATTTCTGTTAAAGTCACCAATATTTGAAACGGTTCTCTGTGCTTAATTCCTATTTAGAGCTAAGTTTGCACTAACACCACAGAAGCACAGAAAAAACTTTAAATTTTACAAAAAATTGTTAAAAGGAATTTTTTTTAACTTATTTTATAATTTGCAAAAACATGTGTGAACCAAATATTGGTAATCAAATAATCATTGTTAATCAAGTAATCAAGAAAATAAAATGAATAATAATAGTTCCGGGATAATTCGTTGAGTTCATAGGAAATAGAAAGGAAAACATACATTTAGTTAAATTAAATCAAATAAGTATTAAAAAGTTCTTGAATATTTTAAATTATTGAAACGAAACACAATCAAAAATATCTCTATCTGTTGCAATTTTCCGTTCGGCAGTTATTTATGTCAATATTCATATCGTATGCATACTCTCTCGTCTCTGTATTTGGGCAGAATGGCAATTCGATGCATCTCGTCATATATTTCAAGACTATTTTGATAAAAGTGACATGTATCAGACAATGAACTGTAATAAATTCACGAAAAGCCAAAGATAATTCGGTACATATTGCATTTCAAGTGGTAATTTATAAAAGATATTAGATTTGGTCCCAGAACACTCAATTATTTATGTTTTAGAGACAGTTAATCTCATATGCAACCAGTACTATATAAAAGATTTATTGTAATCCTCTATAATTAAAATATTAAAGAAATAGAATGTACATACATTAAAATAAATAAATAAATACTTCTCTTATAAATCCTGACTGGCGTGAGTACTGTAACCTTTTAAATATTTAAAATATTGAATGTTTCTTATCACAGTTGGCTTTCATTAATTAAGTAAAACATTTTCTTAATACTTGATTCAACTGTAAATCTTTGTGAGATGTTTTTTTTGTGTCCACAATTAACCCAAAATAATATGTACAAGAGGTAAATGAAGACAGAATTTAGGTGCAATTGCGGACGCGTTTCCCATTACCCCTAATTACTATTATACAGAGAATTGGTTTCTAGCTGATACTCATTTTTTCGTTGCAGGTTTAAATAAATTGCTATGTGGTAAGAAAATATATTAAAAAAAGACCAGAGAAAACCTACACGGCAGAAAACCTAAAATTTGGCGTAAACGGTCAAAAACTACAACCGTTCTTATCGCTCTGCTGCGGAATGTTATGAAGTTTCAAAAAGCGTTATATTTAACCGAACCATTGGAACCTCTCGGCGCTGGTCGGCATAATGCCCTTTCAAAAGAAGTTGAGGGTCAACTAGAACAGCTAATTTTAGCAAGAGCCGACTTTGGTTATCCCATGGATAAAGCAGAATTATTATCTTTCGTTCAAAGTTATTGTCAAGATTCAAACATTTCCATTCCTTTTAAGCAAAATAAACCCGGTCAAGACTGGTATAAGCATTTTGTAAATGGACATCCTCGATTATCATTAAAGAAACCACAAAGTTTGCAAAATAAAATAGCACACCATTACAATAAATTACAACAAATTGTAAATAAAAATTTATTTGATCAAATATTCGGATCTTTCCAAAATTAAGGGTATTGGCCAAAGAATAAAGCGCTTTATCAACGCATTCGTGGCACAGGTCGGTTCTTATTTACTACCTTACATAATTTTTCAAGGAAGTGCAGTCTTACCAAGATGGACTGGAAGTGGTTTAGATTTTTCGGGGACCACATATTCCCCAACTCCTAAAGGATATATGGAAGAGTCAGTCTTCTATAGGTGGTTTACTACTCAGTTGATGCCCCTTTTGAAAAAAGTTAAAGTATCACTGCGAAGTGTGGAGCCTACTCAAAAAGCACTCTTAATGGTTGATGAACACAAAAGCCATATCAGTTCAAGACTTGTACAAGTTGCCCTAGAAAACAAAATAATTTTATTTCGAACCGTGGACCAATGTTCACAGGTCCTGTTGTTAGCTGCACATATTTGTCTGGAGCTATTCAAGAGGAAGCTTATAAACCGCAAATCAACACTATTCTATTCCAAGCCCTTATTCTTCTTCTTTTTCTTCAAGTGCCATCTTCGTTCCGAAGGTTGGCGATCAATAGGGTTATACGTATTTTCGAAACTGCTGAACGAAACAATTCGTTGTTGCTCAGCTATACTATTTCCGTAGATTCTTAGGAGTTCCCGTAGGGGGGCTTCTCCCGTAGCCAGGAGTTTCGTCTTCTTTGTATGGACCTTTTTCCTGCTATTTTCCCTTGCATAATTTTCCAAGCCCTCTAAGCTGCCAATTAACTCAAAAATTTGTCAGTCCCCACATTTTGAAATGTTTTCCAAAGGCAGGTGAAAGAAAAGGTGAGAGGAAGGCACGTTGCAAGCTTTTATGCTGTATCGTCACTGACACCCCTGAAAAGGCTAAAATAGAGGAGAGACTAGAAAAACGCAGTTTTATAAAATTCGTGGGACAAAGAGACATGTCAAAGCTCTGTTCTAGAAGTGCAAAAAAAGCAGTCAGACATAGAACACTACGTTTCAATTGAGAGCAGAAAGGAATTTTAAATTTCTGCTTCCAGAAATAGTCAGGAGGAGTTTTCAGACACAATGACCAGCAAGAAAAAGTTGATCCTTCAAAATTTAAGCCCCTTGATAAAGACCCAAATGTTGAAGATTTTGTGCTTGTTAAGTTTAACACTAAAGACTTGAGAGATGTTTATTACAAAGGCAAAGTAATCTCAACAAATTACACAAATGATAATGTAGAAGTAAGTTTTTTAAGGAAAAAGTTTAAAAAATTCAGGCTATATCTATATCTCAATGGTGAGATTTTCCGTGCCTGTTTCAGCTTGAGTAGAGGAGGGACTTTGAAATGAGTAGGAGCTTCTCAATACTTTGCGTAAGACAGACTGGGCGGGGGATGTCCTCAACTCCGACACGGCGCGTCCCAATGGCTGATAGGGAATATTCCTGCAGATATGCAGGGCACACACTAATAAGGCTTAGCCAAATAAGTACCCGCGGATCAACTGAGGGCATGGCATTAGGCAGCAGTGATGCCATTCCTGAATCAAGGCTGTTAGAACGATATCTAGCAAGTTTGACAACAGACACCCACAGGCGGCAATCCCATAATGATCTAACTGGCTGTGATACTGCGGTGCAGAAAGCAATGGGAAACTACTGCACTAAATCTCCCAAGAAAAGCTCCATGACAAATACAAATCATACTACGGACCCGAGTCTCCGGTGCCCTTTTAATGGGACAGGGGTGCTAAGAATCTCCGGAGGGAAAAATAAAAATAGATCATTAATAAAACAAATTGCTACGTGGAATGTTAGAACTTTATATCAATCAGGAAAGCTAAAAAATGTACAACTCGAAATAAAACGTCTGGGCCTGCAAGTCTTTGGAATTAGCGAAGCTAGATGGACCGGATCGTGAACTGTAAAAAATGGAGGTTATATTACTTGCCAACGCAGCTACAGATCACAAGACAATCAAAAAACCTTCCATTACAAAGAAATACGATAGAAAAAAACTAAAAGAAGAAAAATTTAAACATTACTTTGAACAGACAATGAACGAAAAAATTCAAGACAACATCACACAAGTATACAATGTACCAACAGTCGAAGAAAGATGGAATAACATAAAGAATGGTATTATCGATACAGTAACGCAAAGTGGAACTGTCACCCATTATAAAAAGCAAGCGTGGATAAAATTTGAAATAACCGAAATGATGGACGAAAAAAGACAGCTTAAAAATAGAAATAACTCAGAGTATAAACGAAAGCATATTCTGATTCGAAGAAAAATCAGGGAAGCCAAAGAGTTATGGATGCGAGCAAAATGTGAGGAACTAGAAGAATTGCAACGAAAACATGACGAATTTAACACACATAAGAAAATAAAAGAAGTTACAGTACACATAAGAAATACACCCATAACATTAACGAATAATGAAGGTCACGCACTATCCCTAGAAGACGAAGTAATGGAGGAATGGGAAAACTGCATTAAAGCATTATTTAAGGATGATCGAGGATCACTACCTAAGTGCAAATACAGAACCATCAATCTTAAAAGCTGAAGTGGAAAAAGCCATACACCAAGCCAAAAACAACAAAGCTAGTGGACCAGATCAAATATACAGCGAATGGCTAAAATTAATCTCAAATGACAATATAAAAGAACTCACTGTACTTTTCAATAAAATATATGATACCAGTGAAATTCCATCGGACTGGTCAAAATCGATCTTTATTCCTCTACCTAAGAAACCAAACGTTAAGAAATGTAGCGATTGTAGACTCATTAGTTTAATGAGCCATGCCGTTAAAATACTGTTGCATATTCTTCTAAACCGAACTAACAACAAGTGCGAAGAAATAATTAGTCAAGAGCAGTTCGGGTTCCGGAGATGCCTTGGAACTAGAGAAGCACTATTTTCTATGCACACACTCCTTCAACGATGTTGGAAGGTAAGAAAACCCGTATATATGTGCTTCATTGATTTTGGAAAGGCATTTGATCGCGTTCAGCATACCAGACTAATTACCGCCTTGCAGAGCATCCAACTAGATGAGAAAGACATTAAACTTATTGCCAAACTTTACTAGAACCAAACAGCCATTATTAATACCAACAACAGAGAATCAAAGCCAATCAGTATTGAACGAGGCGTAAGATAAGGCTGTATACTATCTCCCACCCTCTTTAACGTGTATTCTGAGAATCTATTTAGGGAAGCTTTAAAAGATCAAAAAGGGATTATCGTAGGAGGAGAAATAATTAACAATATACTGTACGCCGACGATACTGTGATTCTAGCTGAAAACATCGACGATCTGCAGGAGCTAATCAATAGAGTTGACATGGAATGCACAAATTGGGGACTGTCGATAAATATCGATAAAACTAAATACATGGTGACCAGTAAAGTGGATATCGGCGCAACCCAACTGATATTATACCAACAACCGCTGAAGAGAGTTCAGAGATTCAAATACCTTGGATGTCGGATTACCCAAAATCTAGATCCATCCTTTGAAATTCGATGTAGAATTGAACAGACAAGAAACTCATTTCAAAATTCAAGCCTCTGTTATCCAATAACTCATTAAATTTGGAAATCTGTGAAAAGTTTACAAGATGTTACGTGTGGTATGTACTTTTGTATGGATGTGAAACTTGGACTTTAAACGCCGATATCATGAATACAATCGAGGCGTTTGAGATGTGGTTGTATGAAGGATACTAAAAATTCCATGGACTAGCAGAACCAGAAACGAAGAAGTTCTTCGAAGAATGGGATATCAACGAACTCTATTAAATATTATTAAGAGGCGTAAACTAGAATATCTTGAACATATAATCAGAGGACCAAGATATGAGTTCCTTAGACTAAATCTCAACGGTAAAATCGAAGGAAAGAAATAGATAGGTCGGAAAAAACTCTCTGGGTTGAGGAATTTGCGGCAGTGGACAGGTTTGACAGCGGACCAATTGCTACAGATAGGGCAAGACCGAGATCAGTATAACAATATTATAAGCATGGTAGTCGCCGACGTTCCGTAGGGATATGGCACTTTAAGAAGAAGAAGGTGAGATTTTCTGATATTAAAATGATTTTGTCAAAGACTTTATCTTTGGGTAACATAGTCAGGCTTCGTTTATTCCACAAATTCTCTTTTAACTTAGATTTAATCACAGTAAAGTAGAATATTTTTCTTAGAAAGCTTACTTCTACGTTACCTTTACCGTTGTATTTTCTGTTAGATAAGTATCTATGTAGATAACTGTGTTTTTTTGTAGATGTATAATAAATTGCTTATAATCTTTCCACTAACAAAAAATAAAAAAATAAAAAATTGAATTTCGTCTCATAGTGACCCACCCTCCCTTAGATTTGATTTTTTTATAGAGTTTCATAAGTATTAATATTTTTCTAACACGACTCTTGAAAATATTAATATTTTTGACAATGTCTTAATAAAATATATCTAAACTTGTCACATATCCAAGTTTTTACGGCTCTTTTCGTGTAAACATAAAAAATTTATAGCATTTCTAATAAAGTAAATCGAAGAAGTCCATGAAAAGAAAATCTAATTGTCATTTTTTACACTTTGAAATATCTATTAAGCTAAAACATTTGTTAAATCCAAAGGCGTCATGCATTTTTAATCCTCTCGAATCGCTTCATCGCCTATTCTGACAGCCCGACCGTTGAAATTTTAAAATAATAAAAGAACTGCTTAAAGAAAGCTATTTCCGGTTTTTAAATAGATTGTCTTTTTAATGTCAAAAAGGTGATTTAGCTGCTACGAGCGTACGGGCCAATATTCAAGTTTCATTATTAAGGGGAAATGGAGTGAGTTGATATTGAAATTGGAATTAAATTATCGCCTTTCGTATAATTCTCTCTCTCTCTGATTTAAATTAGAGGCTACCAATAAAATGTCGATGCTTTCAAGATATTATTTGTTTGATTGGAAGTACTGGGAAGCATGACTAGGATACGACGAAATGTTCTTTCGATGAATACATAAATTTTTTGAATTTCAATGACATAAAAAGAAAATTCTGTAAGTTTTCGAATGTTTTCCATTGATTTGATTTTCGTGTAGATATTTTGTAGAATATTCGAGTTGGAATAATTAAATCTAGTCTTCAAATTATCTCATATTTTAATATGAGTAGTATGAGAGGAAATCCATACCGATAGAGTTCCATCGGATATGGGGGAGAAGGGGGGTCAATGTTACGAAGACCCTCCCAACAAAGAAAAAAGGTAGAACATTTATATGTGCAACGTGGAATATCCAAGGATGGAACAAAAAGGCGACGGAAGTGATCAAGAGAAAGCACCAATAGACGATTCCCCGGGAGTGAAACAAGCAAATTTCTCGGAACAACTTCAACACCAAATACAGCTAATCAAGAAGCACGTGGAGTTAATTATAACAGAATACCTTAAAGCAGTGGGGGGTTTTAAGAGGCTGAACAAAACGATCTTATCATCACCAACGGATTCTTCAGACATAAAAATATTCATAAATACACATAACCGCAAAAAACACAAAAGCTAAAATCAATAATAGACTAGGTTATAGTAAAACAAGATTCCACAATAAAAATAAAAATATGTGAGAGTCAAGAAAGGAGCAGAATGTGGAGCTGACCAAAAACTACTGACAAGAAAAATGGGCATTAATTGGAAACATAACAAGAATTCCTCTACAGAAGAACCGATGAACATTATAAGAGAAAAACAATACAATATAGAACTACTCCAAGATCAATCAATAAGAGAACTATACAGACAAGGTCTAGACCAAAATTAATAGAATTTAGATATGGCAACATCGAAGAAATATGCTAGCATATAAAGGCGAGTATAAGCAGCATTCGAAGACCTTGAAGACGTAACTACACAGAAAAAGCCTGATTACAAGCAACGATGAAGTTTATAAGAAATTTAGAGAAAAAGATAGAGAAGTGAAAAAACAAATAATACAGCAAAAGAATGAAGAATAGGAAATAACCTGCTTGAATATTAAAACATACATAGTAGGTACAAAAACTTCTAAGTCATGAAAGGTACTGAGAGGATTAAAACAAAACCCAAAAGAAAAAATTCAATTGGGAAATATACAGGACAAAGAATGAGGGGACTATTACAAGGAACTGTTAACTAAACAAAGACCACAATTGATTGGAAAAGAAAACAGGCGAAAGGGAAGCAAAATTTCACAACAAGAAAGAAAAATAACAGATAGGAAAATGAGAAAGGCCTGGAGGCATCTCACCTAAGCTTATAACGTACGGCTCAAAAAAATAACACCGGATGATAAAATGGATAATTCAGAAAGCCATAAATGGAGAACAGCTCCCAAAGGAATGGACGAAGGCATAAAGGACATCGAAAGGAGATATAAAACGATGCAAAAACTACAGAGGAATAAGCGTAATATCATCAGTAGGAAGATTATATGGAAAGATACTGCAAGAAATGATAGAGCAAGCTATAAAAGGCAAAATTGGGGAGGATCAGACAGGCTTCACGGCAGGAAAATCATACATAGACCACATATACACACTGAAACAATTGTTGAAAAAGAAAAAAGCAAAAAATAGAGATATACTTTTGGCATTTGTGGACCTGAGAAAGGAGTATACCTCTGTACCAAGATCAGAATTATGGGAGGCAATGTACAAATTAAAAATACAGACGGAACTCATAGAAGCTACAAAAACTATGTATAAGGAAAAAAAGTGTCCATTAAAATGGAAACAAGACTCATAGGAGACTTCATTACAACAAAACGGCTTCTGCAGGGTTGTTCCATATCTCTAGCCCTATTCAAAATATACTTAGAGAAAGCCTTAACTACATGAAAGAGAAAATGGAAAGGCATGGGAGTACCGGTACGAAACGAATACCTATATACGTTAAACTTTGCAGACGATCAAGTACTGATTGCACAAGACCAAGAAGACTTCAGTTACAGGATGAAGAAACTACAAGAAACATTTACCAAGGCTGGCCTAGATATTAACCTCGCGAAAACAGAGTACCTAGCTACAAGTAAAGAAGACATAGAAGATCTACAGATTGACGACAACGTAATAGTCAAAAGAAAGGAGAAATTAAAATACTTGGTTTTTGTAATCACGAAAAAGGCAACAACAGAGGAAAAATTAAGCAAATATTAGAACAAACAAGAACAGCAATCCAACAACTTAACTTAGTATGGTGGGATAGACACCTAAAGATAAAGACAAAAACACAGATTTATAAAGTATTAGTGGGAAGTATTACGACATATGGGGCTGAAAATTGGATTATAAACAAGAAAAGCAGCAGTAAGATAATAGCAACAGAGATGCTGCAGAGTAACAACAATAGATAGGAGAAATATTGACGAAATAAAGCCAAGAACATCAATAGAAACAAGCATACTAACGTATATAGAACAAAAACGACTAAAGTGGTATGAAGTAAGAAGAACTAGCGACATCAGATGGATAAAGAGAATGACCGAGTGGGGCCCCATAGAAAGGAGGAAAAGGGGACGACCCCGAAGATCCTGAAGATACGAAGAGTAATAGAGACTTTAACGATGGAGAATGGGACAACAGGGAGTGATGGAAGTGGTTCAGCGGGGGAAAGCAGTGAATACTGTAGAATTTGTGTTACTTTGTAACACTATTTACGAGAAAATTCATGCCCAATGGAGAAATTGAACGATATAATCCTCGTTAGAGAATTTATATCACTTCTGTACACATACTAAAATATAATTAAAAATACTAAAATTTTTTCTTATACATATACATAGTTTTTTGTATGTTTTTCTTAATCAATAATTTTATTTCTAATTTAAACTTCATGTTGCCTTATCGAAATGTTTCAAGCTTTAATATTTTTTATCATGACTGTACTGCTCGTATTCCAATTCGTTCCCCACGTATTTCAACTTTGATCCTACCAAAAAAATTGACTGCGCCAATTCATTTGTTGCACCTTCGCAGGAATATTCGTAATATACCTGCACCGAAACCGTATCCAAATTAAATTCAAAATCCCCATATGAACCTTATTTGAATAAAATCCATTATACATCGACAAAAAAGAAGATAAAAGAGATATATTAGGAGAGGAAATATTAGGCAAATTCGCAAATATCTGGCGAATAGAATCATAAAAGGAGGGCTCGGCTTCTGATATTGGCTCCGGTATTTTTTGACAGCTTATGCGTTTTGTTACCACTAAAATTGAAGACAGGTGCGTTTTATTAAAACCTTTCTGACTCCATTTTGCATTATATTCTCAGACTTAGTATGGCGATTACGCCAGCTGATTTATTTTCATTTTATTCTTAATAGGTCGCAAAAGCATACACTGCAAAATACAGCATTTTAAATATTTGATTTGCTCATTGATGGGATTAGAGGAGGACAAAATTTTAGTTCATAAATAATAATAAAAGCCATTGAAACAAATTTTAACGTCAAATATATAATTAAAGAAGATTAATGATCTCCATCGATACTAGCATACCTTTTTACAAATCTCAATTTTTATAGCACTTCTATACTACTCTTCTGTTCTACTCCAGAACAAGTACAGTAAAACCTCGATATAACGGACCTCTATTTAACGGATTTCGGATATAACGGACAAAATATCCGGTTAAATGTAAAAAAATAAAAACATAGTGTTAATATCATACATGCTTAATGTCGTATACCACTGTATTTTACAAAGAATTTCAATAAAGTTTAGCATAAGAGGACACATTTCTAATAGTAATATGTATAGGTATATTTTTTTGCTGAAAGACTTTTTTTTTTAAGATAAAAATACGCTTATTGACGTTTCAATTTCCACTTTGGAAATCGTTAGTGGAAATTGAATCGTCAATAAACGTATTTTTATCTTAAAAAAAATGCTTGTTTATTCGTTGTGAATGAACACATTTAGTATACGCCAGTAAATAAGTTACAATTTTCGCAATCTTGCCCTTGGAAAAGTTTGAGTCTGGAGCGTCTGTGTCTCATATATGTGATCAATATGGCATAAAAAACCAAACTTTTGGACATAAACAAAATAAAAGCAAAATAAAGAAATTTACATTAATGTTTGTGTGATGTAGTAAAGCGCACAGTTATCTCAGAAAACGAATGAAATGAGCTCGTAAAACTTCAGGAGCAATGGAAGAAGCAATCTTAAAATGATATAGCCAACATCGTTCTAGTGGGACTCGGTCCGAGCAGTCGAACTGAAATCTTCTGCAATTAAATTAGCAAATCATATGGACATACCATTCAGAATTATGAATAAAAGAATTTACTGCGAGGTTTCAAATGCACCAAAAGAATAGAAAAATTAGGCAAAAATCAGTAGCCCATATAAGTAACGAAATACAATTAGAATAAATTTAAAATGTTAACAAAACTAGTTTATTATGGCATACTTTGCCTGAAAGCGCACAAGCCTATAAATATGAAAAACGAATTCTGGAAGAAAAATCAGCAAGGACAGGATTTCGGCACTGCTTTGTGCTAACGCTGATGAATCACATAGATTGACTCCTGTAATGGTTGGCAAATCTCGTGAACCTAGAGTTTTAAAAGATATTATGCATCATATGCCCGTTTCACCTCAGATATTTTCAAAAGGTTTTTTAAAGAATTTGTATCTTCAGTGAGAAAATTTCAAGAGAAAAAAATGGGAATACCACTAGAAGAGGTGAAATGTTTATTGCTTTTATACAACGCTCTTGCTCACCCCTCTGAAAATATTCTACATTCAGAAGATGGCAACTTTAGCTGTATGTTTTTACCAAAAAATATAATAGTACTTATTCGATCCAGGGATCAGGAAATAATTTTGGCATCCAAACGAATATATTGCAGAACGTTTTTAGATGAAGTAATGGTTGTATGGTACGATAAAGATAATGCAGAAGATATAAGAGGGCAGCGTACCTTGCAAAACTCAAGGTTTTACAATTTAAAATCAACAATTTCCTTGCTGCAGCATGGAAGGCGGTGAAAGAGCAACCATTAAAAATGATTGGAAGAATTTGTTTGCTGGCCGAGATGCAGACATATACTTAGAAGGGTTGAAAGTTGCTTATTTCTGTAGGACTATACATAATAATGCCGGAGAACATGTAGCTAAGAAAGATGTTTTACAATGGCTAGAAGACGACAAGGCGTTATCGTTGTGTAAATTTGTTAAAAATGAAGTTATCAGAGGTATCCACAGCCACGTCACTTCACGACGAATGTCCGAAGACAATTAAAGTGTACATATATATTTCCAATAATTAAGTATTTTGATTTATTTTAGACATATTTTTATATAACGGACTTTCAGCGTTAACGGACATCCCGTCCCCACAACTAGTCCGTTATATCGAGGCTTTACTGTAGCTTATTAAAACATGTTTTTAACAATCGTCAATTGTGTTGTTCTTCGAAAATATTTTGATTAAGAAAAAGTATATTATTGTTAGAAATACGGACAGACTTATTTTGTTCAGAAAGGTCAAAAAAATTTAAATAATAAAATTGTCCGGACCGAAAAAATTCATTATTACAATTTATTTAAAAAACAATTTTTAAAAAATTTTGACCATTTTTTTGGCCTGAGCTACCTCTTGAACCTTAATTTGGGGTATATTATGAAAGTAATTCAGAGCAAAAGAAGCATGGCTGATGGAGAAATGTACGGAAGTTGAAGCATTAGAACAACGCAAGCATGACGATTTCCATATGCACAAAAAAATTAAAGAGGTACTGAAAATAACGCTATACAGGCATAGTTGTAGATACTAAAGGCTAGATGTTGACTACCATTGAAGATAAATTACGAAGATGAAAAGAATATACGCAAGAAATATTCAAAGATTCAGCACGAAGTCCGACTAAAATAAACAATCCTTGCGAACGAGAAATAACAAACGAAGAAGTAACTACGGCCATTAAGCCAATGCTTGTGCCATCTCCGCGATTAAGGTTGGCAATCATCATGGCTATTCTGACCTTCGCGACAGCTGCTCTGAACAATTGCCTTGAGCTGCAACCAAACCACTCTCTCAGGTTCTTCAACCAGGAAACGCGTCTTCTTCCTACGCTTCTCCTACCCTCTATTTTTCCTTGAATTAGGAGTCTCAAGATGTTGAATCTTTCGTCTCTCGTTACATGTCCTAGATTTGCAATTTCCTTTCTTTTATTGTATTTTCTATTTCCCTTACTCTGCCTATTCTCCTTAACACTTCTGCATTCATGATTTTATCTACCCATGGAATCCTTAACAATCTTCTAAATGTCCACATTTCAAACGCGTTAAGTCGATTTATTGTATTGCGGTTTAATGTCCATGATTTAGCTCCATAGTAGAGTATGGCACGTGCTTAAGCGTTGATTAAGCGGATTAAAGATAAGAAATTACCAGAACCTGATGAGATGCATGGTGAAATTTTAAAGCTATTAGAGGTACATCAAATCACGGCTCTTGCGCAGCTATTCAACAACATCGACGAGACTGGTTACTTTCCAAAATACTGGCTACTCCCAATATTTATTCCACTTCCTAAAAAACCCAACGCTAGAAAATGTGAAGAACATAGATTAATTAGTTTGATGAGCCATGTACTTAAAGTACTCCTTACTATCATTCTCCAGTGCATATACACCAAATTAGAAGAACACCTGAGTGAAGTTCAATTTGGATTCAGAGCAGGACTTGGAACGAGGGAAACACTTTTTAGTTTCCAAGTCCTAATAGAGAGAGGCGGGGATGTCAACTGCGATGTGTATACATGTTTCATTGATTTCAAGAAGGCATTTGAGAAAGTCTCACATGGGAAACTAATCAATATTCTTAAAACGTTGGGACTCGATGGTAAGGATATAAGACTGATCTTAAACTTATATCTCTAACAAAAAGCAACAGTACGATTAAAAAATGAACTGTCCGAGATCTTCACAGTCGAATAAAAAGTTAGACAGGGTAACATATTGTCACCGGCATTATTTAACATATACTCGAAGATGGGATTGCTGTAAATGGCCAACATAAACAATACTAGATATACAGACGATACAGTATTGCTGGCAGAGAGTGCGCAGGGGCTCCAAAGGATGATGGATAACGTTGTAGAAGCATGTAACAAATTCGGCTTATAACTAAATTGCAAGAAGACAAAAATAATGTTTATTAGCAAGAACACCAACATAACCTCCCAAATTACAATAGGCGATACACCGTTAGAAAGAGTGAAAAAATATGCTATTTGGGCTGCAATATTAAGGATACTTGGGATCACAGCTATGAAATATAAACTCGTGTTGAAAAAGCCAGAAGCTCTTTCAACAGCCTTAGAAAGAATCTCTGCAACTTATTTTTAAGTATCAATATACGCATAAGAATTCTTAGATGTTACGTCTTTAGTGTCGACCACTGGTGTTGACCATTCTCTCTCCTGTTACTGACGAAGAATGTAGAGCGTAGAACTATTTTAATTAATTTTAAACTGTTTTTCCTTGTTTTAGTGTGGTGTTTTGTACAATTTTATGTTAACATTCATGTTTATCACATTCTACGCTTGCTGGATAGCACATATTTGACAAAATGCCCCTGAAGATGCTATATTAAGCGAAAGTACTTGGGCAATATTTGATTAAACTTGTGCTCGATATTTGCCTTAATTTTCAAAGTTCATTTGTTCGAGCATTCAACCTTATATAAAAAATTCGTTAATAGCGGAACTTCCTTTAAACCTCTCACTGTGAACTGTCTTGAAAAGCTTCTTTCTATTGTTACCCTATTAAGTGTTCCTAAGCGTCATTATCACTAGCCTTATAAGCTTATCTGGTTGGTAGCTATAATGTTTTCGTGGCTTCATGTGGCATCGTTCGATTTATGGAGGCATATGCTTGTTTAAAATCAATAAATAGCATATGTAATTCTACGTTTTGTTCGTAGCAAGTTCGTATTTTTGGTTATATATACAATTATATATACAGTATAAAATATTGGTTTTTATTAAAAATATATAAATTACACAAAACACTCTTTAAAACTTTGTTCTTCATTATATTCGTTTAAAATAAGTGAAAAATACATAGGATGTTCTTTTACATAAATTGCAACTCAACCTTGCTTTTTTACCATACAAAAGAAATTAGCTAATACAAGCAAGGGCTCCAAAAACCATATGACGTCATAGCAATTTTAATCCGCAAGAAAAGCATTGATCATATAGACGGTATTTAAAATACACTATAGATTTACATGAAACATGAGTACGTGCCTTGTCGAATTAGAGTATTTCGATAAGAATTTGTAGAAGTTTTTCTTCCGTTTCCTTTATGTGCTGAAAATTTCTTTTAAAGTTAAATCTCCTAACTGCAGCTTCTCTTTGCCAAGTATAAGGTCTGTAGACTTCGTAATTTTATTGAAAAGGAAATATCCTTATATGTAGAGTATTTGTCAGACCTGCGCCATTCAACGCAGTTGCATGTAATATCGGGTACCATCTCACCCAAGAATTTTAGATCATCGGCTTTCATATCAACACCTATACGTGACACATCTACATGACCTAGTCTAAGAATGCTGTTTACAATAGACGAACCACTGCAGCTTTCAATAATGGGTTTGCATTTGTTTTCTGTTTTCGATTGGGCATTCCAAAATACAGAATGTGTCCTGTTTTTATATTGTTTGTATTTTCTTTCTGTTTATCAGTCACGTATGAACGAGGTCGGCTTGTGTTTTTATTTAATGGAAGTTTAATGGGTTGTTGACTAATTAAACCTGAGTTACCCGGGCCTGCATTTTTTGCAGTTTTTTTGCTAGATGACAGAATGTATGAAACAAATAAAAGAAGCATATGAAGAAAACGGCAGATACTGGAGGTCAAGGAAGCAATGGGTAAAACATGAATAGGCATCCTCAACGTCCGTTCACATCTTACATCCTATAAAGAATGCTAGAAGAAGAAAAACATAAGTAAGTGGTTTTAATTTAATTTAACCAAATTTTAAAAAATCTACTAACTTTTAACTTACTTAAAGTTTAGGTCTATTTATCCATAAAATTGTTAAGTCTCGTTAAATTTTTAACGGTGTAACAAACGCATTAAACCTAAAAATGTAATATTGAGAGAAGTTCCAAGCTCTATCCGGAATGGAGCTGTAAATATGAACTGCAGGTATTGCGGTTATTTCTGCTAGTGTTTGTTGGCTTCGATTTATCTGTGGTTTCACGATCTACGATGTTCTATTAAAGTGCGAACCTTTATATTAGACATAAGTTTCGTTTTTTAGGATAAATGGGAGTAAGCAAAAAAGTTTATGGTTGTAATAATGGGTAAACATAACATTTATGAAATTCAATAAATTTAGTGCTTGTGTAAATTTAGGTATGTGCAGGTAATATGGAGTATGGAGCCGACGTGGCTTTTGGCCCATATAATTGTACTGCTTGAAACTTAGCGATTTCCGGCCAATTGGAAGATCTTGAGGCTCGTGCTACTCCCAAAGGGTGAAGACAAGTATCGACCTGTTTGCCTTTTGTCGTGCATAGGTAAATTATACGAGAGGCTCCTAAGAGGGCGAATAGACACAGTGATTGAAAAGTCAGACTGTAACCCAGGCATTACGGTTTTAGAAAAAACAGAAGCACAGTGGATGCGCTGATCGAAGTCTTCCGGGAGTTACGCGGGATGGGGGCTAACCAGAGGTTAACATTAAAATGGACAGAGGTAATGAAGGCTCTACGAGAGAGAAGGTGTCCGAGGTACTTGCTGAATTTGGTCTCTAACTATTTGTCAGATAGGAAAATTGTGGTAGAAAAAGGTGTAGTGGTTGACGTGACGGCTGGAGTACCGTAGGGGTCGGTCCTAGGACCCTCATTGTGGAACTTATAACAACCAAATATATATATATATACATATATATATATATATATATATGTGTATATATATAAATATATATATATATATATATATATATATATATATATATATATTGATAATGTTGTATTTTATTAATTTTATTTTTTTTTTATAATAAATGTAATTTTTATAATATTTGGTTCGTTGTTTAATTTAATATACCTCGGCTAGCTCAATTATATGTTCTAAGCAATCTGTCACTGTGTGACGTCGACTCTGTAGTCTCCTGGTAGAGTTCAAAAAGAAATTAAACCAAAATTTACTTTAGACCTTTGATAAGTTAACCCAAATGAAGCACGTTATTTATTAATATTGAACAAATTTAATATAAACAATAAAATTCGTCTGCAACTTCGGTTGCCTTTAAAAATTTACAAAAATAGGAATCGTTAGTCTTAACGTGGTTTAGTGACGTGACAATAAAAATGTATTACAAAATGTGGAGACTCTCTCCAAGTACCTAAAAACTAAATAAATATTGCAACTTTATAAAGTGTTTAAATGAACTATAAAGAAAAAGAAAATAAACACTTTATTCCGCTGACTATTCAAATATAATCAAAATTTCAAATGATCCCCAAAATTATTGTCCAACCTCACTTTAAAACAGTTCTGATTTCTTTAAAGGAAACTAACTACTCAAAAATAATCGGTGAAACTGGAATATCAATCCTCTCTTCGGAAGTTAAGGTACGTACTATTCTATTTTTAATTTAATGATCATTAATAATTTCAATTTTTAAGGCCTATCGCAATTATGTTAATTCATGAATTTTAATTTTCTCAATTTAAATGACATTTCTATACTCCAATATAATTTATAAGTGAAATTGTTTCTCTTACTCTCTGGAACAAATTTCTGGATATCTCTGCTGTGGAAACTGTGGAAAAACTAAATTCTAATTAGACGAGTTAAAAAACACTCCCGACCTATTCCACAGTTTCAGGGCTCTCCTTCGTCCAAAAAAAAACTCGTCGGCGTCTACTCTCCAAAAACCAATTCCCTATTAGTATCCGTTGCTAACAGCAACCAACGTTCTTTTTTTTTCTGTCTTCTATTTAAATATTTTAAACCATAAAACTGTCCTGTTTGACATATTTGTCAAGCCACATTACTTTCTCATAATCACTTTAATCACATATAATTTGGGAATTTACAAAAAAAAATATTTAGATATAAAACTTATTCTATTACAATACTAATTTATTCTTTTCATCTCCACATCATCGTAATTTCTTATTTAACAAAACCCCTATTAATTTAGCTCCCACAGACTGTCAAATAAACTGTCAAGCAGTTTATTTTCTGACGTTTATTAAAATTTCTATGTTTAAATATTTTTTTTAAATTCTTCTTTTTTGTTCTTTTTAAGGTTTAGACGATTCACCTATACACTAGGCAACTATACTATTCAGAAATTATTAACACTATACCAGGTAAGTCAAAATTAATTTATTTAACAATTTACTAATCTTTTTCTCTCTTTTATTTCAGAGTCGAACCCACATTGTGATGGCTTCATGAAATTCATAAACAACAAACTCATATAAAAATCCATTAAAGTTGTATATATTTTAACATATTAAAATCATTTCAATATATACAGGGTGAGTCATGAGGAACTTTACATACTTCTACCATATGTAGAGTCCCTCAGGGAGCATATCATGTGGCCACTAACAAATGTCAACTCCTCTTCTTTATTAATTAACAGGGTGATTTGTGTAATTGACCATTTATTTCATTTTACTGTAGTGTTTATACGGCTCATTTGATTTTTTTAATTTTTGCATGATACAGTACACTAGTATCAAGCATTCGACTGGTATTAGCTAAACTAAAAAAATCCAGGACTGGCTTTGGAAAAATTAATTTAGGGATTCGTATTAAATATTACACCCTGTATATATTTTTTTTTAAATGCAATAAGTGATTTTCAAACTACATAAATAGCCAATGAAAACGACATATACGAAAATGTTGTCGCACTTTTATTAAATTTTTAGTGATCGATCAAATCTTACCAAAAATAGAACAACCATAATGAAGTATCAAATTATAAGGTAATTAATTTAAACAAATGTTATAAATTTCAAACATTTTAATTGAAATGATAAACTGAGTCACTGCACAACAAAAAACAGTAACTACTAACAATAACGAAGAACAATTAAAAAAAACTAAAAATATGTACATAGTTATGATAAACCCATAAATTAGAACTGAAAAAGATACAATAATGGTAACAAAATAAAAATAATTCAAAATAGATTTTCGAAATGGAACCCTGCAGCCTGTACACATTTTTGTTGCCGAATTGTTAATTGACGTATTGAATTACGGATACTCCTGGGATCGTTTCTAATAGTATTACAACAATGTATAAATCATAATAATTAATTGTTGTCGGTTATTAATATTCACTTCGTAATTAGTTAATAAACTAGTTGCTTCAATCGTCCCCAAATATGGTAATCAACGGGATTGAAATCAGGGAATCTTGAAGGCCACGAAATAGGACCTGCACGTCCTATCCACCTGTTGCCATAAACATTATTGAGATGTTGTCTCACTGCCAGTAAAAAGTGTGGGGGTGCCCCATCATGCTGAAAATACATCCCTCGGATAGCAACGTTCGCGTTCGCTTCGGCAAAATATTTTGTAGAAAGTTCAAATAGACCTGCCCTGTTAAAGGACCATCAAAAAAGTGAGGACCTACTAATTGGCTATTTATGACACCAATCCACACGTTAACCGAAAACCTTAACTGAGAACGACGCTCTCGAATAGCATGGGGATTTTCTTCTGCCCACACATGTGAATTTCGTGAATTATTTATCCCGTCTCTGGTAAATTGGGCTTCATCTGTAAATAGTGTTCTGTATAGCGTTGGTCGATTATTGTTAATCCATCTACAAAATTCCAACCTATCGATCTCATCTCCAGTATGTAGTCGCTGAACCATTTGAATATGATATGGGTATAGATTATTTTTTTTGTAAGACTCTACTTACTTTTGATTGAGTAACATTGAGTTCTCGACTTACTTGTCTAGTGCTTATTGTAGGGTTCATAGTAACGGCGTCCATAATGTCATCTTCCTGCGCTTCATCTACATGTCGCTCTGTTGTTCCACTAGAAAAAGTGCCATTTTCTCGCAAATAATTAAAAACTGACCCAAATGTTGGATGACTGGGAGTTCGACGATTAGGAAATATCCTGCGATATTCTCTACTAGCAGCCCTACCATTCCCATTACAAAATCCATAAACAAATATTATGTCTGCATATTCTGTGGTCGAAAACTGATGTGGCATTTTGAACGAAAGTAACAAAAGCTGTACCAAAACTAACACAATGTACTTAACGTAGATATGACAGAAGAAATATGTATTCTTGTGCACATAAATAACAATTGATAATGACAATGGGTATAAAATATTAAGAAACGTAAAACGGTCAACGCCAACCTTCATTTTAAACTTTTTTAGATTTATTTTTATTTAGTACAGTTGATGCAATGTATTATTATTTGACATAAAATTTTAATCATTTACAATCAACAAGAACTAACACATACAAGAGGTTTGACTTTGTAATCAATTTAATTTATTATTTATCGAAAATAATGCCCCAATACGATATATGAGTAAAAATTTAAAATTGAAAAACAATTGATTCTATCGTAGAGATAATACAAAGTGACAGTAAAGATGTTAATTTTCTACGTATTAGATTATGTTGTAGGAACTCATTTTAATTAAAATGTTTGAAATTTATAACATTTGTTTAAATTAATACCTTATAATTTGATACTTCATTATGGTTGTTCTATTTTTGGTAAGATTTGATCGTTCACTAAAAATTTAATAAAAGTGCGACAACATTGTCGCATATGTCGTTTTCATTGGCTATTTATGTAGTTTGAAAATCACTTATTGCATTTTAAAAAATATATATACAGGGTGTAATATTGAATACGAATCCCTAAATTAATTTTTCCAAAGCCAGTCCTGGAATTTTTTAGTTTAGCTAATACCAGTCGAATGCTTGATAGTAGTGTACTGTATCATGCAAAAATTTAAAAAATCAAATGAGCCGTATAAACACTACAGTAAAATGAAATAAATGGTCAATTACATAAATCACCCTGTTAATTAATAAAGAAGAGGAGTTGACATTTTTTAGTGGCCACATGATATGCTCCCTGAGGGACTCTACATATGGTAGAAGTATGTAAAGTTCCTCATGACTCACCCTGTATATATATATATATACTACTGGAATCTTCCCTAGCTTAGATCGACATTTATACCTATACCCAAGAAAAATAAAGCAAATAGATGCTCACAGTTCAGATTAATTAGCCTAATGAGTCGTTTTCTGTAAATTTTACTCAAAATTGTACATCAACGAATTTGGATTTCATATGTGGCTTGGTGTAAGGGAGGCATTATTTGGCCTCCAGATACTACTACAAAAATCAGCAAAAAGACGTGTTTCTCTGTTTTATCGACTACGAAAAAGCGTTTGATCGAGTAAAACAGACAGAACTCATAAAATCCCTAACACAACTTGGTATAGACCATAACACTGTAGTACTTATTAAAAGACTATATTGAGATCAAATGAGGTCGATCACAATAGACAATCGTCTGACAGCAGAATTGCCAATAAAAAGAGATGTTTGTCAGGGCTGTGTAATTTCTCCACTGTTATTTAATATATGTTCCAAAAAAATCTTTCAAAATCAACGGAGAATACATAAACAACTTATGATACGCAGACGACACTGTCGTTAATAGATCGAAAAGCGCCAATACAAAGACGGAGGGCTGTGTTATGACTTGAGTATAGAAGAAGGTTAATATATGTTTTGGAGGCGGATATATATATATATATATATATATATATATATATATATATATATATATATATATATATATATATATATAGGACAATTATAATCTAGCTTAGAGCGTATTAGTGATTTGCATATTTTAAGAAGTGAGTTTTCGACAGATCCCCATTAATGATGTGATAGAGTTTTTATTATGTTTAGTCTTTTGCACGTTTCTCCCTTTATTGCAAATATATGTGTTGCTTCCAAGTTTGTCGTGAGTCAAACGTTAATCCGAGAATTTTGCATTGTTTAACAACAGGAAGAGAGGCATTGTTAATCAAAATAAGTGGAGATGGAAAATGGGGGACGTCTACTAAAGTTAGGACATAGGATAATGATAAGACCATGTCACTAGATTTTTTTTAGTTTACTCAAATGAAAATGTCCGGTTTTGATTCTAGACCCCTTATATTTACTATTTTCTTTGCTTTCACATCTTAATATATAAATATTAATTTAATATTTTGCACATACTATTTTATTAACATTAAGTTATCTATTAACGAAACAAAAAATAAAAAACAGAAATCATTAATAATAAACTATTTTGGTTATTAAACTGTATTCAGACTGCAGCCAAAGTTTTCTTAAGCAGCAAAGATATATGTCTACCCACTTACTCTCCTAAACAAGTTCATCACGATCTTATTATAATTTAAAACAACTTCGGCAACAAAAAAACAGCCTCGGTAAAGTAGCAACAATGTGGCGGGTCACACAATCCCTTAACGTCAACAACTCCAAAATTATCCAGCAAGGACAAGAAAACTTCATCAAAGAGATTGTTAATGGCTTGCAGGGGTACCGTTATATAAATAAACTACGACAAACACATGAAACAGTGCAAGATACAGCTTCTAAGAAACTTCTTACGGGCGTTGAACGTATGGAGTTTGTTAGAATGGAGTATTATGACGCCAATTTGGAGTGTTTGAATCCGACTTTGAAATCTGTATGATAAGAATGAGATAAACCTTTTTACATTAATCTTGTCTTTCAGAATAAATCAATTACAACAAAGTCTATGCAATTAAAAACGAAATTTAGTAGGTAACATATGACTTGAAATAAATAATGTGGTAAGTACCAAAATCATTATTTCGAAATAATCGATTTTTTTTTTGTTCCACAATGAATGTATTGGAAATAACTTTTTCAAAAGTAAACCTAGGTTTACACAAGTGAATTGTTTTTGTGCATTAAACAATTTTGCGAACTTTTGTAAAAAAATTGTAAAAAAAAATAAAACAGCTATAAAAGCTTGGAATGTGCTAAGTGCCATCACAAAAATATAATATATTGGGGTAAGTAATAATGAAAAATACAAAACATGTAGGTTTTAAGGAGTATTGGGATTAAAAAAGTCTTCAGAAAATTTTCTATTTTCTTTTTTCAAATAGGGAACCATTGCCAAAAAGTTTTGTTTTTTTTTTCTTCAGAAATTCTACTCTGGCAGGTCAAGTTAAGAAGGGTCATTTCTGCAATAGTTTTAATTGTAGCATTTCTCTTTAATACCTTTGTCGATTTTTAAGTTTCCAATTTATTGAGAGTTTTTTAACTAATCCCGAATTTTGTCGGTTAATATTAATCCATTGAGCTTTTGAAATTTGAAGCTTGTCCTCACGGTTCATTGATGTAACAAGAAATTGTGTTTTTTACAGCTGTTCCCATCATTCTTACTAAATCCATAGGTACCTCACACTTCTCTTGCTTTTTTCGCTTTTCAATTTGGGCGAAATCCCTGTCGCAACTCACAAATGAATGACCCGATACTATGGTCTGTTTTTAAACCAGGAGGAGTAATTCAAATTTTCCGCGCCATAATGCTTGTTTGTAATTGGTCGAAGCGCAGGCAAGTTTACTCCACTAAATTATGACATATTGACACTAATGACATTTGTGAAATTTTAAAATTCAAAATTTATATCGACAATTTTTTGTATTTTCTGTATTATTTCTTACATCTTTAGATTTTTCGTTTGCATTTATATAAAAAACAGTTCTTTTCAGAACTATTTAGCGACATATTAGTGTTATTAAGATAACAATATGGATTCAGTGTCAAGTACTAGTGGTAATTATTCTTCTACACCTTAAAAACGCCGAGTAGATTTGGATCATTTATCATCAAATGAGAAATAATGTACACATCTGTCAAATAAACGTCAAAGTGTAAATACGAATTTAATAGTTCTCCGCACTTTAAAGTTTAATTTCAGATAGTTTAACATATAATCTTAAGTTAATTTATACATTTAAAGTTCTCCGCGAATCTTTGTGATTTAGGAAGTGCTAAACAGTTAGATTTGATTACCACAGTTTAATACATATACATAAATACTAGTTTAGTCGTCGAAGGCTCCATTTATGGAGTCTTCTAACGGGGGCGAGCCCCCCGATAAAATGCCAAGGGATCAGGATGCGATGGATGATTGCAGTTATGGTTCCCATGGATTTTTATCCCATCAGCTAGAAAACTTGATAAGTAGTCCTAATAATATTATTAATTTAAAAACCGATAAACAAATTACCTCACTAAATTCTAATGAGACAGAAAAAAGCAGACCTGTATATTTATATGAAAAAACTGATTTGGGGCCATTTCATATTTTTATTGAAAACAGTGATAAAAATTTTACAGGCAAATTAAGTGCAGTTAAGATAGGTGAAATATTATTTACCGTACATCCGGAAATTGATAATTATATTAAAAAAATTGATTCAATTGGACGCAACCGTATTAGAATAACATTTAAAAACTATGCTAGTGCAAATACCTTAATTACTTCTAAATTGCTTATTCAAAAAAATCTAATTGCATATATTCCGAAATTTCAATTATTTAAATTAGGTGTAGTTAGGGATATAGAATCAGATATATCGGAAGAATATCTTAAGGATAAAATAAAAGAATTTGATCATCATTGTAAATTCTCGGTGGATTATGTAAAAAGAATAAAGAGAAAAATAGTAACAGATGATAAAGTAGTTTTTAAACCTACAAAATCGGTAATTGTGTCATTTAAATGTCAAAATATACCAAAATATATCGTAATTAACCATGTTTTGCATAATGTAGAAAAATACCAGCAAAAAGTAATTATTTGCTACAACTGTTATAGGTATGGACACATGAGTAAGCAATGTAAAAGCAACCCTAGATGTCTTAAATGTCATGAGTCCCACCCTTCCGATTCTTGTTCTTTATCATCTTTTAATAAAACATGTCTCTCCTGTGAAGGTAAACACTTCACTAACGAATGGGAGATATGTCCAGAATTTGACCGTCAAAAAAAAATAAAACATTACATGTCTGAAAACAGCTTGTCTTTCAAAGAAACGCTTAAATTATTTCCTAAAGTAACCTATGCATCAATAACAGCTAATAATTCCTCAATAAATTCACATCAAATCCCAAATATGAACGCTCCTTCCTTTTCATATTCCTCTACTCAATTGTCCACTTCCCCCTCACCCCCTAACCAGCACGCCCACCCTACAGTTTCAAACAGATATACAATAACAAAACCTCCAAAATCCAAACGACCCCTCTCTTCATCGCAAGACCCAATAGCAATAGAACATCAAAAAATAATAAAGTTAAACCCCATGTCCAACTGACCTGGTGGCATTTTCAATTCGTCTTCTTATCAATCTACATTTAATGCAGAACAAGGATCCAAAATACATGAATCTCCTAAAGAATTAACAGAGTTAATATCAAATATAGTTATAAGTATTATTTCTAATATGAATCACAAAAATTTTGAAATCCCAGAAAAATCAGTTTTAATAAATTTAATTCAAACAGTTTTAAGTTCTCTCTCATATAATAATGAATAGTTTGGTAATTTGTCAATGGAATTGTAGATCGGCTAACTCTAATAGAGAAAATCTCCTTCACTTACTAGAAGACCAGAAAGTTGATATCGCATTATTATCAGAAACTAGATTTAAACCAGAAAATTATATTAACTTTCACGGATATAATATTGTCAGAGACGACCGCTTTTCAGCAACTGTCGGTGGTGGCTCGGCAATTTTAATAAACTCAAATCTGTATTATGAGGAAGTCACCATGAAAGTCAAATTATTCAACATTAATAAAGTAGCCATTAAAATTAAGTTTAAATCATTCACTGTAACATTTATTTCGATGTATGTTCCCCCAGGAGTAAAATTATCGTTACAACAATGGAACAATTTCATAACATCTATAGAAAGACCATTCATAATAGGAGGCGACTTCAATGCTCATCACATTGCCTGGGGCTTAGACAATCATACAGATATAAAAGGCAAAATCTTAATGGACTGTATAGATGATAATAATTTGATATACAAAAACGATGGCTCTCCTACTTTCTTTAGAAACTTTTCGAAATCGGCAATAGATCTGACGATTTGTACTCCTGACTTAAGTCATCTGATCACTTGGAAAACACTTCAAGACCTATTCGGTTCAGACCATGCTCTTATAAGGATGGAACTAGCGGATCAACCAACTCATATATATATAACCCATATTCAGAAAAGTGGAATTTAAAGAAAGCCGACTGGAAATTATATGAACAATTTTCGGAAGATATCTTCTCTCGATCTGAAGATATAAATTCATATGAAAAATTTTTGCACAATATAAATATAACTGCATCCTACAGCATCCCCAAATTTAAAATAAAAAAACCAACTTCCAGAGGAAAATACTGGTGTAATTTAGAATGTGAGGAAGCAGTCAGAAGAAGACGGGAAAGTTTTTGTATATTCAAAGATAATCCAAACCAAGAAAACCTACTCAAGTATAAAAAAGATGATGCTCACGCGAAGAAGATCACTAAACAAGCTAAAAGAAATAGCTGGAGAGATTATGTCAAGTCCTTAAATAGGTCGGTTCCCATTAAAGATGTATGGTCAAAAGTTAATAGACTAAAAAATAGGAAAACTAAGAACAAAGTCCCTATAATATTGTCGGAAGCTTCATGGATAGACGAGTTCCACCAAAATATCACTCCACTGTCTGCAGAATTAGTAATTCCTGATCTACAACTGAATGCGCAATACAATTATCCAGAACAAATCCGCTTCTTAATCAAACCATTTTCTGACACTGAACTTTATTTTTCGTTAAAGAAAAATTCAAATTCAGCACCAGGTGCTGATGAAATCCATTACTCGATGCTATCAAATCTTTCAAAAATTGGTAAGACTGTGCTTCTGAATATATACAATGAAATTTGGTCACGGCGCATAAAGATTCCTGACGATTGGCACGTTTATACTATTCTTCCGATCTTGAAACCCGGAAAATCGTTAAATAATTGGGATTCTTACCGTCCAATAGGGCTGGCGTCATGTATACTTAAAACATATGAAAGACTTATTAAAAACCGTCTGGAATTTTGGTTAGAAAAGAACGACCTATTACCAAAAACTCAGTTTGGTTTTAGAAAAGGTAAATCCACACAAGAAAGCCTGAGTCACTTATTGATAGACATTTATAGTTCATTTACTTGTAAGAAAGCAGTTAGTGCTTTGTTTTTAGATATAAAAGGGGCTTATGACAATGTTAATCTTCACATTCTATATGCGAAAATGTTGGAAATAGGAATACCTGAAACTGTAACATGGAATATCATTAATTTGTATATTAATCGATCAGTACACGTTAGATTAAATGGTGATAAATCTAACACACGGTACACATCTTTAGGACTACCACAAGGTAGCATCTTGAGTCCTCTATTATATATTCTGTATACTGCTGATTTAGAAAATAAACTTCCTCGACACATAAAAATCTTACAGTATGCTGATGATGTTGCAATCTATGTAGAAAATAAGTCAATAGATAAATGTAATGAAAACCTTAAATTAGGATTGAATATTATAAAAAAATGGGCGGCGGATAAGAATTTAACAATCTCGGAGAGTAAATCAACCATTGTTACTTTTACCAGAAAACGTTATTCTCCCCCAAACCACCTACAATTTGATAATTATAAAATTAATTATAAAACTTCAATAAAATTCCTTGGCGTGTTCTTAGACTCAAAATTGAATTGGAAAGAACACACGAATTATATATTAAGAAGAACGGAAAACGCAATGAATATCATCAAGACTGTAAATATCAGTAACTGGGGAGCTGATTCAAACATCTCAATATTACTATACAGAAATTTAATGAGATCGATCCTAGATTACGGATCTATATTTTATGGCTCAGCATCAAACGCTGTACTCCAAAAAATCGAAAGTATAAAAAATAAGGCACTTAGATTAAGCACTGGTTATCTTCGTAGTACTCCCATATTGGTCATGGAATGTGAGCTTAATGAACCTCCACTTTCATTACGCAGAGAATTCTTAAGTGAAAAATTTATAGTTAAAGTGGCAGTTAACAATAAACTGTTGTTAAATAAAATTGTACAATTAACCACTACATACCTAACTCATCATTACTGGGAAAAAAAGAAGCAGCTTTTAGTTGTGGAAAGTTTTCTCAACGTTTCTTGTTATATTGACGACATATGCAAAATGGAACAACCCTCATCTCGAAAATTAAACTATGAAGATTATTTATCTCCATTTAACTGCCATTTAAGTAATATTCTTGCCACAGATTTTCTTACTAAAATAGATCACCTTCAGTATGTACAAAGTCATTGGGGAAGTTATCAAAAATTATATACAGATGGTTCAAAAATGGACGGCAAAGTTGGATATGCTATATTCTACCCCCAAAAAAGTATAAAGATAAACAACAGATTACCCGACAAAATGACAACTTTTACAGCTGAACTCATAGCAGTCAAAGAAGCCTACAAAATATGTATGAATCAAAAAGAACTAAACTATGTTATATTTACAGACTGCCAAAGCATTGTACATAAACTGAAATATAATTTTCATACTTTTGTAGACAATTATATCATCAGTGACATTATAGCACTGAACAGTGAAGCTTTGAAATCGGGCAAAAATATCATATTGTGCTGGATAAAAGCACATATTGGTATAAAAAACAACGAAATAGTAGATGATCTGGCAAAAAAAGCAACAATGAAAGAATCCACTCTTCAAACCTATCAACTTCCTATGGGAGATTTAATATCTGTAATCAGGTCTCTTAAACGGATCAAATGGCAGGGACACTACAACAATTCGGACAAAGGCAAATTTTATAAAATAATCCAACCCAAAATTTCCGTCAAGACATGGTTTAAACAAGTTTCCAACAGAGGCTTCATCAAAACTATTTGTAGAATAAGAAGCAATCATTGTATGACTCCAGTCTACAAAAGAAAAATGGGACTGGCAAATAATAATGAATGTATATGTGGAGAGCTAGCTGATCTACAACATATGCTCTTAGAATGTCCTTTACATTTTATTGAAATATCAAATTTTTTTACCAAGCTAGTTCAAGTTAATGTTCAATTACCTTCTAATCTAACACATCTTTTAGAGTCAAAAAATCTAGATGTATATAAAATTTTATATAGTCATATTAATTGTTTAAAATTAAAGCTCTGATAAAAAAATAATAAAGAATAAAAAAAATGGAGAACAAAATAAAAAAAAATACTAAGAAGATCTAAACCTCCGAGGTGTCGAATCGGGTTTATGTCTTAGCGTAGTAATAAAAAAAAATAAATAAAAAAAAATAAATAAAAAAAAAATAAAAAAAAAATAAAAAAAATAAATAGAAAAAAATTAAAAAAAAATAAAAAAAAAATAAATAAAAAAAATAAAAAATAAAAAAAAGATAAGAAAAAACAAAAAACAAAACAGCAAAATCAGAGTAATCTAGTAAATAAGTTTCTAATATTCCATGTTTTAACTGTCAATACAATACAATAGTTCTAAATGTAAATACTAACAATATCTTTTGTAAAGAGAGAACTTAAAACAAATTGACTGGCCAGTTGGTTGTCAAAACCAGTGCCAATAAAACACACACACACACACACACACACACAGAAATAATGTACTATAAACATGTACAAACATGAAAATTGATAATTCTGGAATAAAAATAACAGCCACGGTAGTAAAAATAAAACAGGCAGCAGGTTTGTTTTACAGAATAGTTATTATTAAAATCAAGACTTACTAAAGTAATGTGCTAATTTTAGGTGTTGCGAATTCAACTATTTACAACAATAGAATTTAGAACAATTAAAGAATATAAGCCAACTGGAGCAGTAAAATGTCCTAAAAATATTGAAGGTCTACCTTATATTCTTGCAACATAGGATGAAAGAGCTAAAACATCTATACGACAGCTAGTACACAGCTTCTTTTTCAAGAATGAAATGCTCACTTTAGGTAAAATTTTAAATGAAAGTAACAACCGCTCAGATCTTCCAAAATATGTGTCGTTCATTTCTATATAAATTCTTGAAGCAAATCAATTTGAAGTAAGTACAAATATCGGTATGTAAATATGGGTAAGCTACAATTAAATAGTAAAATTAACTAAAACATTTTATAGATTTCATTTTTATAATCAGGTATATTATTGTTACTATTAAATATTAAGTTTTAAGTTTTTATTTGTATACTCTACTGGAATGTTGTCAAGTATTTTGGTTCAACAGATACAAGAACATGGAAAGGGAAGAAAAGGAGAAAAAAAGGATATTTTTACTTTACATATGCAGATTCAATGCAGCAACTATTACATAGCATAACTATAGATTGTTTATCTTACTGTTTATAGGATGATTGATTTACTGTCTATATTATTATGAATGTCTTACCATAGTTATTTTTTAGGGGAAATTATTCAAAGAATAGTTTATACATTGGGCTGCTGACCAAAAACAAAACTTTCTTGCTCAAATATCTGAAATAGATTCAGTTTTTGCTGAAAAAATAAATCAAGAAATTTAAAATGGTGTAGTTGTTCATTAATCACCAATTTAATTTTACAATTAATTTTTATTTTTACATTCATTCCGAATATATATTATGCACAGAATATTATATAAATCGATTTTTGACTCTTTAAGTTGTTTTTGTAATAACTTGGACTTGTTGATATGGGATAATAGTATGTGATATTTTTCTAGCTGATATTTATAATAAATAGAGATTACAGTGTTTATAAATTTATAAATGTATGATATTTATATCTAATTATCATAAGAAAAACGGCAACTATCTTTTAAATCTAGTGTATACTTGTTAAGAAGCATTTTCATTTTGTTTTCATCACAATAAAAGAACATTAGTAATGTTGTGTTTTACTTTGATTGTATTGATACAGTTGGTTTTGTTCTCCCTGTTGTAGATCATCACAAGAAAACTGTAAAATTATACTAGAATGTAACATAATAGATTGAATTAGTTGATTATCTCACAGAAATCCAGTATTTTTTAGTAAATTTTATTTATTGATAACAAATGGGACAAACTCACTGTCAAAATTAAACAAGAATCCAGCATTAAAGAAATTGCAAGTACACACTTATTTATACAAATTTATTGTTTTGCATTTTAGTGCTTCAAATAGATCCTTAAGATATTAAAACATAAGTTAAATCTATCTAATGAGGTAACTGATTACCATGCATGAAAAGTAGGACCAAACCTATATTTGAACCATAATTTATTCTGTGATGTGAAACATGAAAAAGTCAATTCTAAAGCAGTGAATGGGAAGGAATATGTAAAACAAACTGGCTAAAGCAATTCAGGAGATTGGATTATTAAGCTTAAAAATAATGATCAAAGTCAAAGTTAATTCTTCTGGTAAGAAAAAAAATCTAGATTCAAGAAAATAATCACACCAGAATAAGAATATGGTCTACGCAGTTTAAAAGGACAGTATTTCAGATATCTTTGAACTCTCTCTAACTTTTTGATACATGTATTTGCATAGCTTTGTTGCATATAAAATCTATTTGCAAATTAAAAGCCAAATTTCTGAGAAAAACCATACTTAGATCTGTAACATTATTGACTCTCTGGATCAAAATATTCTCTAAATTAAATACCATCGACTCAAAAGATCTATGAAACTGGATCACCCGATATTGAAATATATATCCATGGGACCAAATGTGAAAAACGTCCTTTTTTATTGTAATAATTGTAATATATATTGGAAGTGAATTAAAAAAAATATTATTCAAACATAAAGTTAGGTTATAATTGACGTGTAAGGTTGTCCGATATTGATTACTCGATTACCGCAAGGCCGAGATATACAACAAAACAAGAAGATGTATTTGGTGACTTTTCTAGTAACTTTTTTGGGTGTGAATCTGTCTTTTTGGTTTACTCCTCCTGGTTAAAAAACAGAGTATAGTATGGAAATTTGCAGTTTATGTAAAAAAGGTTTGGCACTTAAACTGTTAATAATACCGCCTGACTATCAGTAAAGACATTTATTTTTTTCGATCTGTAACTTCCTCAAAGCATTCAATAAAGGCTATGAGCGCAAGTACTTCCGTCTGGAAGGCTGTAGAATGGCGGTGCAGATTATAGTAGTCAGTAAATTTCCGTGGTTGTCCTAGCTCTTAATCCAGTTCCACGTAAAGGTTTTGTTCCATTTCTGTACCCTATTTGATCTTAGTTTGTATAGAATTTGCGTTGCACTTGAAATATCTTATAAATAGATTCTTTACTCCAAATTGTTTATCTAAATGTTCCATCACATTATGAAGTTTAAATTTAAAACGGATGTGTATTTTTAATGAATAGTTCGAGCTAATTATTAACCCATTGTGTCCATAATTTGATAGTAGCTACGTGATGTAAATATCATCAGGCAACATAATGTGCCCAAGTTGAATATTATTATTTAATTACTTAATGTTTTTATTTATCTATTATATCAAAAATATTATCAAATATATTAATAAAAGGTAATAGTGCTGCCGACGGGAGAGTGGATTAGATAAATAAGTAAAAATTTAATATGATTGGTTATATATGGATAGAAAATCACCGGGAACGGATGGTATACCCAATGAACTTTTAAAATATGGAGGCCCGGAACTTGCAAGTAAACTGGCACAACTATTTAACAAAATATTAAACAAAACAGAAACACCAGAGGAATGGCATAATAGTATCAAAATCCCCATATTTAAAAAAGGACAAAAAACCTGCCCACAAAACTATAGAGGAATAACCCTCTTAAATACAACAATGAAACTTTTCACGGGTATTCTCAAGGACAAATTGGAAAAGCAAATCACTAATGCTGAAGAACAACAAGGTTTTACAAAAGGGCGGTCTATAACAGACGCAGTATTTATAATAAAACAAATAAAAGAAAAAGCTATAGAGTTCGGCATGCCAGCATATATTTGCTTCATTGATTTGACGAAGGCATTTGACAGAGTTCGCCTGGGAGACATTCTACATATATTAATAGAAAATGAAACACCGACCAGTATAACAAAGATACTCCATAACCTAAATAACAACAACGTAACCAAAGTTAGAGCAGGAGACGAATTCACTGAAAATATTCCAACACCGGGAGGAATTAGACAAGGCAACAGTTTAAGCCCCTTCTTGTTTAATCTTCTCATGGGCAAAATTATCAACAAAGTAACATCTCTTAATCTCGGATATAGAATGGGCAACAAAAGAATTGGTATGGTGTGTTACGCAGACGATGCAGCAATTATTGCCGAATCAGAAGATAATCTCCAAAGGCAGCTCTATCAGTTCTTTCAAACAAGCCGACTACTAAATATGAACATCTCTACCAACAAAACTAAATGTATGACAATAGCAAAAGATCCGCTCAGATGTAAGTTAGTGGTTGAGGACAACCCCATAGAACAGGTGATGCAATTCAGATATCTGGGCATAGATATATCAAGCACCCACGACCCAGTAAAGGACCTGAGAAGTCAAATCAACAAAGCATCTGCACTGTCAGGATGTCTGCGGGAAATAGTCTGGTCAAATCCGTATATGCGCACAGATAGTAAAATTAGAATCTATAAGACTTGCATAGGACCGATCATGACATATGGCATAGAAGTGCGCGAAGATACCAACAAAACGAAACAGATGCTAAGGGTTGCCGAAATGAAAACCCTAAGAACAATAATGGGGAAAACAAGAAGAGACAGAGTGAGAAATACAAACATTAGAGAGCAGTGCAAAACTCAAGATATTGTAAGATGGGGAAGGCAGCGCAAGAGGATGTGGTACAACCATGTAAGACGAATGGATGAGAATAGACTCCCAAAAATTGCCCTAGAAAACAATCCGCCCGGTTCAAGACCCCCCGGAAGACCACCTAAAAGATGGAGGGATAGTTGGCAATCTACCTCCCAAGAAATTAACCAGAGGCAGCTTCAGAATTAAACAGATCGAAAGATCTACAAAAAGTAGAAGAAGAAGAAGAAGGTTATATATTATATAAGTGTAAGAAAAAAGATAACCGGGGAGACGACGCACTTCGTGGTTGAAAAATTTAAAGCAGTGGAGTGAAAAACAACAATAGAACTCTTTAGAACCGCTGCAGACAGAATAAAAAGAACCGTGATGATCGCTAGTGTTCTTAAAGGATGAGGCACATAAAGAAAAAAAAATATATATGATATAAAAAATCAATCGGTATCAAAACTTGAAATAGGATTATCAATCATGATAGAAATACACTGCTTAACCCGGCGTTACCAAGATGGGGTCTAATATTACCCCCAACACACTTAGAACTAGCATAATTCTATGGTTAATACACCATATAGCAATTTCAGTTGTAAGTTGATCGTCAAAGTGAGTACAGCAGCGGTGCTCAAACGATCGATCGCGATCGACCAGTCGATCGCCAAAGCTTTTGAAGTCGATCACGATTCACGGAGAAAATACGGGGACTGTCCTGACTCACTACACGTGAATGATCGAAATAATTATGATGATAATATTGCGATTATGATCGCAACTTTCACCCGAACACTTTCACCCGCAACTTTCACCCGAAAGTTGCGATAATGCCGATTCGGCATATTAGCATTCACAGATAAATTATGGGAGTGTGCTGTATATTCATTACTAAGTTATTTTATAGTAAAACATTTTAGTAATATATTATTTATACTTCCTGTAGAAAGTATATGCCTGTTTCATTGATTTTGAGAAGGCATTTGACATAGTGCAACATAATCGACTTAAAGAAATTTTATTAAATAAAAACATAGACAGTAGAGACATTAGAATCATCTGTAACCTCTATTGGAATCAAACAGCAAAAGTGAAAGTTGAAAACGAACTGACCAAGGATATCCAGATTCGCGGTGGGGTCCGCCAAGGGTGTATTTTATCACCCTTGTTATTCAATTTATACAGTGAAGCCATCTCAGAATTAGCGCTTGCCGAGATCAGTGAGGGCCTTACAATAAACGGTGAGCCACTTAATAACATAAGATATGCTGACGACACCGTCCTTTTGGCAGGAACACTAGAAGAACTGCAACACCTTGCTGAACAACTAAATATATATTGCAACGATTATGGACTAAAAATCAATTTGAAGAAAACAGAGTTTATGGTATTTACAAAAGCACAAAACATCAAAGTTAAGCTAGTACTAGACAATACAGAAATTGAGCAAATATCTTCGTACAAATACCTTGGAGCATGGATCACAGAAGATACTGATCAGACAAAAGAAATAAGATGCCGCATTAAAATTGCGCGGTCAACTTTTAATAGAATGAGAAAACTTTTTTGTAATCGCGATATCAATATATCGCTCCGGATAAGAATGCTTCGATGTTATATTTTCTCTACCCTTTTGTATGGAGTTGAAGCTTGGACACTTAAAAAATCCAACATTAAAAACCTAGAAGCATTCGAAATGTGGTGTTACCGACGCATTTTGAAAATATCATGGATGGATCGCAAAAAAAACGAACAAGTTCTCGAACAACTAGGAAAACAATGCGAAGTTTTAAATTCCATAAAGATCAGGAAATTGGAATACTTGGGCACATCATGAGAGGTGAAAAGTACGAACTACTAAGGAATATAATGCAGGGTAAAATCAAAGGTAGAAGAAGCGTAGGAAGACGTAAAATCTCGTGGCTACGCAATCTCTGTGAGTGGTTTGGATTCAGTTCAATTGAACTATTCAGGCGAGTAACCAATAAAATTATAATTGCCAGAATGATTTCCAATCTCCGATAGGAGTGGAACTTGAAGAAGAAGAATATATTATTTACATTAATTTTTACTCGATGAGTGCCGCGAAAAAGAGTAAAACATACCATTTTAATAATGCGTGGGATGAAGAATTCCTGTTTACTATGGTGAAAGATAAGTGTGTTTGTCTTGTTTGTTGGTATTCCGTTGCTCTGCCCAAACGCGGAAATTTAGGATGGCATTATAAAATTTTGCATAAAAACTATGAAAATGATTTTCTGCAAAACAGTTTGTTTAGTAAACGGAAAGTGCAAGACTTGAAAAGTAGTTTGAAGACGGAACAATCAATGTTCACTAGGCCTGTTAAACAGTCAGTAGCTGCAACAATTACGTCGATCAAAATTTCTTATAGATTGACACAACATAAAAAACCATTTGTAGATGGAAAGGTAGTGAAGAAAAATATGTGGAAATGTAGTTGAAGGAAAATTCAAAAATACAACAGATATTTTGTCTGCTATCAAAGAAGTCCAGTTATTACGTCCAACGGTTACTAGACGTATCGAAATCATTGGGTAAAGATTTGGAAACCCAAGTTAAAAGTGATATTATAAAGTGTATGTAGTTCTCTTTGCAATTTGATGAGTCAACCGATATGACTCGTCAAATTGCAAAGACATGTTGGTTAAAGAAAAATTGTTAACAACGCTGCCTCTGAAAGAAAAAACTCCCGGAGAATACATATACAACGTCTTTATAAATTTTGTGAAACAATACGGGCTACAGATTTACAAACTCGTGTGTATTACAACAGATGGTGCTCCATCCATGACTGGCGTTAACACTGGATTTGTTGCATTATGTCGAGCTAACGATGACTTTCCATCGTTTTTTAAATTGCATTGCATCATTCACCAGCAAATTTTGTGTTCCAAAATTTTAAATATGGACGACATCATGAAGATGACAACAAAAATTGTGAATTCAATCAGAACGCAAAGCTTACTTTTTAATCAAAGACAAAGTATTTTTAAAGCGCAATTGGATCCTAGAGGCTCTGCAGAACACACTGATTTACTTTTGCATACAGATGTGAGGTGGTTGAGCCGTGGAAATTTTTTAGATAGGTTCCAGGAGCTACTTTCCGCAATAATTTCTTTTTTAGAACAATGAGGGGACGACACTCATCTACTTCAAAACGAAAAATAGCTCAGTGATCTAGCTTTCCTAACAGATTTAACAAATCATAGGTACAATTATCGATATAATGAGCGCAATACATTCTTTTGTCAAAAAAATTGAAATTATTGATTAAGCAAATTAGCAAAAAGGATTTAAACAACTTTCCAAAAAAGTTAAAAAAAAAGTAGTTGGTTATTTGAATTATGTTTATTACGAAACGGAACTGCAAGCACTTCATAGCGAGTTTGAAAGACGCTTCCCTGATTTTAAAAAACTGACAGATATTGTAACATGTCTAATCCATTTTATTGACATGTCGTGGAAAAAATAGCCACTGAAATATCCGTTACGTTCAATATGGAGATCATTTCCGTCCAAAATGAGGTACTAATAAGAATTTCGGATATACACCTTAAATCCAGAGCGATCGATACAAAATGTTGGTCTTTCATATCATCTGAGAAATATCTGTCTTTGAGACAAGTAGCTCTGCAGCTCACAGCATTCTTTGGATCAACATACTTGTGTAAGTCTGCATTTTCCTAAATGAAGATAGTTAAATCAAAATATCGAAATCAGCTAACTGACAAACACATCTCTTCATGCTTGCGTTTGGTCCTCGGTAATTATGTACCCATCATATGCAATACTTATAGATGATATGCAGTGCCATCCATCAACATCTAAATAAAATTAATATAAAAAACATGACTTTAATTACAAGTCTCTGTAATTACCACTTTTTGTCAACTAGAAATGTGCAATACTCTTCCTGGTTTAAAAACAGGTTATGGCAGTCGATATCTGGACGCTTGCAGTTTATGTGGTAGATCCCACGCAGTATAAGTCTGAACACCACTGGAGTACAGTGGAGTGTTCTGCAACCCGATTAGACTCCACCTGGGTGGCGAAGACACAATTTTAATTCGCGAGGTAACTAAAATAATTTTATTTCTTAGCGTTATTTGTTGTACCTATAATTTTTTTTTTCTCTAGAATAAATTACGAAAAAGAACATCCCAAACTATTGGCACTTTGGTAGGAACTCGAAGATGATGGGTACGAAATTATGGACTCCGACGATAAAAATGAAATTGATCACGTACAGAATCAGTCTGATGGTGACCAAAATAAAGAAATTGAGAAACTAGAAGTATTGGAATTTGAAAATAAGCGAAAAGAAGATAAAATATATCCTTATTCTTTAGGTAGGGATTCCAAAACAAAATGGAGAAAACACCATAGTAAGAAAGCAGTTAGAACGAGGGCAGAGAACATAATTTAGAACTTACCAGGATCCAAACCATACACCGTAGAATGGGGATACCTTGATCATTTTTAAATTTTAATGTTAAACAAAACTTTTATCTAAGAGTTAAAATCGACTAAAAAAATCAGTAATAATCGGGTTTCATTTATCAAGACACACAATAAATATTAACACTAAATGTTTGATACTTTTCAAAAAAAAAAATTTAAAGGACCTGATCAAAGATAAACTGTAGATGGGGATATTTTGATCACACATGTAATTTTAGTTTAATATGAAAGTATCCCCAATGTTATTTACTTTGAAAACATATTTTGACATATCTTATTTTATTATGACTTTTTAGGGTAAAAAAAAATTATGAAACTTACAGAAAATAATGTATTTGATGATAATGAAATGAAACTGCACTTCAACAACTTAAAAACTACGAATTTTACAAAAAAATAAGGTATATTAACGTGTTTCAAGTTAAACTAAACTTCAACTACTTTAATGTCTTTTTTAAAAATGCATTTGGTGCTTCCATCTAAACACTCTATAGATGCGGGATTTGGTAAAAATTCAACTATATCCTCCTTACTAATTTGGTATATGCCGGCATCAATCATCTTAAATTCTGTCTTGCTGGGTTTTATGGATTTATAGCCTACGACTATTACTTCCGGCTCTACCTCCAAAATTTTACAGACATAGATATAAGTTTTTTTTCCTCTCTGAGATAAGAATCTTGCTAAAATATATCTACCTGCTTGAACCTTATCTACTTCAGACTGCACTTCGTAGTTTTCTTCATTTTATTCTTCTATTCAATTATTGCTGTTAACACACTATCTCATGGAGCTACTTCTTCTTCAGAACGTTGGTTACCATCATAGCTATTTTAATTTTATTCACTGCCACCCTAAATAGCATGCTTGTATCTACACCATACCAATCTCGCAAGTTCTTCAACCATGAGGCTCTTCTTCGTCCTGGACTGCGTTTGCCTGCTATTTTTTCTTGCATGATATTTTGTAGCAATCTATATTTGGGACCTCTCATTACATGTCCGAAATATTCCAGCTTTCTCTGCTTGATGCTTTTTATGATCTCAGTGGTCTTGCTGAGACGTTCAAGTATTGTGGAGTTACGAATCTTCTCCACCCAGGAAACTTTTAAAATTCTTCTATAGCACCACATTTCCAAAGCCTCAAGGCGATTTAGATCGATTTTATTCACAGTCCAGGACTCGACAGCATAAAGTAAGACCGAGAACACGTAGCAGCGAAGTAGGCGGATCCTTAATGCCAATTTTAGGTCTCTGTTACATAACACCTTGGACATCCTTCTAAAAGCAGCTTTAGCCTGCTCTATTCTGGATCTAATTTCGCCGTGATTTTCTACATTACAATTTAATTGCTGTCCAAGGTAGACGATTTTATCAACTTGCTCAAGTTTGGTATTATTTACATATATAGACGGTTTTATATTCTGTTGTTTACTTATTACAAGTATTACTGGAGTATATACAAGTATATACTGGAGCTACATCTAGTTTATTTTTTCTTGTTTTTGGTCTCTCTGGTCCTCCAAATCTTTGCTCCTTTAGAAGTGCAGTTAATGCATTTTCAACGGCATCTGTGGGATCTTGTGGAGCGTCATCTGTTGGCAATTTCTTATTGCCGTTTAGTTTCGCTTTACTGCTGACGCAATTTTATTTATTTGTTGGGATGGATCACCTTTCGAAACTCGAGGAGTGACTTCATCAAGAGGTTTTAATGTTTTCCTTAAAAGAGATGAAAACATATCTTTTGGAACTGTACTTAGTCGCAAATTTTGTAATTTCCAATCCATTAACGTCGTCCTCCAAGCCTGTTTCATTGGCCTGAAAAAGCCCACGTCCAGTGGTTGGCACAAATAGGTATAATTTGGAACTAAGCATATGAAGTCAATTTTATGTTTAGCACATATCTTAAGAACTTCAACATCCATGTGTGACGACAAATTATCTCCTATCAAAGCTTTTCTTTCTTCTAAACGTTGTGCATGGGGTAAAAAGCAAGTTGTGAACCAAAAGTTACGCCATCTATCCATCCACTTAAGTACGATTATACCTCGTCCCTTGGTTGCAGCATGATTTATCGCAACAAGGTAAACCACGCGGTCCATTTTCCTTTCACGTATCATACAGGTGAATGCTTTTATAAATGACGTAGGGAGGAAGAAGAGTTCCGTCTGCAGCAGCACATACCATAATAGTGGTACAACTTTTGGAGTGATACTTTGGAGTGAATTTTTTCGGGGTACTTAATGCCTCTTTTGTATATGCAACGTTTTTTCCCTGGATCGTCTGACAAATTAGATTCATCATAGTTGAAAATGTTGGAACTGGGCAAATCTTTAATTACTGGCTCCAAGTTATTGTAAAACTCTTCTAGTGTAACTCTTGAAACAGCAGCTCTAGCACGTTTAATATTTGTTGCTAGTCGTTGCCCAAACGAATTCTTATGCCTATTAAGTAGGCTGTATGCCCAGTCAATAGCAGGCAGATTATTTTGAAATATAGCCACGTTTTTTCCTTGTTGATCCAAATACAATTTTGCCATCATTCGTAGGTCCTGAATAGATAAAGGAAAGCCCCAGTCAGCACAGTTAGCGGCTGCTTTTAAAATTGCTACCTCCTCTCCTTTGGTGAAAATAGTAGGACGTCCGGGGGTGCCAATATGTTTTCCTTTATATCTGTTATACAGGGTATCAAAGGGAATTTTATATTGTCTTGATGCTTCTCTAATAGAAAGTGTACTTTCAACTACCAGTTCAATGGGTATTTCTAAATTTGCTGGTGGGTAATCAGCGTAACTTCTGCTGCCAAGTAATCTTTTATGCTTACGGGGCATTTTCCTGCAAGAAAGAATACGTTTAAATAATATTTATTTGATTAATATTTTCATCTGTTCGAAAAATCGATTATACGGATCGTCTGGGGTAACATTGATCACACGATCAATGTTGCCCATTGTATTGATCAATGTATCCCCCAGTAATTTCACGCTGTACTCTTAATCACTCCCATAACCTGCTTACGTTATTTTCAGTGAGATTCATGACCAAAGTACTTCTAATCACTACATGAAAGAATAAGTTTTTTAACTTAACAAAATTGATGTTAAACTCAATACTCCAAAAAAATGCTTGTACTTCTAGCACACGCGTGTTTATCGGTATCGAATGGTCATAAATACTAAATAACAGCAACATTGCTGCCGACTAGGCAAAATTCAGTTATCGGCTGTGGCTAAGCGCACACGCCTGAGGCATATAATTAATTTTTAAAGTTTTGAAATAACCTCCGCGTTCAAAGTATCCCCAATCTACGGTACTAAAAACGCTAAGACTCTTTTAGATTGCTGGCTGCTTTTTTTGATGAAGAAATGCTTGAAGGTCTCACGGTCTGCACCAATGTATTGATACATAAAAAAGCGTTAGCCTACAAAGATAAAGCGTAGCAGGAACAATATTTTTGAAATAAAGGCATTATTTGACCTTTGACCTTTGACCTTTAAAAGACCTTTGGCAAACAAATGGTACAGTAATCGATATATTTCGTTCAGTGATGGCACTTAATATGTTTACATCTATATTGTAGTGCTTACGTTTGGATAATGTAGACAATCGACAAGACAAGCAACAGTCTGATAAGTTGGCTCCTATTAGGGCAGTTTTTAAAAAATTTGTCGCAAATTGTCAACAAGCTTACTCACCAGTCTTTTCGTAGGCGTTGCTCATTTCGGCAGTATATTTCGAATAACTCACGAAATACGGAATAAAAATTCGGGTCCTAGTAGACTCCCGTTCTTTTTATGTTTTTCATATGGAAATTTATGCGCGGAACCAGCCAGATGGGCCATACCAAATAAGCAATGAACCTAATGATATTGTCAAAAAACTGATTTACTTACTACTGACTTACGAACTAAAAATTTTGCGTGAACGATATAGTTTAACTTCGGTAGGAAATGTAAAATTGGAAAATATTACATATCGTCCAACATTTTCAGTTACACAGTTTAGTTGTACAAGACATACAAATTCATAGCCATATAGACAAAAAATATATTTTTTCCCAGATTTAAAAAGCTTTTGTTTGTTAACATATTTGAAACAAAAAAATTCAGCTAAAACATTCAGTCACGACATACACCAAACCGGAATTTTCGCTTTAGATAACAAGGGCGTCGACTATAGGTATTTTCTATATTTACCCCAGTCTATCTGTGTCAAATTATTGATTTCACATAAAAATCTTATACAGGTTTCAAAAGATATATGAGTAGACTTCGGCAAATATGCAAATAAAAATGTAGAAAATATGCGCATAAATATGCACTCGTTTACCCGAAAATATACAAATATTTTACAAAATATGCATACAAATAAATAAAAAAATCGTAAAATAGTAACAATTTTATTTAAAAAAAAAAGTGTGCATAACTAAATATTTCCTACTATTCATTAAGATTTACATTTATTTTAAGTAACTACATCATTTTTAAGTATGAATAAACTTATTTAGAATTATGGTAACAATAAATGACCAAGTGGTGTTTTTCCCAATTTTCCAACAAAAACTTGTGGCTTCTGTCTGAGTACATATATTTATATATGGAAAAACTTCGTTCAACATCAACTGATGTAACGGGAGCATTTTTCAAACTAACTAAAACATTTGGTTCTAAATTAATTGTTTCCGAAATATTTCCAGCTAGAACACTGACTACTTCAGAAAGAATATGGTAACCTTTATTTTTTTCCATAGTAGCTTCAAATTTTTTTAAAATATCTTTTCCAGTATTACCTCTAACGTTCCGACAACATGACGCAAATTCTTTTATTAATGCTGTACTTTCGAACAATGACAGTTTTGGTGATTCTAACTGAGTAATTGTTTTTTGAACAAAACTAAAATTTGATTTTATAAATGAAAGTTCTTGTTGAAGCAAGTTACTCTGAAAAGTTTGTTTAGAATCCAAAAGAGATTGGGAACTTTCATCTGTTAACGTATCAATTATGTTCTTTATTTTAACAAAATGATCTGCATAAAAATTAGCTGCTTCTAACCATGTTCCCCATCGCGTTAAAATAGGTTGTGGTGGAAGAGGAATGTTAGGTAGCATTTCTTTATAAAGTTGAATTCTTATAGGAGATTTATGAAATACTCTTTTGACACTGGATATCATGGTATTTACAAGAGGAAACTTTTTTCGTATTTCCTCTGCAACTCTGTTTAATCCATGCGCTACACAAGTAACATGTATTAAATCTGGGAAAAATATTTTTAAATTTTGTCCTGCTTTTACCATATAAGGAGCAGCATCCGATAAAATAAGCAGTAATTTATTAGAAGGACTAGTTGTCGGAAGAAAAAAAGTTGCTAATGTTTCTTGTATAAAACGCGAAATTGTTAAAGCATTTGTTTTCACAAGTTGCTGGCATGAAATAAGATGAGATTTTGGTAAGGTATCTTCTTTAAGAACAACAATCAATAAATGAGCAATATACTTTCCTGAGGAATTAGTGGTTTCGTCTACAGATATGTAAAAATAATTATCTGCAATTTCTTCCTTAATATTAATTAAAACCGACGAGTATAGCCCGTTCACATTATTTCTTCTTAGAGACCGATCACTTGGAACATTAAGTTTGCAATATTTTTTTAGAAACGAACTAAAATTTACATTTGCTAATTTTGAAAGCGGTATGTTTGCAGACACTAATGCGCGACACAAGTCTTCATTAAAAGTTTTTTGCTCATCTAATTTTTTTGAAGTAGATTGGAAACATTTAGCCATTGAAGTTTGATGTTTTCCTCCTATTTTTCCTTTTTTTGCAATGTGTGAAGCAGTTCTCACATGTTGGTCTATCTAAAATTTCTTCTCACATGCTATCTATAAATAAAAATAAAAACCTTTATTTTAACCCAACCTTTAAAATATAAAAATATACAAGGTGTTTTTGGTTAATCAAATAACTGATTTGAAAAAAAAAACACTCGCTAAGTGTTTTAAATGCAGTATTAATCCACAAATTAGTTTTTGTTACTAACCATTAGTACATCATATAACTTATTTTAAAATTCAACAAAAGTTTTTTTTTTGTTAATTCAATTACAATAAAAATAATTGTGTTTTAGAATAGCTGACTTCATAAAAAAAGTAAAGGTGAAAATTTTTTCTAAATACACACCATTGTATTGTACCATGGACAATTTTTTCTCACTAAAGGAAGCTATTTTTCATTTAAAAACAACCTACGAGTACTAAATTTCAAGTAAATACGTTTATTGGTTTTAAAGTTATTGTTGTTATTAACTAAAAGAATTTAATTTTTTTAAATTTTAACACCCTGTATCTCGAAAAGTAAATAAGTTTGACCCCTCATTAACTATATCGTTTTGTTCAATTTTTCGAAAAGTATCTACAGTCAAACGTTGTAAGTGTCATTTGGAAACACCCTGTATGTATGAGATATTAGATATTTAATAGAAAATATTAGATACTTACAATTTTGCCACAGACTGAACAGTCGATTTTTCCCATATCCATAGACAGCTCTTTATAAGGTTTAATCCAAGTTGAAGCACTGGTTGTTTCAGGCATTATAAAATCACAATCTTTCTTTTTGTTACGCACAACGAGTGTTTACGCTTTGAATATCAAAACAAAAATTATTTACAAATCTGAGCATCAAATTAGAAATGTTTAGGTACCTAATTCAATAAACTGGGAGATTTTGGAAAATCCCTAAATTAGGAACAAAACTATTAACCGTTTACCTGCTGTTAAGATACAATAAATTGTAGATAGATTTGGGGATTAGATCATAAAATGCAAATGAGGGCTACTTAAATTGATCTTCTTTGAAATTGCAAATGTTTTGTACCTGTAGAGATTACGTACTTAGATCATTTTTTGATTAAAATGACTACACAATTTTATACAAGAATTGAAATAAATTGGTAAGTTTAAAAAATTTCAAATACAGTATAAAAATCTGAACTTTTATGCACCTTATGCAAACTTTTATACAAATATGCCAAAATATGAAATATTTGCATAAAATATGCACAATATGCAAAATACGCAATATGCATATTTGCCGAAGTCTATATATGAGTAATAGCTGATGAAAAATCCTTAAATACATACAGCTGATTTTACTTCTTTTTTTTTTAAACAATCATAAAAAATGGCAAACTATTTTTTGGTCTATTCAAAATTTTTCTTATACATTTTAGAAAACTATTTTAATTAAAATTGTAGTTATTAAGAGGTTCTGTAATTTTCAAGTTTGTATATTAAAGGGCATATAAAATTGACTGAGATAATTGCAACATTTTTATCAAAATTATTACTAAAAAGACCGTTTGATAAAGAATGTATTTTTAGCTTATAAACATTTATATGAGCCTTTGATATTTTTCATGTCACGCGCTTGTAAGTTGTCACCATTGAACGATCTGTCAGAAACGGTTGGTGCCAATGGGCATCAATATAACCAACTTAGTTTGGGAAAGTTGGGGGCCTATGTGTAAGCTTTAAGGTCTAGGTTTTCACAAACTCACAACTTTGGGAGCAAATCGTTAGGCCTTGTCTAGCTCAGTCTCTTAGTTGTGAAAACGCCTAATCTTCAAAGTAAATCGAAAAATAATACTGATTAAGACTGACTGACTGACTAATACTGATTAATACTGACAAAGAAGTTTCTAAGTGTAGGTACAAGTTCATTTCTAAGTAACATTTCGTTACTATTTGACGTTAAATTTCCTTAGATAAAAAATGACCCAATTAACCGAGTACCTACTATACCTGACCATACATTTAATTTTTGTGATCTTTGAGTATGGTTTTCACGCATCCATTGTAGATTTACGTCACTCCAGTACCTTAAATTGTGTTGATTTACACTTCCACGCAATGAAAAGCGGTATAGCGGTAAAATCCCGGAGAACTGGCTGCAGTCAACATCTATTATAATCCCGAAGAAACCAAATGCCCAGATTTGTGAAGACTACCGGCTTATAAGCGTGATTAATCGTGTCACTAAAGCGTTCACTAAGATCATTCATAGAAGAATATATGATAAATGTGAGTCAAATATTGATAGATCGCAGTTTGGTTTTTGGAAAGCACTTGGAACTAGAGAAGCAATTTTCGCTCTCCAGGTGCTTATACAGCGGTGTAAAGACGTTAATAAGACGTGTATTTGTGCTTTGTAGATTTTAGAAAAGCATTTGACAATGTCAATCATGAACAATTGATAGGTATTCTGCGAAATACAGGTATTGACGACAATGCCATTCGAATTGTGGCAAACCTATACTGGGAACAAACAGCAAGAGCAAAAAGTGGCAACGAACTCACTGAAAGCGTGCAGATCAAAAGAGGTGTCCGTCAGAGGTATATATTATCCCCACTCCTATTCAAAATGTATTCCGAGGAAATAGTTAACAAATGTATGGAAAATGCAAGTGAGGGCAAAAAATAAACGGAGAGTTAACGAACAATATAAGATATGCCGACGACACGGTGATCCTTGCCAGTACCATACACGAATTATAACAAGTAATGGAAAGACTTTAGTCAGTTAGTGAGGAATACGGCCTGAGCCTCAACTTCAAGAAGACAAAGTGGATGCTGATAAGCAAAAAGCAACAACCTGCTCGACAATTACGGATAAGTAACATACTAATTGACCATGTAGAATCTTATTTGTACCTTGGCACCAACGTAAATGCAAAATGGGAATAGACCATAGAAATTAAGGCGAGAATAGAACGAGCTAGAGCAGCATTTAACAATATTAAAAAGCTCCTTATAAGCAAGGATTTGTCTCTTCCCCTAAAACTACGTATAGTTAAATGCTACATTTTTACGATCTTGCTGTATGGCGTGGAGGCCTGGACGCTGACGGAGACGCTAACGAGAAAACTAGAAGCATTCGAAATGTGGGTGTACCGACACATTCTTCGTATATCCTGGACCGAACATGTCACCAACATAGAGGTACTCCAAAGAATCGGAAAGGAGAAAGAAATCGTGAATACAATTAAACAGAGAAAGCTTGAATATCTAGGACACATATTGAGACACGATAAGTACAGTCTGCTACAATTAATTGTCCAGGGAAAAATAGACAGTAAGCGAGGGCCAGGCAGGAGAAGACACTCGTGGCTCCAAACTCTGCGGAAGTGGTTCGGGCTCACATCGGTCGAACTATTCAGAAGCGCCGCAAACAAGATCAAAATTGCCATGTTAATAGCCAACGTTCGCAACGGACAGGTCACTTGAAGAAGAAGAAGAAGTAATAATCGCAGGATTTGACGAATGAGTCTTGCATATACAGTATAAATTTTATATTGAACTAGACTATTTCAGGAGAAGTGTAATACTACTGTTGAGATTTTCACATAGTATCTGGAATGTGTTCAGTTTGGTAGAATCATATTAATCAAAACTAAGTTCGCAATGTCCCGTAAAACTATCTTTTTGATTAAAGAAATTTCGAAACAAGGAGAAAAACCCATATTTGGCGCAAATATTTGGCGATGTATGTTCCCCAAATTGACAGCTTGAATATTGATTTCTTACAGGAGCTCTTTTTAGTGAATGCGATCAAAAGGATACTAGTTGAATACTCAATGTATTAGATGGCCCCTTTTGAGCCCTGGTCTTTCTTTTCCTTTGCTTAAAAAAGTAGAGTTAATGAATGAAATTTCTTGGAAGTGGAATGTAATTCAATGAAAGAAATGTCATTTTTTTTCAAAAGACCTTAGCACTGAAAGAAGAAAATTGGTTTTAATCAGGAAATACAAGTCAATTCCAATATTAATTCAATTTAATTGTGGAAATTAAATTATTGTTAAAAACTTTATAATAAATCTGGGTGTATCCTTGACTTAGTAACATAAAGAGAAAATACCATCAAATTATACCATAACAAAATTATAGCATTAATATAATGATTTTTAGAGATCTCCGTCTTTTTTACTAGAGGGTAAATTTAGTAAAATAATGTAAACAACTACTAGTTATGCGAGATGTAACTATTTTTTTGTACATATTTTCTCCATTTTAAATATAGGTACTATTTGTCGGTTGTCTTTGGTTCCGCTACTGTTTTCAAAAATGTTCCCGCTTGAAATGGACCCCGCGTTTTCCTGTACGAGAAAAGTGAGCGAAATGCACGAATGCCCTTAAGAAAAATCAATTTTCAGATAAGTTACTAGCAGCGCAAATATTTGGCGATGTATGTTCCCCAAATTGACAGCTTGAATATTGATTTCTTACAGGAGCTCTTTTTAGTGAATGCGATCAAAAGGATACTAGTTGAATACTCAATGTATTAGATTGCCCCTTTTGAGCCCTGGTCTTTCTTTTCCTTTGCTTAAAAAAGTAGAGTTAATGAATGAAATTTCTTGGAAGTGGAATGTAATTCAATGAAAGAAATGTCATTTTTTTCAAAAGACCTTAGCACTGAAAGAAGAAAATTAGTTTTAATCAGGAAATACAAGTCAATTCCAAAGAAATTGTGGAAATTAAATTATTGTTTAAAACTTTATAATAAATCTGGGTGTATCCTTGATTTAATAACATATAGAGTAAAGACCATCAAATTATTCTTATTTTTTTTTGTTTTAAATGGATTTCGAGATCGTGATGTTAAAATTTATTCTGTCTAATTTCTATGATCTTATTATATTTACATTAACGTATTGTAGCTATATTACAAAGTTTACTTTATTCTTTTGATCTTTGGGTGGACTTCTTCTTCTTCTTCTTCTTCTTCTTCTGGTTCCTATCCGTTTCGGATGTTGAAAATCATATTGGCAATCATAACCTTGCTCGCTGCGGCTCGAAACAGCTCCGTTGAGGTTTTCTTAAACCATGTTCTTAAATTCCGCAGCCATGATATTCTCGTTCTACCGGGTCCTCGCTTACCTTTGACTTTACCTTGCAATATAGATTGTAGCAGGGAGTAACGGTGCTGATTTCTCATAACGTGTCTCAGATATTGCAATTTTATGCGTTTGATCGTAAACACAATCTCTGGTTCCTTCTTAATTTTTCCTAGAACTTCCTTGTTCGTGATCCTTGCTGTCCATGATATTCTCACCATTCTTCTATAAAGCCACATCTCAAATGCTTCAAGTTTTTTAATAGTGGCGTCTGTAAGCGTCCATGCCTCCGCCCCGTACAACAACACAGAGAAAACATAGCATCTCAAATGTCTCATTTTTGTATCAAGGGATATGTTGTGACTTTTGAAGATGGCGCTCATTTTGTTAAATACCGTTCTTGCCTTTCCTATGCGGCACTTTATTTTCTGTAAATTGCTCCACTGTTCGTTAATAATAGTTCCCAGGTAACAATACTGTTGTACTCGCTCTATCTGCGTCCCATTAATGTATAGATGAACCCCGTTTATATTCTCCTTGCTGATAATCATTTGTTTCGTTTTGTGGGTATTAATGTTTAGTCCGTACTGTTGACTGTACTCGTTTATTCTGTCCATTAGCCTCTGAAGTCCCTCTAAACTATCTGCTATCACCATGATGTCGTCGGCATATCTAACATTGCTTACTCTTTCACCATTTAGAAGGATGCCTTCGTCTATTCCGTAAAGAGCTTCGTTAAAAATTTTCTCTGAGTACATATTAAATATCAACGGCGATAGGATACATCCCTGTCTAACTCCACGTAGTATTTTTATGTGATCTGTTTCTTCTCCGTTAATTTTCATGTATGCGGTCTGATTCCAGTAGAGTTCTGAAATTATTCAGAGGTCTTTGTCATCCAGGTCTGCCTCTTTTAAAATTTTTATCATCTTTTGATGTTGAACTCTGTGGAATGCCTTTTCGTAGTCGATCAAGCACGCGTATACGTCGCAGTTAACGTCCCTGTATCTTTGAATCAGTACCTGTACTCCGAAAAGTGCCTCTCTGGTACCCACTGCGTTAATGAAGCCGAACTGTCTGTCCAATATTTGTTCCTCGCACTTCTTATAAATTCTTCCATGGATGACTCTAAGAAACAGTTTCAACATGTGGCTCATTAGGCTGATTGTTCGATATTCTTCGCACTTTCTAGCCCTCTGTTTTTTAGGTATCGCTATGAATTCTGATTCTAGCAATTTATCAGGGATGATTCCTGTATTGTAAATTTTATTGAAGACAGCCGTGATCCAAATTATTCCTTCTTCCTCCAAGAGTTTTAAAAATTCAGCTTCGATATTATCAGGCCCTACAGCTTTCCTGCTTTTCATCCGTTTTATTGCTTCTTCTACCTCGGATTTAAGTACGTCCAGGCCCGTCATCCTGTCTGAAAATGGATGCCTATAATCCGTTCTCTGGTCTTGAAAAAGTGTCTCCAAATATATTCTCCATCTGTCTTTCATCTCTTGGGTGTCAATGATTAATTTTCCATAGGTGTCTATGAGTTTTATTTGTGTTCGCTTTTTAAAAGTACCCGTTATTTCTTTTACCTTTTTGTGTACATTAAAATTGTCATGCTTGGCTTGTAGTCTTTCTATTTCTTTACATTTCTCCACAGCTTCATTTTCTTTAGCTTCTCTTATTTTTCTTCTGATGTAAGTCTGCATTTTTTTATACTTATCTTTATTTCCTTTAATTAACCTTCTGCGTTCCATTAAATGAAGGATTTCTGTAGTCATCCAAGATTTCTTCTTTGTTTCTTTGTTTGGTTTTAGCAGATCTTGTTTAGTTTTCTTAATTATTTCTTCGAATTGATTGATTTCTTGTTGGATGTTATTTTCTTCTTTTAGTTGTTTAACTTGGTTGTTAATATATTCCCCCACTTGCTTTTTAACTTCCGAATGTTGCAGGGCTGTCATGTCGTAGATAGGTCTAGACTTTTTCTTTATTGTCTTCAGTCTCACATCCATGACTCCCACTAAAGGTATGTGGTCAGATTCAATGTCCGCTCCTGGATATGTTTTGACAGATTTCAAACTGTTTCTGAATATTCTATTTACCAATATATAATCTATCTGGTTTCTAATTACGTTATGGGGTTTATCTGCTGGTGCCTTCCATGTATACAATCTCCTCGGTGGTAGTTTATAAAATGTGTTCAGAACCACTAGCTTGTTATCTTCTGCGAATATTTCTAGTCTGTCACCTCTTTTGTTTCTTTGTCCTAACAAAAAGGTCCGATTAGAGACGTTTTCCGTTCGGCCCCAAGTTTTGCATTGAAATCCCCCATTATGATGCTGACCTCATGTTTAGGTATTCGTTCTAATATATCCTCTATGCTTTGGTAGATAGTCTCTACTTCCTCGTCGTCTTTATCTGCAGTGGAAGCGTATATTTGTATTATGTTTACATTCACTGGATTGGCTCTTATTTGCAGTAGTATTACTCTGTTGGACACTGGGACAAAATTTAAAATACATCTACTAATTTTTCTCGTTATTATCACACCAACTCCATGCTCTAGTTTTCCATCTAGTGACCCTGAGTAAAATATTCTGTGATCTTTTTTGTCAATGCTTCCTGTTCCGGGCCATCTCATCTCACTTATTCCCATTATGTCAATGGTCATTCTTTCCATTTCCTGAATGGCATTGTCTATTTTTCCACTCCTTGCCATAGTTTTCACATTCCATGTGCAAATTTTTAAAAATTGTGGTTTTGCTGCTTTTTCTTTTTCATAGGTACTCATAACTGTCCCCCCCGGAGATCCGATTGGGGAACTTACTCCGGAATCGTATTTAGTTGTGAGCATTACCATATATGATTTTATACTAGGACTATTCAATGGAATCTTTAATGTAGTGGTGGTCCTCGGCCTTCTACATCCTTATGCCGTTGACCTCTACTGAGGTTCCTTCGCCTTTAGGGCCAGTTTCCCAACTCCTGGACAAAAGAGTGCCCTGTCACTTACCAGCTCATCCGCCCGAAGCCGTTGGCCAGTAAGTGGGGGATTGCTTATACCGGCAATCCTTCGGTGAAATAGGTGGGGGGGATATAGAGATGGAATTTGGGGTTTGGGTAGGATAATATTGGGTTTGGACTTGGTTTCCTCTAATTAGGGAATGGAGGAAAACCAGGAGCTCGCGTGGACAGGGACGCTACCTCCCTGCATATTCTTCTTCTCATGGTGCCCTAACCAATTAGTGGATGTTGGCGACAATTCTGGCTCCTCTACTCCTACTCATCTCGATCTTGTGTGGCTCTAAAAAGTGCATGGGCTTCGAGGTTTGTCCAATCCCTTATGTTTTTAAGCCATGAGTATTTCTTTTTTCCGATGCTTTGTTTTTCTTCTATCTTCCCTTCCATAACAAGCTTTAAGAACTGGTACTTGGAATTTCGAAATATATGACCCAGATAAGCAGTTTTTCCTTCTTTTTATTATTTGCAGCAATTCTCGTTCTCTGCCCATTCGATTTAATACTTCGACATTTGTTGTGTGATCTGTCCAGGGAATTTTAAGTAGTCTTCTAAATACCCACATTTTAAAGTCGGTGGACACCACCATTAAATTTCTATAAAGCTTTGCCTTGCACCTTTTACACATCAATTAGTATTCTATTTTCAATCCTTTGTTAATTTAAATATTTCTGTGTTAATATTTAAAGAAATATCATTTATATGTTCTTTGGTCTACATTTCAATTGAGAAAATATACCAATATAATTACCATCGACCGTCCACTGCCAAATATACGAATCGATTATTCTTATATCCTTATGTCTCCTCTACACATCGACAGACGCATCCGCGGAGGACATCTACGTATGCATCTGGAGATGTGTACAGGGTAGGCCAATTAATAGGTGATCTTTTGTCACCGTGTCTGCACGGATCGGCATCTGAACTATTATCAAACCAGAAGATCACTATACTGTGCCTATCACTTTTCTAAAGTAAACACTGAGGGTAATTTGATCATCTGTTGTTTACATATCACGTCCGCGGCTGCGTCTGCTAGATATCCGATTGTTGTCGGTTTTTTTTAGCACAGATCAAAGGGATTCCGGTTTTACAATAAATTAGTAGCTATAAACGATTGCTTATTGAGTTTTGTGTTTTATTATAAATATTTCGCTAAAATGGCCATGAGTTCTGAAGAAACGATCAAATTTATAGAGCTATACCAGTCAGAAAACTGTCTTTGGAATTCAAAACATATATGCAACAAAAACAAAAATATTGTAAGTATACGTTTAACTTATATAATAAGAAAGAAGTAAAGAATTAATCATGATTCGTGGAAACGCATTGCAGACAAGATGGGTATTCCCATAATGGAATTAAAAAAGAAAAAAGAGAATCTGCTTGCTACCTTTAGGGTTAATTTAAAAAAGAAAAAGTCTTCTTTGAGGTCGGGAGCTGGTGTAAAAGGAAGTATTAGCCCATTTGGCCGTTTTATGATGCTATGGAAGCATTTATGGCAGATGTCTACACATCCGCAAGCCAAAGTAACTCAGAGGAAAATGTAAGTAAAAGTAAAAAATCCACAATCTTATTTACTTTAGAATATATTTAATTTATTTCATAACTAGGTATTATTATTTAGCTGCAGATATAGGCTTGACAGTATTCCGAAAGTATTTTTCACTGCTACACGTGAACTAGATAGTTGTTGATTAAATAATCTTTCTGGAGTACCAATAGCATAATGCCCAGGAAATGACTTCATAATATGTGCATTCAGTGCAAATGCCGCATCAGCTAAAAAGACATATGGTAAGTTAATGTTACTATTGGGTAAGCAACTAGGAGATGGCAAGTTGATAACGTTTGTGTCAATTTTTTGCTTTAAAACGCTTCCATTATACACTCCACCATCACTAATCCGTCCTGGGCAACCTATATCTGCAAACATAAAACAGTAGTCACTATCAACTAGTGCTAAAAGTACAATACTGAAATGTCCTTTATAATTGAAATACTCAGTTGCGGTATGGGATGGTAGTAGTATCATAACATGTTTCCCATCCAAAGCGCCGATACAATGAGGAAAATTAAACCCTTCTGCCTTCGAAAACCATTCATCCGCAGTGTTAGGCATCTAAAAATTAAAAAAAAAATATTTTAGATATTTTAAATTTTATTTAAACAACTAATATATTTTTAACTAGCGATTAGTTTTTGACAAGATATTAATCTTATTGATGTACACCATACCAATTGATATTACTCTGATTGCCAAAAATATTCAAAAAATAAAAAAATATATTCAAAAATTTTTATTGTTATTGTATTTTCTTTTCCAGGAAGAATCTGAAAATGCCAACACTTCTCAAGCCAACACTTCGGATAATGATCCAGACGACATTTCTCCTATCCCTAAAAGGAATCCAAATATTCAATTCCAAAAACGTCGTGCTCTGAATCCGCCCGAATTGCAGGAAGTGAGCAGAAGTGTGAGTACTGCTTTTACTGCATTAAATACCGTGTTGGCCAGAAAAGAAAAAATAAAAGAAGATGAATGTGACTTATTTTGTAAAATGTTGGCAAAGCAAATAAGAGCGTATCCAACATTTGAAAGAGAAGAAATAACGTATGAACTACATGGCATTATGTTGAGCAAACGTCGTCGGTACAACATATTGATGCAGGGTGTACCAAGTAATGTTTCTTCTCCTTTACAAGTTGGATTCAGGCGACCTAGCTCCAGCAACAGTGCATCTGGATCACATAGACAGTCACCGAGTTATTTAAGTGACCCTTCATGTGCAGGCCAATCAAACAACCAACAATCTTAAGTAACTCAAGAATCAGATAGTAGAAGATATTATGAAAGATTTCTGGAAGTGTTATGAATAATTCACAGAAATATTAGTTTACTGTTGATTTTTTGTATATTTTATATCCCAACTGTTAATCTTTATAACAAATAGATAAATATTTAAGCATAAAAAATGTCATTTACCTTCACTAAATCCTTTAACACGTCATTGAGCGCCAAACATACTTCAGGGACGATAATGGATATAACTTGGCTTGAAATTTTAAATAGGTATTGTAAGTTTCTATAGCTATCTCCAGTAGCTAAGTATCGTAATGTTACTGCCAGGCGAACTTTCACTGGAATTGCATCCTTCCAATAAATATCCTTTTTAGCAACCATTGGAGATATCCTTTGTATAAGGTATTCAAAATCGCTGTAAGACATTCGGACAAAATTACTAAACTCTCTAGTTGGCTCCGAGTAAAGCTCAGCAAGTTGCTTTTCTATGCTATACCTTTAAAAAAATGTAATGTACAAGTTATTACCTACCAATATAATTATATCATTAAAATGTAAATTAAAAATTTTATTAGTTGAATCTATATTCCACTTACTTTGTTCTCTTTTACGTATATCCAGCATCCACCACATACTTCTTTTCCATTTTTTTTAATTATTTTATTTCGATGTACACTCAAATAATAGTTAAACGAAGACGAGCCCGTCCTTTGAAATTCAGAGGTTCGATCACTTAATTATTGGTCTACCCCGTACACATCTCCATGCATCTCCAGATGCATACGTAGATGTCGTCCGCGGAGGCGTCTGCCGATGTGTAGAGGAGCCATTAGGCAGATAACAAATGCACTATAAGACGTCCCTAATAAAATACATCGTGATATCTCAGTGGGTGTTGTGCGCAAAGAAATTAAAAAGTGTAGTGATTGGCATTTAAAGCCGTTAGAAATTCACCCAAATTCTAGTGCGGTAAACCTACTGCACAACAGAAGGGAAGTGAGAAAATCTAAAAGAACAAGGAACTAACAGAACTAACTAATAAGAAACCTTGTTTTAGGTCTTCCTCTTCTTCTCTGATTGCCGGTATAAGCAATCCCACACTTGCTAATCAACGGCTCTGAGCGGAAGAATTGGTAGGTGGTAAAGTAAAAGAATGCCTCCGACATGAATTGCATATAAACTGCCGCAAATTAAACACAGACACCAATGATATTGACAAGTAGTGGGATCGACTAAAACATTTTTTACTGGACCCCTGTAAAGAAATACTAAAGATTTCTGCAAGTAGAAAGAAAGAATGAATGAATGAAGAGATACTCAATATGATGGAACAACAGAGACAATTTAAAACAAAAACAAAAATAAATACAGAGAGATAAACCACGAGATCAGGAATATGATAAAGCAAGCAAAAGAAAAATACTTTGAAGGGAAATGCAAAGGGATCGAAGACCTTCAAAATAAATATGATATGTTTAACCTACACAAAAAAGTTAAAGAACGGGCAGGACTATGAAAACAAAATCCCCCTCGTGCAATTCTGGATAGACACCGGACTACCTACTATAACACATACGGACGACAAAGTACAAAGATAGGCAGAATATATCAACGAATTGTTCGGTGATGAAAGAGGAGATTTGGAGTAGATATTATTTACGTTACAAGAAATAGAACTATATATTACAAAAGAAGAAATATTACACGCATTAAAAACAATGAAGAGTGGGAAAAGCCCTGGAGCTGACATGCTTCCTATAGAAATCCTATTAAGACGTATTACTTAAAGAGTGGTTAACTTCGATTTTTATTTGTCTTCCCAAAAAGAATACCGCAAGAGGATGCAGAGATTACCTCACCATTAGCTTGATATCTTATGTGCTAAAGTTATAGACATAGACGTTAAAAACATAGACGTTAATAATACACAATTTGGTTTTCGCACAGGCCTAGAAACGCGTGAAGCTCTTTTGTCACTTAATATACTGATACAAAGATATCTGGACGTCAATCAAGATATATACGCACGTTATATTGAAATTAGACATGGAGTGAGACAGGGATGCATATTGTCGCCAATTCTTTTTAATGCCTGCTCCGAAGAGATTCTGAAAAACGCTCATAAGAGTGAAACAGCTGGAATAAAGGTAAATGGAGTTCCCATTAACTGTGACGACACTGTGATCTTAGCCGAAAATATTAAAGATCTTCAGAGACTGGTAACCAGAATAGCGGAGTATGGAAAAGAGTACGGTCTAACAATGAATGTCAAGAAGATAAAATTTATAAAAATATCGAACTCAAAGAAATTACGAGAATCTTCTAATAAACAAAACCAACCTCGAACAAGTGGACCAATATGCATATCATGGAACAATGATTAACTCACAAATGATTACATTCAGGAGATTAGCAAGTTAGCAAATTTCAACAAAACAAGAAGAGTGCTGTGTACAAGGGATTTAAAATTGGAACTAAGAGTTAGATTGACAAGGTGCTATGTTTTTTCGACTTTGTTTTATAGAATGGAATCTTGGACCTTAAATGCGACATCAATGAAAAAACTGGAATCATTCGAGCTGTGGGTGTATAAAATAATTCTGGAAATATCGTGGAAAGAACACGTCACAAACAAACAGGTTCTGAGAACGATAAATAAGGAAATAGAAATTTTAAATATAATTAAAACAAGAAAATTGGAATAACTCGGACATAGTGCACGATGAGAGAAATACACCTTACTCCAACCAATTATGTAGGAAAAGATACAAGAAAAGAGAAGCTTATGGAGGCGTAGAATGTCATGGCTGCGCAACCTGAGAGGGATGTGCATCAAATGAACTTTTCAGAGCAGCCGTCTCAAAAGTCCGAATAGCTATAATGATTGCCGACCTCTGCCACGAAGATGGCACTTGAAGAAGAAGATAGAATGTTCTGAATTTTTGGCTTTCTGTTAAGGTTTTCTATATATTTAAGTTTCTTATTTAAGTAGTTTCGTTTTCTTCTTTTGTGTATCCTGTTTTCTTTTTTGGAGAAGATAAATTTCATAAGTAAATCATTTAGAATAGAAGAAAATTTTAGTTGAATTTAATTAGAAAGGTAACAGTACTGTCACCTTTCTAACTACTTTCTATTACTCTTTCTACTGCAAGAAACAAAGCAACTGGGTCAGGAAATGCTGGAAATTGAAAATAGCTTATTTTTTAATAGTGGAGGCAGAAACAGAATATTAGGCACAGGATTTATGGTAAATAAAGCATTAAAAGCATCAATTGTTGAGTTTAAACCAATATCTGATCGTCTATGTTGTCTAAGAATAAGAGGAAAATATCAAAAAATCACATTCATTAACATTCACTCACCGTCAGAAGAAAAATATATTGAAGTAAAAGAGGATTTCTACTGTGAAGTTAATAGGGTATTTGAAAGTATTCCAAGATATGACATTAAAGTAGTACTGGGAGACGCAAATGCAAAGGTAGGAAAAGAAGAAGTATATAGAACAACTATAGGAAAATTTAGCAAACACGAGGAAAGTAATGAGAACGGGCAGTTTCTGATAGATTTTGCCAAAGAAAAAAATATGCTAGTAATGAGTACATATTTCGAGAGGAAAACCATCTACAAAGCAACATGGCGATCCCCAGATGGAAAAACATTAAATCAAATTGACCATGTCCTAATAGAGAGAGAAGACCGGAAATGTATAAAGAACGTGCGAACATACTGAGGACCAGACGCTGACTTGGATCACTTCATGTTAGGAATTAAAATGGCTCAACTGATACCAGAAGAAAAAAATCGCAAAAGAAAAAATAAGAACACAAATAAACCAGTGCGGCTTGTAACGCAAGAAGAACAAGAAATGTATAAAAAAGGTATCGATAGAAAATTAAATGAAATTCACCTAGAAGGGCACATAGACAAGGACTGGGACAAAATTCAGCAGATTATCAGTAATACAGGGAAATGAAAGAAAAGCATACAACGAACATTGCAGAGCTAAGGAATTAGCAAAACCATTTCAAAAGCCATTAGGAAAGACATAAGGAACTTTAACACTAAGGAAATAACTGATATAACAAAATAACTGAAATAACCGTAGAACAAAACAAAAGCCTAAAAGTTCTAAAACGAAAGTTGAAAATAGGAACGAGGAATATTTATAAGTTAAAAAATAATCAAGGACATGTCATACATGAAGAGTATTATAGAACATTATATAGTCGAGATGATCACATTCCCGAAGTAGAAATTCCAGCAATACTAAATCAAGGGTCAGAGGAACTTCCAGATATAACCGAAGAGGAAATGAAGTCAGCATTAAAAGGTATGAAGAACAACAAAACACCTGGAGAAGATGGCATTGTAAGTGAAATGATAAAACTAGGAGGCGAATGCGTCATAAAGGCTTTAAAAACCCTTTATAATGCCTGCCTCTTTGAAGGAAATACGCCAGAAAAATGGAATAATGCCATTATGATAATATTGCATAAAAAAGGAGATGTAACAGAAATTGGCAACTACAGACCTATTAACTTATTATCTCATTTATATAAACTCTTTATGAGAATAATTACTAACAGACTGGGACCTAAGCTAGATTTTCATCAACCTCTAGAGCAGGCCGGATTTAGGAGTGACTTTGGAACAAATGACCACCTACAAGTAATAAAATCCTTGATAGAGAAAGTTATAGAATACAACAAGCCATTAATATTAATATTTGTAGACTTTGAGAAAGCATTTGACTCAGTCCAGCATGTAAGCTCCATGTTAAGAGCTCTTACAGAGTGCAGTATTGACCATAGGTACACAACTCTTCTTCGAAATATATATGATAGCGCAACAGCTGCTGTAAAAATGTACTATGGTGACACAGACACATTTCCCTTGGAGAAAGGTATTAGGCAAGGAGACACTATCTCTCCTAAACTATTCACCGCCCTATTACAGAGTGCTATGAGAAAAAATAATTGGGAAAATATTGGACTAAATATAAATGGGAAATTTTTGAACAACTTGAGGTTTGCAGACGACATAGTCCTTATTGCAGATCAGGTAAATCGTGCATGCCAACTTCTTCAAGACCTTCAGAGCTCTTGTGCACGAGTTGGCCTTAAAATTAATTTTTCCAAAACACAATACATGACCAACCTGGTACTGGCAAAAAACATTTCCACTAATGGCACGCAAATTGAACAAGTGTATTCCTATAAGTATCTGGGCCACGAGATTAAATTGGGAAGAGACAATCAAACAACAGAGTTAAAAAGGAGAATAGGACTGGCATGGGCAGCTTACGGAAAACTGAGGGAAGTCTTTAAATCAGCTATTCCCATGTGCTTGAAGAGAAAAGTTTTTGATCAGTGTGTACTTCCAGTTCTGACATATGGAGCAGAAACATTGACACTTACCAGAAAAGTAATTAATAAGATACAAGTGGCACAGAGAGCGATGGAGAGGTCAATGTTGGGCGTATCACTCAGGGACAGAGTTTCGAGTCAGATAGTAAGGAGAAAAACTGGTGTGACGGACGCAGTTGAAAGAATTACAACCATGAAATGGAACTGGGCAGGACATATTGCTAGGGTCAGAGATGGAAGATGGACAAAGAAAATTTTAGAGTGGAGGCCTAGACACGATGCTTATCGTAGTCGAGGACGTCCTCCAACAAGGTGGTCGGACGATTTAAAGCGCATCCAGTCTAACTGGATTCAAGTTGCTCAAGATCGGATGCAATGGAATTATTTACGGGAGGCCTATGTTCAGCAGTGGACGCAAAATGGCTAATGATGATGATGATGATCAGTAATACAGCTAAAGAATGCAATAAAAATATAACTAAAAAGAAAAAGATTGGTTTGACGTAGAATGCCAGAAGGAAATTGAAGAAAGAAGTAAACTAAGGATGGATATGATCAAAAGTGATACGGAAGAAACAAAAAACAGATATGAAAAACAAAGAAAAATCGTAAAAAAAGTTTTGAGAATGAAAAAGAGAAAGTACATGGAAAATCAGCTGAAAGAAATAGAAGCAAATCACAAAAATCGAGAAATTAGAAATTTATATCAGGGAGTAAAAAATGAAAAAAAAAAGGATACCAACAGAAAACAATATTTTACAAAGATAAAGAGGGAAACGCCATAAGTGGAGAAAATGAAATAGCCGCTAGATGGAAAGAATACTTCGATGAATTGCTAAATGACGAAAATAGGATAGAACAGCCACAGCCTATAAGAACGGAGAAACATAGGAACCAAATAAATGAGACAGAAGAAACACCCCCTACCAGAAACGAGATAAAGGAAATAATAAAGAAATTAAAAAATAACAAGAGTCCAGAAAGTGATAATATAACTGCAGAGATGTTCAAATATGGAGATTTGGATTAAAGAGCAACTACCACAAGAATGGACAGATGCAATTATATGCCCACTTTATACGAAAGGCGATAGGACAGATTGTCAAAATTACAGGGGATATCACTATTAACCCTTAACTTGACGGTGTGCACTCCAGGATACGTCATTTATTAAATTATACTTCCTCTACATAGACTAAGTTTGCCGCAAGATTTTAAACTTACCCTCTCCCTATAGCATTTGGCTAACCAACAAATTAATTTGAATGCCATACACAGAGTTTTGTCACAATCAGAGAGTATTTGGTGTAGACGTGCTCAAAATGACTTCCAAAAAAAGTGCTAATTTGTGTCATTCGGTAAGTAAATTAATTTTTTATATGTTAATAGTTATTGTATGAATTGGTAAACTATAATTATAGTTAATTGGGTCTTCAGCAAATAATTGTATAAAATAATATTCACAATTTGTCTATAAACAAACAGATAGGATCACTTTGAAAAGTAGTATCTACGAAGACACATTGCCAGTTAAGCGACAATTTAGTTTGTATCCTCGAGTGTACATTGCCAGGTACTGAAGAAAATTGAATAAGTATCTTTCTGGATACATTACCCGGTATACGGACAAATACTAATTGTATCTTATTAGATACTTTGCCCATTAGAGGATTAACAGAAAAGTGATAAAAACATTTGGTATATTATGCTTGTAATGATTTGTTGTATAATTTGCGATTTATGGTATACAGTCAGATACAAAAATTTATTTTCTTCGTGGATTTTTGATTTATTGTATGTACTCCAAAAGCTTGTGAATCAAATGCAATTATTGTCTATCTTCATATATATATATATATATATATATATATATATATATATATATATATATATATATATATATATATAGATATACCAATATGTATACATATACATATATATATATATATATATATATATATATATATATATATATATATATATATATAATATATATATATATATATATATCTATATAGAGGGTGGTCCTTAAGTAATTATACAAAAAGAAACCGGAGGTTCTACACTTTAAAATATTACGATTTAAGCCAAATTTCTTTAATAAAATGTTGAAAGATACAGAGTGTTAAAGTGGAAATTTTTTAACTTTCGCTATAATTTTCATATAAAAATTCATAACTGGGTACTATTGAATATCAGGAATTATAATTTGATGCATACTTTAATGTATCTAATAGAGGGCGCCACATATGCCACATATGTGGCATACATTTGTACTTAACTTCTTTACCTTTACTCTTTAAGTTACCGGTGTTTGTGATAAAAAATATTAAAGATACATTATTTTAACCAAAAAAAGGTATACTTGTTAATAACTTTTAACTTTAAAACTCTGTTAATACTGTTAATAACTTTATACCAAAATTCAAAAGTATTAATGTTTTTGTCTAATTTTCTTTCGTTGCCTGGAGTACCTAATTGCGTTAAATCTGAATTATGTATTTGATTTGTAAAATTGCGATTATGTCGAAAACTGTTGAGTTTTAAAGTTATTAAAAAGTATACCTTTCTTTTGTTAAAATAATGTATCTTTAATATTTTTTATCACAAACACCGGTAACTTAAAAAGCAAAAAAAGTTAAGTGCAAATGTATGCAGTTAATATCAACAGTTTATTTAAAAAAATTGGCTTGAATCGTATTAATATTTTAAAGTGTAGAATCTACGGTTTCTTTTGGTACAATTACTTACTAGGACCACCCTATATATATATATATATATATATTCAAAACACTCACACACATTCACATAGACACTAAAGCCCTTTCCAAGAATATATATACAAATATATATATTATATAAATATATGTATATATATATATATATATATATATATATATATATATATATATATATATATATATATATATATAATCCGAATATGTGTATAAAGAAAAATTAATAGAGAAAAAGAAGAACAAAAATTTTTTGTGAAATCATGTTATAGGTATATCATATTTAGATATACGGTTTAATTTTGTTGTGTTGTGAAGTTATATTGTTTTGTGAACAAAGGAGACTTTTTCAATTTTCGATTTACGGTTTTCGGATTTACTTTTCAAATTAGCATTTTATTTAAGATTAGTTTAAGTAAATAAAATTTTATATTGAAATATACAATCTGCCTACATTTTTCAAGGATTAATATCGGTTACCAGGAAACAAGTCATTAGTAGATAGTAGAAAGTCTTTGTCTGATATTTTTGTATAATACACAATTTTTGGGTGCCGACACGAAATGAGGATCAAAATAAAATTTTAAGTAAGGGTTTATTTTATACCTGAAAAAATCGCGCGAAATGAGGACCAAGACTGATAAGGAAATCATTATACTCAGGTATAAAATATTATTAACAGTACGAATCTCAATAATCGCAATCATTGTAATAATCAAAATAACTATTAATTTCACTTATTTGGACCACCTTTCTAGACAGCTCAAAATAAACTAAATCTAAAATAATATTTTAATACTAAATGTTTCTTTACTCATTTTAATCTCGTTCGGTCCGTAATTCGGTGTACCTACTTATTTTGGCTGTTCAGGTAGCGGTCCTCGATTCGAGAACAGCGATTTTTGGAATTGTTTGAAGTGTTGGCCTTTTTGGAGAATTGAAAACATATGAATTATGAAATTGGCGTTGTTAATAAAATTTATTTACATACTCGTAATAAAATTCACAAAATATTTTTTTTTTGTTTTAATTAGCTAATTGGATCATAATTAATTTAATTATTGATTTATCATATTTCAAAATTATAATATCGTATTAATATATATATATATATATATATATATATATATATATATATATAGATATATATATATATATATATATATATATATATATATATATATGTATATATATATATATAGATATATAGATATATAGATATATATAAATATATATATATATATATATATATATATATATAAATATATATATATATATATATATATATATATATATATATATATATATATATGGGAAAAAGGAGTACGACCGTCAATCGAATATATATAAGGATCACTCAGACGAGTGGGGGTTCTTATATCGGTCTCAAGGTGGAGAAATAAAAGATAAAGTTAATAAGTTACTTTATCTATTTTGAAGACGTTTCGCTTTCGAGTTTTAAAAGCATCATCAGTTCATCTAAAAAGTACAATATGAGAACCACACAAGCATGGAAACGATGTTAATTGTTACCTTAAAAAGACATGTAGCAGTCAAAGTTATTTACAATAATGTGAATGAAACTTAAGTAAATGGATATAATACGCTGATATTGTATAAACAATTAAGTAACTAACAATATATAGGAACTTATAAAAAATTAGCACAGCAAATGACCAAAATAAATCTAAAGTATCTAAAGTTAATGAAATATTATTTAATATTAATTAGTGAATTAGTGAATCTTGGTTCTGTTTCACTAATTAATATTAAATAATATTTCATTTACTTTAAACCACATGGTCATTTGCTGTGCTAATTTTTTATAAGTTCCTATATGTTGTTAGTTACTTGATTGTTTATACAATATCAGCGTATTATGTCCATTTACTTAAGATTCATTCACATTATTGTAAATAACTTTGACTGCTACATGTCTTTTTACGGTAACAATTAACATCGTTTCCATGATTGTGTGGTTCTCATATTGTACTTTTTAGATGAACTGATGATGCTTTTGATGACCGGAATAAGCAGTCCCCACTTGTTGACCAACTTCGGTTGGTATGCAAGTGAAAGGGCACTCTTTTGTCCAAGTGTCAAGAAATTGGCACTAAAGGCGGAGGAACTATTTACTAGTCAACGGCATAAGGATGTAGAAGGCAAGGAGAAACCACTACATTAAAGATCCATCATGGATATCTCTAGTACGATCATCATGACTGTACAACAAATAGCCTCGTCAACCACTGATCATGGGAATCGGAGACCAGGATCCGGCATGGGAGGTATATCACAAGAAGACCACAGGGCCTCCCGGGTCGTCAACCAGCAAAATCCCTGTGAAGTAGTAAATACCACTCTTAAAAAAAATAGGAAAACACCCAAGAGAGTATTAAAAATTGGTACATGGAATGTTAGAAGTATGTATGATCCAGGCAAAATGCATAATATAATACAAGAAATGCAAAGATTAAATGTCGACATTCTAGGCATTAGTGAGGCAAGGTGGCCAAATTCTGGCAGTTTTTCGACAACAAATGGCATGGTATATTACTCCGGAAACAGTAGTACTCAACACAGACACGGCGTAGCAGTTTTCGTATCTAAGTCTATGATGCAGTCGGTCATTAATTTTACTCCAGTATCAGATCGGCTCTTATTTCTCCAACTACAAACAAACACAAGTAAACTAAATATCATACAGATCTATGCACCTACTGCAGATAAATCCGAGGACGAAATTGAACAATTCTACGAAGAAATCAATAAAGTATTAAAATCGACGAAACCACGAGACATCACCGTAATTCTAGGTGATTTTAACTCAAAAATTGGCAAAGGAAAAAGTGGCAAACATGTAGGAGAATACGGACTCGGTAAAAGAAATGAACGAGGTGACAGACTACTTCAATTCTGCCAGGAGAATAACATGATTGTATCTAATACATTCTTCAACTTACCAAAGAGAAGACTCTATACGTGGAAATCACCCCAGGACAATGGCGAAAGAATAATTCGAAACCAGATTGATTTTTTACTGATAAACGAACGATACAGAAACTCCTTAAAATCCGTTAAAGCTTACCCAGGCGCAGATGTCTTTTCAGACCATAACCCTCTAATAGCGCAAATGAATATTAAACTAAAAAGATTGGAGCAGAAAAGAAGAACAAATCAGATAGACGTCAGTCATTTATGTAACCTGGAGGTAAAGGAGAAACTGCAAAAATGTATTAATAATAATTTGAAAATACTTCATGAAAAGGAAACATCCCAGCCAACGAACAACATAGATAAAAAATGGCAAAACGTAAAAATGGCAATAACAGGCCCTGCGAAGAAAATTTTGACTAAAGAAAAACCAAAAATAAAGCAAAGTTGGATGACTGATAAGATCCTTCTTCTCATGGACAACCGGAGAATAATGAAAGGAAAAAACGAACAAAGGTATAAACAACTACAGAAAGAAATTAAAATAGAAATCAGAATAGCAAAAGAAGATTTTTATAAAAGAAAATGTGAAGAAATAGAGCAATTGCAGGCAAAACATGATATTTTTAATGTACATAAAAAAGTGAAAGAACTTGCAGGTACACAAAAACGTAAGCAGCCAAATACCCTGTATAATGTCAACGGAAACATAATAACAGAACTAGAAGAACAGTTGAAGACATGGAAAAACTATATTGAAGAACTCTTTGCAGATGATAGACAGCAATCTGAGCTAAGTAACATACAAGGAGACGAAGGTCCAGAAATAACGGAAGAGGAAGTAATGTACGCACTAAAAAGAATGAAAAATGGTAAAGCCCCAGGTCCAGATGAAATACCAACGGAAATCCTTAAACTAATAGAAAAAGACTCGATTCGCATTTTAGTTGAACTTTTCAATAGCATTTATACATCAGGAAAAATACCACAAGAATGGCTTTTATCCACCTTTGTTATTATACCAAAAAAGATAAATGCCAAACAATGTAGTGATTACCGTACAATCAGTCTGATGAGCCATGTACTGAAAATATTCCTGAAAATTATACACTCTAGAGTACACACAAAACTGGAACTGGACATCAATAATACCCAGTTTGGATTCCGAAATGGACTCGGAACAAGAGAGGCGTTGTTTGCACTGAACGTTATGTCTCAAAGATGTCTTGACATAAATCAAGATGTATTCATGTGTTTCATAGATTACAACAAGGCCTTTGATAAAGTGCGGCATGATCACCTAATCAGACTCCTGACAGAAAAGAATTTAGATAAACGAGACATCCGACTAATAGCAAATATGTACTACAATCAGAAAGCAGTAGTGAGAGTAGAGAATAATACCACTGAAGAAATTGAAATAAAGCGAGGTGTGAGACAAGGGTGTATACTGTCACCAACCCTGTTTAATCTCTATTCCGAAGACGTAATGAATAGAACACTCTCTGAGCAATCCGTAGGTATTAAAATAAATGGTGTTAGATTAAACAATCTGAGATTTGCCGACGACACCGTTCTGATCGCAGAAACACTTGAAGAGCTACAGACATTGGTGAATAAGATAGCAGACTGCAGCGAAGAATATGGACTATCTTTGAACATAAAGAAAACGAAATTTATGGTAATATCGAAATCAACACAAAATGTCCAAAATTTATATTTACACAATGAAATTATCGATCGAGTTAGCAAATACAAATATTTAGGCACTTTTATAAATGAAGACAACGATAGCTCAGCGGAAATCAAAATAAGAATAGAAAAAGCCAGATCCATATTCACTAAAATGAAGAGAGTGTTCTGCGGAAGAGATTTGAGCCTTGAAATGAAACTTCGCCTGATGAGATGTTACGTACTTTCTGTGCTGTTTTACGGAATGGAGTCATGGACGTTAAAAAAGATTGATACCAAAAAATTAGAGGCATTTGAACTGTGGATGTATCGCAGAATCCTGAGAATATCATGGACCGAGAGAGTCACAAATGTCGAGGTCTTGAGAAGAATGAACAAAGAAAAGGAAGTCATATTTACAATCAAAAAACGAAAACTGCAATACTTGGGCCACATTACAAGAGGCGAAAGATATGAACTGCTTCGAATAATTATGCAAGGGAAAATAGCAGGAAAAAGGTCCATAGGAAGAAGACGAAACTCCTGGCTAAAGAATCTACGGGAATGGTATAGTTGTAGCAACAACGAATTGTTTCGGTCAGCAGTTTCGAAAATACGTATAGCCCTGATGATCGCCAACCTTCGGAACGAAGATGGCACTTGAAGAAGAAGAAGATGATGCTTTTAAAACTCGAAAGCGAAACGTTTTCAAAATAGATAAAGTAGCCTATCAACTTTGTCTTTTATTTCTCCACCTTGAGACCGATATAAGAACCCACCACTCGTCTGAGTGATCCTTATATATATATATATATATATATATATATATATATATATATATATATATATATATATATATATATATATATATATGTATATATATATATTTTATATATATATATATATATATATATATATATATATATATATATATATATATATTGTTAATCACAGCTGATTAAGTTAGAAAATAAAGTAAACTTGAAGACTCTTTGACAATCTATTTTAATGAAGTTGATGTTACTTACGATTTTGAGAATATTGCCGTAAAAGCTGGTCAGTTTTTTTTTAAAGAATAACATGTAATGTCAATTTACAAAGACTGGTACAAAGACAATGTACAATTTTAACTTTTAGGTATAGGACAAAAAATCCTCTCTAGAGAGTTTTACATCTTTTTATTTTATTCTTATCCTGTACTACATGTCATGTAAACTGTCTTTGTAAATTTACATTTCTTTTTGTGAAAAAAACTTATACAATATTTCACAAAAAAAAAATTTTACAACTTTGAGCATCTTTTACGGCAATATTCTCAAAATCGTAAGTAACATCAACTTAATTAAAATAGATTGTCAATTTTCATGTGAAACTATTTGTAGCTTATCCCCTTATTGTCCCTGTCGATGACTATCAACGAAATATTGGATCAATAAAGGACTAAAGAGTACGCTGTTTTTACCCAAAGAGTCGTAAAGTTTAGTTTATATATATATATATATATATATATATATATATATATATATATATATATATATATATATATATATATATATATATATATATATATATATATATATATATATATATATATATATATATATATATATAAATATATAGTTTTTACTATATGTTTTTTTACCAAAATACAATTGGGAAGTGTTTTAACTTCTGTATGTTTTTTAATAATAAAAGAGTTAGCATATGTGTAATAATTAAAATAAACGATGTTGGGTATACAACATTTTTTTTTTCAATTAGAAGCGTTTAATTGCATATTTGATTATAGTTTTTAATTACAAACAACTTTTCATAATAAGAATTTCGATATTGAGACAAATAAACCTTACTTTACCGTTACGCAAAATTCATATTTTTTGACATACCTCGTATAAACTTAATAAAAGTTGATACGATGTTTGAGTCTTAGGTTTTAGACTTAGGCCATGCAGAACTTTTTATGATATGCATATTTTTTCGTAAAATTACGACGATTACGTACGGGTTCTATGAATCCATAAAATTTATTTGAAGTTGGCACATGAAGACTGTTTATATTTTATCTAAGCAACGTAAACAAAAGTAATAATAAAATATATAGTTCGATATTAGATTCCAACGTTCCCAACTTGTAGACACGCTGTATAATAAATATTATACCTATATAAATATTATATATTTATATATTGTTTTCTATTTCAGATAGTATCATCGAGAACAAAAAAAATGTTCAGAATTTTAGAAAATACTACTCTTGAAGACAGTGATGATGAAGGTAGTAGTAGTAATATTTTGATTCCACAAAAATATATTGATTCTGACATAGAGGAGGAATTGGAAGACTTTTCAATTCCAGTTAAGAAGGTAATTGTGGAAAATATTCCAGATTTAAGGGATACTCATAACTATATCAACCTTGTTAACGTTAAAAGTTCTGAAGAGATAATAAATAAATTTGATGTTTTATCTGATCTCCAGTTACATAGCGAAGAAACAAATGCAGTTATCGAAGAAGAACAAGAAGAAGAAGAGGAAATACAGTCAGGAAACGCAGAAGAAACACGTACCTCTAAAGAAGTAGCGAATGTAAGTCAAAGTAACATTCCATTGAACTTAACATCTAAACAAAGAAGTCCAGACAGAAGTCAGAAATCTAAGAAGAGTACAGGATCGAAAAAAATAAAAACGTACAGTTTTGATTGGTCCGAAGACAGCTTTGATTATCCAGTAGAGTCGCTTTCTGAGAATTTTACAATGCCGGGAAAAATTGCCACTCCATTAGAATATTTTGATAAATTTGTGGATAAAGATATTCTAGAAATGTTAACAACAGAAACTAATAGGTACTCTTTACAGTTAAACCAGGAGTCATTAGAAACAAATGTAGATGAAATTAAAGATTTTATAGCCATCGAATTACTTATGGGCATAACACAAATGCCAGCTTATACGGACTACTGGAGTAGAAATTTGCGATATGACAAAATAGCCAATGTTATGCAGTTAAAACGGTACCAACAGCTAAGAAGAAATTTACATTTTACTAACAATGAAGAAATAAATAGTGACAGATACTTCAAAATTAGGCCGTTTATGGAAATGATAAGAAAAAATTGTCTGAAAATAGAAGAAAAAAAGAAAATGTCGGTAGATGAGATGATGGTACCATACAAGGGTACAAAAGCCGGTTGTAAAAGGCAATATATGCCAAAAAAGCCTAAGAAATGGGGTTTTAAATTATTCGTCAGATGTGGTGTATCTGGAATTGTATATGATTTTTTACCTTACGGAGGGGATGATACATTCAGAGATAGATATTTCGCTGATGACGAGGAATCTTTTGGTTTGGGTGCTAAGACGGTATTAGCTCTCTGCCAAACAATAAAAACCCCTGAATGTTGCATGGTTTATTTCGATAATTTTTTCTGCTCCCCTAGTTTAGTACACTACTTAAGACACGAAAAAGGAATTCTATCTCTTGGAACATTAAGAGCAGATCGTCTACAAGGTTGTGGTTTTCAAACAGATGCGGAATTAAAAAAAAAAGGAAGAGGATCTTTTCAGCAGAAAGTGGATAATGAAAAAAGAACTTGCATTGTAAAGTGGTTTGATAACAAGGCCGTTCATGTGTGCAGTTCGTATGTAAGTGCTTATCCTATGTGTACCATTAAAAGATTCTCTAAAGAAGCAAAAAAGAAAATTGAAATACCCTGTCCATCCATTATCAAACATTACAATGCACATATGGGTGGCGTAGATTTGGCAGATATGCTAGTTGCGCTTTACCGAACACCTTTTAAAAGCCACAGGTGGTATCTTTCAATTTTTTCCCAAATACTGGATATATGTGTTAACAACGCTTGGCTTTTATATCGCAGAGATAATAATTTACTGGAGGACGAAGAAAATGGTATGGGTCTAAAAGAATTTAGAATATTACTTGTCGATTCCCTTCTATTTAAAAATAGAAAAAGGAGATCCGACGGAATTAATACACCAAAAAAAAAAAGATTCGTATTCACGTCCAGAATATACCTGGAGAAGATGTTAGAAAAGATCTTTTTGGACACTTTCCAACTTTTACAACCAAAGGACGATGTCGAAACTGTTGCAAAGGACAAACAACTACGAGTTGTTCAAAATGTAGAGCGAGGTTATGTTTAGTGAAATCACGTAATTGTTTTTATGATTTTCATAACTAATTTTTTAAATTTTTTAACAACTTATAATTAATACTTTTTACTTTTATTTTTTGAGTGTTCTAAGTTTTATGTAAAGTTTTGAATTTAATCTGTAAATATAAATGTTTGATCATCTTTGTAGTTTATTAATAATTTGTAAATGTTTATGGTTTAAACCCCTACTTTATGGTATCTGTTCATAATAACTAAAGAAAAGCACAGTTCCACAAAATTTAATAAAAACATTAAACAAATCTACAATTGTTTTGCTAAAAGTCTTGATAATGCTAAAGACCCTTAGCGAAACAATTGTAGATTTGTTTAATGTTTTTATTAAATTTTGTGAAAATTTGATAATTTCCATTTAATCCAATATTATTTAATATATTGGTCCAAACGACAAATATACATCTTGGCGATGTATCTTTCTAGATACGGAGGTATTTTTCTAATCACCTGGCAATGTATCTATTGGTCATCAGTACTTGTTTTATAGTATACCTGGCAATGTGTCTTGCGAGATACATTGTAATATACCGTACGCCTAGCAGTGTATCTTATGAGATACAATGTCAATAAAATGTCAAAAAAATTAAAATAGAAACAAAAATGTAATTGATTATGAAAATGGAGCCCTCTAAAGATAATATTCAGTAAGCAAAAACATTTTTCTTACAGCGGTTATGTGCGCGCCAAGTTAAGGGTTAAATACTGCATACAAAATTCTTGTAGCGTGTATAAAGGACAAATTGACAGGAGTGATAGAAAACATTGTCGGCGAGTACCAATGTGGCTTCAGACCTGGTAGAAGTACAACAGATCAGATATTTACGCTCAGAGAATTGCAAGCGGAAAGTTACCAACACAATCTGCCGACAAAGTTCCTTTTCATTGATTTCAAACAAGCGGACGATAGAATAAAACGAAACCAAATGAGCAAAGCACTAGAAGAATTGGGTATCAGTAGAAAACTTATAAGAATGATACAAATAATGTTGTCAAAGACTGAGAGCAGAGTTAAAATAAATAATATAATGTCGGAAAAATTTGAAGTCAGTGAAGGAGTAAGGCAAGGAGATCCCCTATCATCGATACTATTCAGCTTGTGTTTTGCGGTCATACGAGATGCAAATGTCAACAAAGAGGGATTGTTATACCAAAGAAAGCACCAATGTCTAGCCTTTGCTGACGCTGTAGTAATACTGGCACGAAGCAAATGGGAGCTACAAGAAGTAGTAAAGAGGCTAGATAGAGAGGCAAAGAAAATAGGCTTAGCCATCAACGAAAGTAAGACAAAATACATGGAATGGATAGATGACAGTGAACAAAAAGGAGGAAATCTAAAAATAGAAGTAGTGGGTGAAAAAGCATATATATATTTGAAGCAGTGGAAAGATTTACATACCTGGGGTCGATGTTCACATGCAAACCAAATATTAGAGAGGAGCTACAATGAAGAATAATGGCAGGAAACCGATGCGTGTACTCGTTAAACAGGCTATTAAAAAGTAAACAGATATCTAGGAATGCCAAAATAAGGATTTACAAAACAGTTATACAACCAGTGGGAACCTACGCCAGTGAAGTGTGGACACTGAACAAAGACGAAACAGGTATGTTCGAAATATGGGAAAGGAAGGTTTTGAGAAAGATATTTGAAGGCAAGAGAGTAGACAATACATGGAAAAGAAGAACAAATAAAGAATTAGAAGATATGTACAAGAATCCCAGTATAGTGGGACCATATATACCAAATCCTTTACCAAACAAACACAGTTTACCGTAATGATCTCAAATCTTTTTTAATGGTAATGATAAAGACAAAGAAGAAAAGCACTGTAATATACTCTTAAATAATTAATTTTTATCTATAGTAGCTGAAGATAAAAACCAATAACTATTAGCTATGAATCACTCCCTATATCTATAAAAGATTTTCTCTCAGCAGCGTTTCATTTTTTACATTGCAGAGTATATTTTAGAGTATATGTCCCGTATATAAATAAAAAAGAGATAAAGATGAATAAAATAAAAATATTTCACAGTAAGAAAGTGTAAAAACACCTGTCTCAGGAAAGAAATATAAACCTGGGTTGCTTGACTCACATAAAACAAGATAAAAGGATACGTTTCGAAAAGTTATTTTATTTAGAACTACTGAAAAGTTTTCGTATAATCCCACTTTATCTCATTGGCAAGTATTTCAAATAGAGTACACAATTTTTATTTAGTTGTGAGTATACAAAATAATCCCTAATAATGGCTGTAATATTTCTGGAAATATTTATTTTAAACTGGCTGTTAAAATATCTGAATTCCTACCTCTGAATTTTAAATTTTACATAACTTTACTTTACAATGTAGCTCTACAGCCTTTCGTGGATTTTGGCTAACTATACTATTTACCTCCATTTCTTCTGAATTATCTTAAATTATTTGTCTATTTCTAAGCCCATGGTATTTATATATTTTGCGATGTTATCTCTTCATCTTCAAAGATTGCCATGATGATCGCCAACATTTGTAACGGATAGGCTCATCAAGAAGAAGAAGAATCTCTTCATCTAATGCGTGGTTATTTTAATGGTCTCCTACTTTCTGGGTTAGACTACCATGTTAGTTTATGTTATCAGTTCCAAGATGGCGTCGACTGAGAAGGACGTTAAGTTGCTTGTGCATTCATTGTGTTAAAAAAGTGAATAATGGGCTTAAATGTGTAAATTGTTCCTTATTAGCTCACCCCAGCTATGGTAAAAGAATGAAAAATGTAAAAATTATCGATCAAGCCTAGATCTGTTGTGATTCAAATTTAAAGGTTGTCAGTGAGACTAGTGCTGAACTCGTAATTACTGAAGATGTGAATATTATTGAAGAAGATGGCTTAAAAAGGGAAGTAGAATATTCAAAAATTATACTTAATCACCAAAATTTTATAATTCGTGAACTCCAAGAAAAAATTAAATTAATTAAAAATAATGGAGTAAAAAACGTAAACAACCAGTTTCCTCTATACCATTTGCCGAGCCAAACCTTTAATGTCAATTTAAGCGACGAACCAAGCTTAAAGTCAATGAATGTTAAAGTAGCTGAAAATAATACGAAATTGTCAGATGTGGATGCAAAACCCAGTCATTCAAAGTCTCCTTCACCCGGCCTGCCTGTCATTAGTGATAATACGGGTGAGGTTAAAAGTTAATTTAAAACAGCTGATAAAAACCAAATTATAAACAAAAATAAAAATCATATATTTAACAAGAAAGATGTTAGCCGCGCTATTCACGATGCCGTAAATCAACAAAAAAATTTAGATATACAAAATTTAGAAGAAACTGATGGTGAAATTAAGAAAGATGAGTGGTTGACTCAGAATCGTCGTAAACGTAGACGTCAATATTTAATTGGTGTGAATGAGATGGAAAAGTCGGTGGAGTCCGTTCCAAAATTTGTGTCTCTGCATGTCACACGTCTTAAACCGCAAACAACCCCTGATGATTTACATAAAATGTTATCTGTATCATTTCCTGAAGTCCAATGTATGGTACATAAATCAAAAATGCCTGAAGCATATAATTCCATGAAGGTCACCATTAATCAAGAAAACCTAAAGAGAGCTTGGAACAAAGATATTTGGCCAAAGGGTGCAGTGGTATCTAAGTTTTTTGTGAAGAGGAGGATGCCAATGTAACTGGAACCGCTTTAAAAAGTAATGTTAAATTTAAAAAATGTTTAAATGTCATTCACTATAATGCTCAATCTTTACGTAACTCTTTTCTAGATTTTGAAGTTCTGCTTAATGATATTTCAGCTGATTGTTTGTGTCTTAATGAGCACTGGCTTTTACCTGATGAGCTACATACTGTCAATATTAAAGGCTATCGTATGGTTTCTGGATTTTGCAGGACGGTCAAGACTCATGGAGGTGTAGGTTTATATACTAGAATTATCGTAAGTTTTAATCATATGAATATTGAAAATCTCTCTTCTGAACAGCATTGTGAGATTACAGGTATTTTATTAAATAAATCTAATGTGCAGCTTATTACTGTATATCGTACTCCAGATGGTGATTTAGACAAATTCTTTACCATTATAGCTAAAACTTTTAAAAAAATTAATGTTTATAAACCTGTTATAATTACGGGTGACTTTAATGTCCATTTTAATTAAACAGATATCAGAGCTTTAAAACTCTGTAATTTTTTTAGATCTTACAATATTACAAAAAAAGTTAAATTTAATACTCGAGGCAATAGATGTCTTGCTAATGTTTTCGCAACTATTGATGGTACCACCAAACCTGTGGATCTCACTCACACATCTGCCCACAAAGGTATTTCCTTTCAGATAGCTTACTCATCCACAAATTGTGCAACCATAGTTTGTTATAGACCTATCACAGATGAAGGACTCTTTAATATGAACCAGATTTTGCTAAATTGCAACTTTAATTTTGCCTACAGTGATAGTTTGGATATTAATTTAAAATTTAAAATGCTAATTGATGTGTTATTAACATCCATAAATATTTCTTTTCCAAAAAAATCTAAATTGCTAAATAAAAATAATCCAGGTAAAAAAGTAAACTGGTTCAATGACACTTTGAGAAAAATGCGTGAGAGACTTCAATTTATTATAGCAATAAATAGAAACGATCCCATTGTTGCACCTAGAAGTACCATTATCAAACTTAGAAAAGAGTGCAGGGAAGCCATCAAGATTAATGCAAATGATAGGTTTATAAAAAATTCTGGCAACTCTCAACAAGCTATGTGGAAACTTATTAATGGTAACAAACATAAAAATGTTTTCTTCACCGATAATTCTAAACTCAATGCAGATAGTTTTAATAGCCACTTCTGCTCAACTGCTGAGAGAGTCATAAATGAGCTTGAGGTTCCTCAGCTAACTCTTGATGACTATTTAAAGTACATACCACAAAAAATTATTCCATGTTTTAGTTTTCAGCCAGTGAACTTTAGTGAAGTTGACTTAGCTATTACAGAAATCAAAAATGGTAACAGCAAAGATCCTGATGGGTTTAACACAAAAATTATTAAAACAATTAAAGATATAATTGTTCAACCTCTAACAACTTTTATAAATCAATAAATATTTTGTAATACTTATCCTCAAGTTTTCAAAACTGCAAAGGTAGTACCTCTAAAGGCTCAGGATGATTATAACAATTATCGACCCATTTCTTTGCTGCCCATCTTATCAAAAGTTTATGAACGAATTTTAAAAAATCAAATTAATCTACATTTTGAATCTAATAACCTGTTTGCCATAAACCAGTACGGATTCCGAAAAAATAAAACAACAACTTTAGCTATTGATAATTTCACTAGTAATGTTTTGGAAGAGTTTGAGAAATATCTTGATACTCTTGCATCGTTTTTAGATCTTACTAAGGCTTTCGATTGTGTCACACATAGTATTCTGCTTAGAAAACTTCCTTATTATAATTTTCATAGTGATGCTATTCAACTAATTGATTCATATCTATCAAATCGTAATCAATATGTTCACTTCAACCAGTGTGATTCTCAAAAACAATCTTTGTTGTTTGGTGTCCCTCAAGGCTCGGTTTTGGGTCCAGTATTATTTGCTTATCTATATTAATGATCTAGTGTACTCTCAAAATGAAACAGTCAACACCGATTTATTTGCTAATGACACTACTTTCTATGCAAGCTATCATCCTTCTGAATTCGACACCCTTGATTACCAAACTTCTGAAAAAAACTTATTCAATTGGTTTTTATCTAACCGTCTCTCTTTGAACAACTCTAAATCACAAAGTGCTAATTTTACTCTAAGAAATAACACTTGTGTCGAAAACGTTGCTCTACCACAATGTGTAACCGGAGCGAAGTTTCTGGATATATTTGGATGCAGGATTAACCTGGGAACAACCTATAGTTAATCTATCGAAAAAGCTTTCCCGACAACTTTTTCTCTTCATGAACCTTGTACAAGTGACTTCCAGGGAAACTATTTTAACAGCTTATCATAGTAATTTTCATTCTCATCTGACATATGCTATTCTCTCCTGGGGTCACTCTTGTCATGTCGATAAAGTGTTTGCACAACAAAGAAAGTGTATTCGTATTATCTCTGGGCTCTCTTATAGAGCAGACTGTAGAAACTCCTTTAGAATTTTAAACATTTTAACTTTACCTTGTGTATACATTATGCAGTGTCTGTTGCATATTAAACAAAATCTTAGCCAATACAATGCGCATGTAGATTTTCACAATTATCCCACCAGATTTAACAATAATCTTATACCAGAATTTAGCCGTCTTAAGAGATCCAGAAATGGTTCAAGGTATTTAGCCATAAAATTCTACAACTTAGTGCCAGCTAGAATAAAGGCTCTTAATTTTCATCAGTTTAAGGCCAAAATTAAGAGTTATCTTGTAGTGAATGCTTTTTTTACATATGAGGAGTACTTTACTTCCAATTTTAATAATAGTCTCCCGTTTTATACCGCACGCGGCTTTGGGAGTATAGCAGGGTAGTCTGCTATATCTAGGGCCTACGGTATACAAGGAAGGTAACATGGCCAGTGCTACGCTTCAACCGCCTATTATTACCCCTGGTTTTACCCAAGGTACTCATTTTATTCAGGCTGAGTCGACCTGGGGCCTATAGACATTTTAAAAATGCCTAGTTGTTCTTGCCGGCGGTAGGATTCGAACTCACGACCACCGGCATGCGAGGCAAGCACACTACCGCTTGCGCTACGCGGGCCCACTTCCAATTTTAATTTGTTGTAATTGTTAACAGTATAATTAAAAACAATGTATCAATGTTTTGTGTTTATATTTATGTGTGCATATTAACTATATTGACATTTACTTTATTTTATTTGACTTGTAAAAAATACTTATGTATGAATTTATTATAAATAAACCATCTATCTATCAGCATCTCATTATCCTTGGACGTAACCTGTTTGTAACAAAAAGTATTTTTAGTAATGTAACAAAAACAAATAAATTAAAGCTGGCTAGCAGAATGTACCGGAGAGTGACTACTTGACACTCAAAAGAGGATTCGGACAATTTTTATGCCCTACAGAGACCGTAAAGTGAGAATATGAATGACAAGATACTTAAAAAATAGAAATAACGTAAATGAAAGCGGTAAATTAAGGAAGTTGCTCTAAGATATAATTGGGCGCCAGGAAAGTATTAACATATACCTTCCAAGGTATCTTGTAAAACTGTTTGCTGCAATAAAAGGAAAACAGGTATTAATTAAATTATTTAGTTTTCACCACAAATTTTAATCCCTAGCCAAATATATATTGTATATTTTTTTATAGCTACCCATCACCAATTATGTACAGTCAACCTAGTTACTTATATACAAAAAAAATAAATACCCTGGTTATATACAACTGATCCTTGATGATCTGAATTTACAAATAATAAAATAAAAGAAAAAATTAAATGACTATACTCAAAAGGGAATTTACTTGCCTACTAGAGATGTAACTTTGTACTTTGGCTTTCAATTAAATGTCTTAACAAGTAATAAGGACACTATCCTGCCGGGATAGGTGTCAAAAGGTTTAAATATATAATAATAATAAGATATCAAGAACTAACTCTAATTAAATGTGTACACATAAAACCGTACAACTGAGTTAAAAGGAAGGATTTAAAACCTAAACCTACTTAGTCCCTAAATATGATTCGGTAATATTTTACAAAAAGTGACGTTTTTTTATTATTATGTAAAAATAGTATGATTTAACCTTCAAAAAAAATATTATAAAAAAAATTAAAACTACTGAATAAACTTAATACAGGTTTACTATATTCTACACTCTGAAGGAGGGAGACACTTCCCGCTGGTTTCTCAAAGTTGTCCGGGAATAATAAGGTCAGATCTGAACCTTTGGGGAACAGCTACGTCAGAAAAGAATCAATCCTGGAACCAGGTGTAACTCCGACTGGGTATTAACTTAAACCTTCTTCGTTAAAAAAAATTATCCCAAAAAAACAAAATCAACAATTTTTTCCCTGACTTTGCTTGACTCCCAAAGTAGGCGGCTCAGAGTGGCTATAAAACAAACACGTCACTTAAAAAATGCTTATGCTGATCTAAAACAATATAGCATATTTTTAAAATATTATTCTTTTAACACAAGTTAAACTTAAAGAAAAATAAGAAACTGAGTCAGATGTAGTTTTTATTTAATATTCACCTTATTGGTTACAAAGAAACAAAAATAATCATGCAAAATAGAAAAAAGTAAACTTGTGTTCAAATGGATTAACCATTTTACCTCAATAAGTCTTTTTAAAATGGCACACTAATAAAAAAAACATGAAATGTAACTTCTCTTCGCTACAAATCTGAGATTTTATTATTGGCACTAATATCACAAATTTTAATTAACAGTATCCCAAATTGTGCTAATTATAAAATATTAATTAAGCTTACCAAACCCCTCATTAGAACTAAAATTGATTATTGTTGTATATTTTACGATGCTGCATGTAAAACCACTTTAAAAAAACTAAACAGTATTCAATTTACAGCATTTATCTACTGTAAAGAAAATTCTGTTTAAATTCTGTGTGAAAATGTTTATATAACTAAACGATATTCTTAGGGGCGGGAATTTCTAGATTCTCATCCAATCTATTTTTAAATAAATCTTAGGTAATTTCTTCATCTAGGCTTCTGATGTTGTATCTTCGTTCCTGTATCTTTTCTGTCTTGGTTCTATATGTGTTTCTCTCTGTTGTCTTAGGATTGAGAAGCGTTTTTTATAATTTTCTAAAATAAAGACGCAAACAATTTTATTCCGTGAGTGGTTTCCACACTATAATTTCAAAATTGTACCCTGTATTATTCTTAATAGAGCATACGTGATAGAGTTCGTTGAGATTAGGCTGTTAAGCAGCTTTTATAAAAATATAAAAATATAGAGGGTATTCTATTAAAAATAAAGATTACGGACTATGCTATACCTGCTTGAATCACCCAGTACATTTGTTTGTTTGTGTTTAAATGACTGCGGACACTAAATCCATTCGCCAATCTTACAATTTGAGGTGTAGTGTGTGTGTGTGTAGAGTAATTGTCTTGATACTTAGCAAAGTCGACGTCATTGTCTTTGCTAAGAGACGCTAATTGTATCCGAACGTCTGCGGCCCCTCCGGTGTGTACCGATCGCACAAGGATAGAAATTATTTTCATTTATTAATTTTTTTTTAATAAACGAAAATTTCCACCCAGGTGGGATTCGAACTCACGACCTTTAGATTTAAAGGCAGGCGCTCTTACCACTGAGCCACAGAGGGGGTTACCCAGTACATTTAAATTTGTGTTCAAAAAACGCAGATTTATATAATATAAAAGTTACTCAGCGTTTTTTATATTTTTTTAAAACTAGGACAGAAATAGTTATTATATTCAATAAGTGGTTTTCACACTGTATATTACTGTGTATTACTTATGCCTTCATCTAATTTCAAAAAGCATGTTAATTTAAATTCTCCTAAATAGTTAGTGGTACATTTTTATTAATTGACATATTTTGCTAATTATCACGATACAAGTGCCTGTTACAATACTATTATAATCGTATTAGTGGAATTTTTTTTGTTACGAATTAATAACTAATTTTATGCTATTTTTACAAACAAGATTACTAGTTACTGGAATGTTCAGAATTTGTACAATATTTGATTTTAATAATTTACTAATAAAACCAGTTTAAAATATGCATTGTTCTGCACAATTTGTGCGCAACTACATAGGTAATTAGGTGATGGATACATAGTGTGACCAACTTCAATTCCATCGAATTCTTCTTCTTCTTCAAGTTCCACTCCTATCGGAGATTGGAAATCATTCTGGCAATTATAATTTTATTGGTTACGCGCCTGAATAGTTCAATTGAACTGCATCCAAACCATTCACGGAGATTGCGTAGCCACGAGATTTTACGTCTTCCTACGCTTCTTCTACCTTTGATTTTACCCTGCATTATATTTCTTAGTAGTTCGTACTTTTCACCTCTCATGATGTGCCCCAAGTATTCCAATTTCCTGATTTTTATGGAATTTAAAACTTCGCATTGTTTTCCTATTTGTTCGAGAACTTGTTCGTTTGTTTTGCGATCCATCCATGATATTTTCAAAATACGTCGGTCACAGTACATTTCGAATGCTTCTAGATTTTTAGTATTGGATTTTTTAAGTCTCCAAGCTTCAACTCCATACAAAAGGGTAGAGAAAATATAACATCGAAGCATTCTTATCCGGAGTAATATATTGATATCGCGATTACAAAAAAGTTTTCTCATTCTATTAAAACTTAACCGCGCAATTTCAATGCGGCATCTTATTTCTTTTGTCTGATTAGTATCTTCTGTGATCCATGCTACAAGGTATTTGCACAAAGATATTTGTTCAATTTCTGTATTATCTAGTACTAGCTTAACTTTGATGTTTTGTGCTTTGGTAAATACCATGAACTTGGTTTTCTTCAAATTGATTTTTAGTCCATAATCGTTGCAATATATATTTAGTTGTTCAGCAAGGTGTTGCAGTTCTTCTAGTGTTCCTGCCAGAAGGACGGTGTCGTCAGCATATCTTATGTTATTAAGTGGCTCACCGTTTATTATAAGGCCCTCACTGATCTCGGCAAGCGCTAATTCTGAGATGGCTTCACTGTATAAATTGAATAACAAGGGTGATAAAATACACCCTTGGCGGGCCCCACGGCGAATCTGGATATCCTTGGTCAGTTCGTTTTCAACTTTTACTTTTGCTGTTTGATTCCAATAGAGGTTACAGATGATTCTAATGTCTCTACTGTCTATGTTTTTATTTAATAAAATTTCTTTAAGTCGATCATACTACACTCTGTCAAATGCCTTCTCAAAATCAATAAAACAGGCATATACTTCCTGATTAATATCTAAGCATCTCTGCGTAAGAACACTTAATGCGAACAGTGCATCTCGTGTTCCCAGTCCTTTCCTAAATCCCATTTGTGTATTACTTATGCCTTCATCTAATTTCTTATGTATTTTATTGTGAATTACTTTTAAAAACAAATTCAAGACATGACTCATTCAGGCTATGGTGCTATGTTCATTGCACTACTTTGCATTGGCTTTTTTGGGAAGCAGTATGAATGTTGATTGGAGCCATTCTTTAGGTATTATACCTGTTCTATATATGGTATTGAATAGATCCAAAAGAAGATCAATAGATTCAGTATTCACAATTTTAAGTAATTCGATAGGAACTTCATCAGGCCCGGGAGATTTACCACCTTTAGCTTGTTTCATTGCATGTTCAATTTCTTCTCGTATAATGTCAGGCCCAGTATCATTAAATTCTTTTGGTGCTTCTGTTCTCTCTTTGTCTTCAAAAAGTTGTGCTATATATTGTGTCCATCTCTGCATTTTTTGGTTTATATCTGTTAGAAGTGCACCCCTTTCATCTCTAAGTTGCCTAGTTTGAAGTGTTTTTCTAATTCCTGTTAATTCTCTAATTCTTTTATGCATGTTAAAAAAGTCATATTTTTTCTCAATTTCTTCTAGTTCTTGGCACTGCTCATGAAACATTCTCTCCTTAGCTTCTTTTATTATCTTTTTTATTAATCGATCAGTTTCATAATATTTAATTGGATTTTTTGTTTTAAATGATTTTCTTTCATTCATTAATAGTAGTATTTCTTCAGTCATCCAATCTTTATGTTTTCTATTCTTTGGTTTTAAGTTTTCATTTGATGTTTTAAATATTGTTACTTTATATTTTCCCATTTCTGTCATTTTCCGATCAATGTTATAGCTACTTTTATTCAGTTCTTGGGCATTACGTAGATTTTCAGTAAGAGTTTTTACAGTTTGTTCCTTTGCTCCTACAGTTCGGTATGAGCCTTTATGGAAATGCCTGCCTACATCATTATACATTACACCATCTTCACCAAATTAACTCTCGGAGTAAAACAAGATTGCTGATAACGTTCACCAGCTCTTCTCCATATCCTAGGCTACCCATCTGATGAGTATCTGTTAAATCTTGATTTATCCGTGAAAAGCACAGTAGTCCAATCGTCAACACCCCAATTAAGATGTTCGCGCGCGAAATGTAACCGTTGCCTTCGATGATCTGCTTTTAATAGAGGTCCCGTGACAGGTATTCCTTAGGATAGGTCCAGGACATAAATCCATATTCATTTAAGCGTCTTTGAACAACATAAACAAAAACTGTGTTTCTATGGACGCCATTTAATCGTTGAACAAGTACTGGTACTGATAATGTCCAATCACGTAACACCTATAACCTAAGAAAGCGATCTTCAACATTACTTGTGGTTCTTCGTCTACCTTAATCTGACCTCCTGGTGTATTGTCCTGTTTCCCGAAATCTTTGTATTGCATCAAACACTGTACTTCTAAAATCCCTAAAGCATTTACGATGTAACGAATGCTCCGCCCATCATCCTGTAAAGCAACAGTTTGTGCTACGGCTTCTGGTGTCATAATTTTTTTAATGCAAGTTTTAAACAGGAGACAATACAAAAACCTACAGTTGAAGTTATAATCAGGTACAGTACCACAATAAATTTAAATTAATACTAAGCCACTATTTCACATTAATAACAAAACGTATGTGTAAAGGTGTTGCTGTTCGCACAAAACATCTAAAGAATTTCAAACAAGAAACAAACATTATCGCTAATAAGACAAAGAATACAATTCAAACAAATTAAACAAGTTTTAATCCAAACACCAACAAAAAACAAAAAAATTTAAGTGTCCGGTTAAGTTTATACCCCAGTGTATAATAAAAGCAAATGTTTTTTTTTGTTGGTAAATTTATGAATATTTAGAATTTGTTTCTTATTTTATGGTTTACTATTGAATATAGAAAAATTTAATAAAATTAAAGTTTTTAAATTACTTTTTAATTGTTCTTAAAATATACTTAATAAAAAACAAATAAATTTTGCAGGGCAGTGTAGATAAATTAACAATATCACCGAAGCAAAAATATGAGCAGCTATGATGGATAGTGATCTATTCATAATTACTATATAAAGTCATGTAGAGCGCACTATACAACAAGACTAGAAAGACAAGCAAGATAAACAAAAACTTCCTTAAATGTTAATATTTAGTGAATTTACAAAAGTCTTTTTCGTTGTAAGTTCAAATAGTTTATCAGAATTTCATCTAAACTAGTTGATTTTCTCCACTACTTCCTCCAAACGTCTTTGGAATCGTAAAAAACAAATACCAAATTTCCTCAGCTTAACTAAATTCCGGTTTTTAATTTACGATTATTTCAAGATAATAAAAAGCCCTGTAAATCTTAAATAAAACAAAGGCGAACGACTTCACGATGACATTTAATATTTAGGTAATGGCCGCAGTAAAGATGGTTTTAATCAAAAGTTCATTTCCTTTCTTTTTAACAGTTTTTTGATTATGCTTTTTATGTACACTTGTTGCATAAAAAATTGCGAACATTCTTTTTTCGAAAAGGAATATAAGAGACTAGGTAAACTAATAAATACAATTTCCAAAAGTTTTATGTATGACAATTGTTTGGGCAAATAAAAGCTTTATTTCTTACTGGCTGATCCATCGAACTTGGTAGCGCCTTAGAATAAAATAATGTCCTGTTAAATTATTAGCTGATTTAGGGAAAGTTGCGTAATATTCTTTTTTAATTCAATGATATACCGCCCTAAAACAAATAAAAAATGGAAAAACACTAGGACAGGACAAAATTACTTTAGAGATGCTAAATTACTTCATTAGAAGAGGCTCAGAGCATTACTGAATAAATGTCTGTTGGAAGGACAAATACCAAAAGCATGAAAAAATGCGGAAGTCATTCTATTCTATAAAAAAGGAGACGCCGCAAATATAGGAAATTACCGACCAATAAGCTTATTGCCACACCTTTACAAACTACTAACTCGAATAATAAGAAATATATGGAGCAATACCAATGGAGCAAGCAGGCTTTTGTAAGGGTTTTAGCACTATCGATAACTTGCAAACAATCCGGACAGTTATTGAAAAAACAATAGTACAACATATCACTACATCTGGAATTTGTCGATTATCACAAAGCATTCGACAGTATCGAGAAATGGGCTTTCTTAACAGCATTGGCTGTCGCCAGAGTAGATTTAAGATATGCTGCCCTCCTTAAGAATATATACGATAATGCTACTTTTCACGTAAAAATAGATGATGTTCTGAAACCTATGAAAATAGACCTTGGCAAAGGTATGAGACAGTATTTCACCAAAGTTATTTACTTTGGCATTAGAGAATGTCTTCAAAAAACTAAATTGGGCAAAAAAGGGATTAAAAATAGATGGAGTATATTTTAACCATTTACGTATAACATAGGACGTAGTACTAATAAGCACAAATATTAATGAACTAAAATCAATGCAATGCAAAAAATGAATCTCTACACAACAGAGATATTAAGCAACAGTCTAGAAAACATCACAATAGATAAAATCAATATAGAAAAGGTAGAACAATATATATCTCTAGGAAATGCAATTAAAAACGAAAAGGAAAATCAAACCCTAAAAATTAAAAAAGGAAATAATTGTAATGGGCTGCTTTTGGTAAGTTGAGCTTCATTTTAAAAGACAGAAAAATCCCAATACACTTAAAACGAAAAACCTATGACACTTGTATACTACCAGTTGCAACTTATGGATTGGAAACTATGGCAATAACAAGAAAAATTGCAGAACAATTAAGAGTAACTCAACGGGCCATGGAGAAGGCCACGTTAAATAAAAGCCTCAGACAAAATTTACAACACCCAAATTCGTCGAAGAACTAAAGTAACCGACATCGTGGGAAAAATAGCGACATTGAGATGGCAATGGGTAGCACAAGTAGCAAGACAAGACACCAACATATGGTCTCATAAAGTGACATTCTGGAGATCTCAAAAACCAAAAAGAAGCGTGAGAAGACCCAAAAAGAGATGGATAGACGATATAACAGCTGTAGCTGGAAAGCATTGGATGAGAATTGCAACAGATAGGTAAGCGTCAAAGCATTTGGAGGAGGTCTATCTCCAACAATGGATAAATGAAGGCTGTTGAAGAATAAGAATTCAATGCTTAATGACCAAAAACTATTTTAGAACAATTTTTTGTACTTAAAATGTGCTGTAAACCCACTAAAAATAGCTTATGTATACTAAGATATTTCGAACACATTCGGATACACTTTATGTTTCTTTGTATGTTTCTTCCGCGCACTTTTTCATATCATTTTTGAGGGATGTTAGTCCAGCGTTTTGTTAGATATCTTCATTGGTTTTAAACCTTGGAACTCCTAGTATTGTTATTCATATTTTGGATAAGAATCTTTGTATTATTTAAATACTGGACTTTGCGGCGATTCCCATAATTCTAGTACATAAGTCCAAAACACTGCCTGTGGTAATTGCGTGGTAGATTGAGTAACTTTAGGGTCACCATAAATCCCGAACCCGGATAAAACATGAAGGTTAATTGTCAAGATTACCAACCTACCAATTGTGAAAACAAATATTGCTTAAAGAAATAATGTACAACCTCGGATCAGGATTACCACGGCAATAAATAGGGACAACTGACATATATCCAAACCCAAATGCGAATTACTACATGGAATATCAGATTGCTTACCTCAAGGGACCAAGAAAAAAACCTTAGTGCTCAAAGAGAAACAAATAGACATTCGCGCTCAACAGGAAACAAAAAGAAAAGAACCATAATAATTAGGCAAATACATACTAGTCTACAGTGGAGTAGCAAAAGAAAACAGGGCCACAGGAGGTGAATCCTTGTAACAGAAAAGATAAGAATGGTGAAGAAAGACTTGAACATCGTCGAAGTATACGGCCCAGAAAACAACAAGCCTCAGACAACATGGGAATCATTTTGTGACGAACTGCAAAAAGTAGTTGATCAAGTCAGAGGAAAGATGGTAATATTTGAGGATTTAAAAACTCGAATTGGCAATCAAGTAATACCCAGAATTAAGCTAAAACCTAGCGAGAATGTTAAAAGCGAAAATGGAAAACTGATAATAAATTACACGAATCACAATCTTAGAATAAACAACATATTTTTTTGAAACAAAGACCAACACAAATATACATTCAATAACACCTGTGGACAAAGATCTGTGATAGATTACTACGACTGCAGACGTTCGGATACAATTAGCCTCTCTTAGCAAAGACAATGACGTCGACTTTGCTAAGTATCAAGACAATTACTCTACACACACACACACACTACACTAGGTACCTGACTGTACCATGCCAATAATCTTAGTTGTCGAGGCATTAACTCAATAATAAAAAAAATAATAATTCATACACACATTGTCCCACGTTGGCGTCAAAGAGGGCGCGAGACATCAAAGGGGGACATAAGTAACATAAGGACTTTAAGACTATATAATAATTTATTGGTAAATTCTGTTTTAGTTTACATAAGGTACCTGTATGCCAGACTTTATCAAATGTCCGGCTTATGCCCAGGAATACCGCTAAACAGTACCTATGATTTTCAAAATACAATAAAAATCATTAATACATTAAACCAAATTTGTTTAATTGACAAAATTTTGAAAATCTGCTGTAATCGCCTTAACTAGTTTTCTAAAATTCCAAATTCTCTACTACTCCAATATTGACAAAGCAGCAACATGAATTTGTTTTCAGCTGATGTAGGATTTCTGTGCTAATGTAAATCTTTTACTGTACTAGTTAGTCCCCTGACTATACTAGTAGTATAGTCACGGAATTGTGCATTATCGGTACTCCTGTTAAATAATGTTTTTAACATATTTACATTCACACTTTTTAATTGTCAAATCTAGTATAAGAAGAAGAAAACGTCATTGGTTTAACCCAATTATTTTAACCAGTTATAAATATTATAGAAATAATAAAAGTAAGTAATATCCATTTTAATTAAATAAGAAAATTATTTCAGTAAAATTCAAGACCAATCCTAAGCCCTAAAAAGAACAGTACAATGCTAGGAAGACAAAGATTCCGTTGATTCTCCCGTATTTGCTAAGGGTCAGATACCAATTCAATTAATTCCTACACAAAAATTAATGAAAAGCCGTTATTCAGCAACTCGTAATCCTTTCTTAGAAAATTACTTTTGTGATTCAAATACTGATAACATCCAATTCCAGAATAATTCCCACATTAAGGGCGGCTCCCCCACTAAGGATAAAAAGGGACTTTGTGGGAACGTATCTGCTACGTAATTAAGATTTTTATTAACATTCAGCTTTGTATCCCGCTTTCCATTTTCCTGGCGTTATTTTTATTTTAAAAGATAAAACGATCATCTTGGGTTTTAGTCACTTGTTGGTTGTTTTAAAGAGAAGCCCTTATATAAGGGCAAACCCTTTATTCTCTTGTAATAAACTGATAGAAGATAAAACGGGAAGCTAACTATTAAGACACTGTTTAGAATGCGAGGAACAGTTTTGATCCTGCAAGGTGCGGCCGTGTTTATGCAGTAAAACATCTTTACTTTGCAGTTGATTTAAGCTTTGATAGTGTTCTCTTTTAATATTATTTAGTGTTCGTATAATCAAATTAGAATTTAGATACGTAGATAGATATAAAGACCATATTTATTTAAATTATGAATGTGTTGCTTGTGTGAGTCCATTTCAAATAGGTAAAGAAATAATAAATAAGACTTACTCACAATCAATTTAATTTAACTATTCAGATGACCGGTTTCGCTTTCTACAATATGCAAAGCATCTTCAGGTCTCGATACAAAGTTAAATAAATGCTGAAATAATAATAAACTCGTATTAAGGTGTTGTCTAATAATGATAAACAAAGTAGATGTTATAAAATTACAATAATTATGCCAATATTACATGTCTCTGGTTTTTCCAAATGAATAAAAAGGAATAAAAATGTATAAAAAGTTTTAATAGACAAGGTAAGACCCACAAATTATTATAAAATAGTCTATTAGATTGTAATAAATTAATAAATGAGCAAATAAATAAAACATTACTTACATGCCGGTACTCTATTAATTGATGGATGGTAGAACATGGTTGAAACTTTCATGTATTGTTGAATGGAGAACTTAAGTCTTCTATTGCAGTTGTTTGACAATAAACGGGAAGTTCTTGAGGAGATAGATTTGATCCAATGAAGTAGAGATAGGTGTAATGTGATTGTTTGTTAGATGAAAGTGATGTTATATAGGTACCATTGTATCATTTAAAAGTTATTTATACTTATTTAAGAGATATATTTATTAAACGTGTGTTATTTATTGAGTATTTATTTTATGAAGGTGACAGTTGTATGACAATGAATAAGATTAGATGCACAAATTGTGTGGGTGTGCAATTCTTTCAACTTGTAATTATCAAATTTCTTTGATAAAGTTCTATTGGCAAAATGATAGATTATTGCAAAGTCAAGTATATAAAAATATTAAAGTTAAAACCATTAAGGACAATTTAAACACACAGGAACAGAAAACACTTAGAAGGGACGAAACAAACACTAAGCCTAAAAATGGAGAAGGACTTTTATGCACTACATATCAGTCTTGGAGACAATGATTTTTTTTATGTTATCTATTAGATTTTAGAGGAATATTTGACATATGTAGGTTAAAATGTGACAGTTCTTCTTCTATTTTTAAATACTTGTAAGTTAAGTTATCTAGTTTTATGAAATATGCTGATTTTAATGAATGTCTCTAAATTGTTTTAATTAAGATATCAAAAGTAAATAGATGTGTTTAATATTGGCTTACTTTAACAATCTTTAATTAATTAAATTTAAATGTAACAATACAAATAATTGAAATACATCCCCCATTATAACTATCTCAGTTTAGTCCAAATTACAGAACAAATTACAGTGATTATTTGGCAACTAAACATGTACATTTTGTAATCAAAACGTATAACAAATTTACAAAATTTATTTGAAAATAATGTTGGTGTGAGTTATCTGTCATGGTGTGTATAAATATTTTTAAATATTTAATTCAAGTTCTGATATATTAATATGTAACTAAAGTAATAAGTGGATAATTATTGATGTTAATTAGTTTATGAATTCCAGAAATTGCCTGAATTATTAAGCCTTCAATAATTAGTTAGCAATACTAATATCTGACAGTTGGGACCGGAAATTGATTATACCAACAGGTAAAAGGTACCCTATTTAAACCGGTGTAAAGCAACTTTATTCTTATTTCAATTTTCCGTGTCACATGAACAAATATTCCTCACACCGACATGAACAATTGTGAGTTTGTACAATAATTTAAGTAACACTTTAAACATTTTTTAATAATAGCTATTTATGAAAGTTAATATTTCTATTTTAAAATGTAAATTTATTATTATTATTATTATTATTATTATATTATAAGCGAGGGCAGAGGAACTAAGTCCCTATTATGCCCAAAAACAAAGAAATTTCATTAATCACCTACTAGTAAATAACAAAAATTACAACTAAAAGAAATAAAATTACAATTTTTGGTTTAAAAGAAAAACAATATTTTAACTATAATATAAAACTGTCGAGTCTGTTTTTGAACGAGTTGGTAGAGGAAGCGGAGACAATGTTGTCGTTGAGGTTATTCCAGCACTCAAAAACTCTATTTGGAAGAAAGTTCTGTCTTTGTCTTATAGAAAAATTTTCTTTCTTTAGTTTATATTGATGACCTCTGAGGCGTTCATCTTGGTTTATGATAAATATTTCCTCGAGGTTTTCAAAATTGAATTTTAGTATTTTGAATGTTGTAATTAAGTCTCCACGTTGTCGGCGAAGTTCAAACGTAGTGAGGTTTGCCATACTAAGTCTTTCTGCATAAGACGGTCTTCTCGGTCCCAAAGAAATTCGAGTGGCTTTTCTTTGGACATTTTCCAACAGAGTCTTGTCTCGAACCAGATCGGGATACCACGTTGGTCCAGCGTATTCAAGTATGGGTCTTACGTACAAAGTGTAAAGTTTGCAAAATAATTGCATTGAAACTCCCGAAAAACACCTCCGAATAAGATACAGTCTGGAGTTTGCACGTTTACAAATAGAGGTAATATGATCGGACCAAGTTAGGCTGCTGTTCACAATAACACCAAAATCGTTATACGAAAACACAGATTCTAATGGCTGCCCGTTAACAAAGTACGGCACAAGTGGGTTATTTTTGCCAATTCGAAGCACTACACATTTTTCCGCGTTTAAGGGTAGTAACCACTGGGAACACCAAGTTAAAATAGAGTCCAAGTCCATTTGGAGGGTTAGCTGGTTTGTGTTTGGATTGGCATATATTTTTGTGTCGTCAGCGTAAAACGATAATTTACTTGAGACATAATAAGGAATATCGCTGGTGTAAACCGTAAAAAGCAGAGGTCCAACGACAGACCCCTGAGGCACTCCACTTTTCACTAACCTGTCCTGTGAGAAAGATTCGCCAACTCTAACTTTGTAATATCGATCTGTCAGGAAATCATCTATCCAACGAAGTAAAGTACCGCGAACTCCGAAATGTTCTAGCTTATGTAGAAGTCTGCGCTTAGGTACACGGTCAAAGGCTTTAGAAAAATCTAGATAAACAACGTCGACCGGCTGCGAACTGTTAAGGGATGAGGTCCAGTCGTTAACACAGTGTAGGAGATTAGTTAGAGTAGAGCGACCAGAGACAAATCCATGTTGTTGTGTTGGAATAACATGTTCCTGGAGAAGGAATTTGGTCATCTCCTCGGAAATAATGGCTTCCATAACTTTGGCAACTACTGGCAGCAAGCTAATCGGACGATAATTGTTGGGGTCGAGTTTGTTGCCTTTTTTAAAAATAGGGGTAACGGAAGCTAATTTCCAACTAGGGGGTAAGGAGTTTTGGATGAAAGAGGTTTGCATAATTAACGTTAAGGGTATTGCAAGCGTGTCTGCGCACCTTTTTAACAGTTTTGGTGTTAAACCATCTAAACCAGGTGAAGCGGCCGTGCGAAGTTTAATTAAGTGTTGTTTGACATGATCCACTGTGAATTCAACTTGCTGTAAGGATGCGCCGACACGATTACAGTTAACAGCAGGTAGATTACCATCATTTAATTCTTTAGTAAATAGCTGTGAAAATGCTAAAGAGAGAGTTTCGGAAGATTCTTTGTCAGAAGAGCATAAAGTCTGGTTGGATTTTTGAAGTAGCGGAATGGAAACTTTAGATGTCATGGAGGAACGTATGTATTTATAGACTTTTTTAATGTTACCACTTTCAATAACGTTTGCTTCAAAATTTTGTCTTAGGGTTTTTAGAGATGTTTTTAAGTTATTTGAAAATCTGCGGTGGCTTTGGAAGTCACTAAGAAGCCCGGTGTGTATAAATTTTCGCCATAGATGTCGTTTGTGATTGATTTGTTTAATTGCTGTTCGATTTATCCAGGGTTTGAGGTTGTTTTTATAACTCTTACGGAAAATAGTATTTGTAGAAATTATATTGTGGACTTTATCGAGAAATGCAGTCCACATTAATGAGGGGTCGTTTAAGTCTGCAAAAAATAAATGCCAGTCGATTTGAGAGAGTTCAGTGTCAACTTCAGAAAAGTCGGTAGTAGCATATGTTACAATGTTATTTTTGCGGGGTAATATTTGATTGAACTGGATGTGAGCCGTTATAACTGCATGATCTGACTTTCCTATGGGAGAACTGACTTCGAGAGATGAAATCAGCTGTTCGTCATTAATAAGCACTAGATCTAAAGTAGAAGGTTGGTTATTATTCCTAAATCTAGTAGGTTCTGTAATGAGTTGTATCAGGTTTGAATTTACTACAAAGCTTTTAAATAAATTATGAGCGTTTTCGGCGTCAGATAATGAAGTTATTGGCCAGGTGATCTCTGGGAAATTAAAATCTCCAGTAATGATGAGATTATCAAGAGATGATAGTTTTTCAAGTTTTGTGAAGAAAACATTATCGTGTGCAAGTAGTGTATTAGGTGGACGATATATACATACTAGATTAAGGCAAAAAGAATTTTTAGTAACAGATAAGTGAATTGCATCTATTCCAGTAATATCTATTAGCTTGAGGTTAATTTTGAAAGTTGTGGTAATAATATTGGATAAATAAATGCATACACCGCCACCCACACGATTTTCTCTGTCTTTACGATATATTGTATATCCATTTATATTAACAGAAAAGTCTGGAATTGTGGGTTTGAGCCAGGATTCGGCAATACAGATAATGTCCGGTTTAAGAAGTTGCACTGTGCATACAAATTCGTCAAACTTAGCGGAAAGTGAATCTAAATTAGTATATAGAAATAGCCAGTCATTAAATTTGTTGGTAGAATAATTATGAACGAAATTTCGTGATTCTGGGAGTGCCATTGATGTATTTAATAGTTAAATCATGTTCACCGTTATTTTTGCGAGTTTCTAGCTCACTTCGGAGTTCTTTTAAACGTACTTGTTGGATGGGCGTCTTGTCGTCAATTATTGAGAATTTTTCCGTGGCTTTGTTTTCCAGAAGTTTGGCTTTATTTCTCAAAATATCTTTAACGTGGTATTCCGAACCCATCACTACCTTTATCATTCGGGGAAATCGTTGGTTTGCTTTGTCGACTCTGTAGAAGGTGATTTACTTTTCCTGGCAGCCAACAGTATCCAAAACAAGCTTCACCTTATTCGCGTCATCATCTTTTCTGCGTTGTACATCCCCAGAGGAAGATTCTGTTACGCCTCTAATTAGAATATTTTTAGCCCGTGTTATACGATCTACAGCTTCGTTTGCGATATTATCCGTGAATTCGGTAGACTTAAATAAATTAATCTGGCTGAGCTTATCGTTTAACTCAGTTATTTTATTATCAAAATCATCAATTTTCGCGCGAATTTCCATTTTAAAATCTAGCAGAAGATCTTTTATTTCTGAAATATTAGAAATATTGGAGCTGCAAGAGTTACAGAGTATGTTCAGTCCTCGAATTTTCTGTCGGGTGACGCGGTCCTCCGATGAAAGGTCGGTGCATGTGATATGTATTTGACGCTTACATCCATCGCACTGGAGTTTGCGGTCAGCTGTCGCTATGGTTTTCGAGCAGTTCGAACAAAAAGAGGTGGACGGCATTGTCCGGTTTTTTGTGTATGTAATTAGTATTTGGTTTTATATTAATATATTGTGGAATGATACTCACAGTAATTATTCGCTGTAACTGCACTTTTTACACAAAATTTTTACAAAAACTACTGACTATTGGTATATGGAACAATCATGCAAAATTTCTTTGCGAAATAATTATTTTCTACAGAATAATCGTGAAAATCAATACGAGCACAAAATTTTACGTGTGTCGTCAACCAACTAACAGGTTGTAATGTGCATAATTTGCATATGATTGTGAATAGTAAAGATGTATTTAATTAGTACTACTAGTCTGAACGATTTTTCATGTTATGTTGGAGACCCTCAAACCACGTGTTGAGTTTGAAATCAAATATTTTGTAAGATGAGTATATTTCGGAACCAGATGGAATGTAATAATAATTGTTTTGAAAAAGTAAGTAGATCTATGGGGACCAGATTTTAATTTTGATGTAGAAGATTTAAACAATCTAAGAAGTATTTGAAATGCATTTGATTATGTATGGGATTCTGGAATAAAATGTTGTTTGACCATGATATTGAAGTTACATCTAAAAAATGTGTGATGATAAAGGATAATATATGGAAATCTAATATGATAAGTTGATGTTTGGGGCAACAATTCTATAAGTATATGGGTTTGAAACTGCAACTCCAACTGAAATTTCAAATCCAATTCTTGTACAGTTGCGGAAAAGTAATTTATATATAAATTTGCATAAATATCATACCTTTATTAATTCAGGATTAATATGAACAAAATTCTTCTCCAAGCAAATTATATACTTGTTATAAAATACAGAAAAATCCAATACAACCCGACCAGAATTATGCTCAGCTTTAAAAAACATACATTACGCACAACTGTAATCCAGAAATGTCGAGTTCATACCAAACTCAACGGAAAATTTGAAACTCATTTTTCAAATTGATGGATTGAATTTCAGGGATATGAAAACGAAATATGAACATTGCAAATTTTCGGTAATAGGTATTATATCGACAATTATGACTTTCCTTTGTTTTGTTTTCAAAACGAAATATTGTCTTGCCTAATGGTCTGCATGGGATATTGACGTTTAAATATTACTAATAGATCCATTCTCAGTATTGGACTGTTTTTATGCAAAATAAAAATGATATTTAGGGATAGGGTCAATATTTTTATTACAAGGTATAGTTTATTTGGAAATATAATATTTTTATTTATCGATTTTCGTGATTTTGCTATGAAAGCAAGCTATAAACATTGCTTGGTATATTGCTATAGATATTGGTCAGTTGACTAATTTAATTTTAAACTTATTAATTAACAAATTTAAATGACTGTGATTGACCAAAGATGTAAAACGTTTGTTATATGTGACTCATATAAGAGAGTTTTAAATAAACTGGTAAAATTTTAAAATAAATCAAGTGGTAATTACCATACTAAAAAAATTAACTCAGTTAAATTTCAAACTAATCGAGCATGACTTAAAAAAAGCAGGATAAAAATGCTCCTAATACTGTTCTCAAGCAATTTATTTTGAGAACGAATTCCGAAGTGTAAATCAAGACGTGAAAAATAAACTTGTTTTAAACTTATATTCTGGTTTATTACCAAAAAAATACTAAAAATCCGAATACGAATACTGACAAACAGATTAAAAGCAAAACTTGATTTCTATCAATCAGAAGAACAGGCAGGATTTCCAGCAAGACACGGAACTAACGACCATTTGCAATGCGTTAATACTCTAGTTGAAAAGTCTATCGAATATAACAGACCCCTTGCTATAATTTTTGTCGACTTTCACAAAGCATTTGACACAGTCGAAACAGTTGCTATCTTAAAAGCACTATCAGAGTGCAAAATAGATCACAGGTATGCAAATATTATTCGAAATATATACGAAAATGCGACAACAACCGTTAACCTCCATTGCATGACTAAGAAGATAAAAATTGGCAGAGGGGTGCGACAGGGAGATACCTTGTCGCCAAAACTATTTATAACAGTTATGGAGTACGCATTTAAATAGCTAGAATGGGAATCAAAGGGTATTAGCATTGATGGAAAGATATTCAATCATCTTAGATATGCCGATGATATTGTTCCCATAACAGACAACTTAGGAGAAGCCAGAGTTATGCTACAACAACTACAGCAAGTAACCCAGAAAGTCGGTTTAAAAATGAAGAATAAGTCTGGGTTGGGCTGCATTCGGAAAAATTAGAGACGTATTTAGAACAGATATACCGATCCATTTAAAAAGAAAAGCTTTTAACCAGTGCGTTCTACCAGTCCTCACATACGGAGCAGAAACCTTAACTCTCACAAAAACATCAGCCGAAAAACTGAGAAGGACACAACGAAAAAAGGAGAGATCAATGCTTGGAATAAGCTTAAGAAATAGAATAAGAAACGAGGAAGTTCGTAGACGAACCGGAGTGGAAGACATTATCGAACATAGTACAAGATAAAAATGGGGATGGTCAAGAATGAAAGACGACAGTTGGACAAAAAAATTGCTTGAGTAGAGACCACGGGCTGACAAGAGAAGCTGAGGAAGACCCCCAACGCGATGGACCGACGACCTTAAAAGAATCGTGACTAATTGGATAGCAGAGGCGCAAAACAGAAGCAGATGGAAAAGTCTAGAGGAGGCATATGTTCAACAATGGACAACTCAGGGCTGATTGATAATGATGATGATGACTAAAAATCCTACTGTATGGACTACTTCACTGTGAGAGTAAGGGAGATGAGGAAAATTGGAGCCACATAAGAAAATCATTTTTTTAACCATACGATTAGCCTTGGAACACATTTAAATATTGATATAGGAATATTTACATAGAAAACGAATTGTAATGGAATGTATATATACATATATATATGTATATATATATATATATATATATATACATATATATATTTATACATATATATATATATATATATATATATATATACATATATATATATATATATACATATATATATATATATATATACATATATATATATATATATATATATATATATATATATATATATAAATCCCATTGCCCCATTATGAAGGTAACGGATGCCACCAGATATTTTAATATTTAAAGTAAGGATAATTTCTACAGAAGGTACTAAAATAAACAAAATCTAAGGAAAATGGTAAAAACAACAACAAAATAAAAATGATAAAGGCTTTCTCTAAACTAAAGTCGGTTTCTTTAAGTTCCGCTCCTGTCAGAGATTGGAAACCATTCTGGCAATTATAACTCTGTTGGTTATGCGTCTAACTAATTCAATTGAACTGCATTCAAACCATTCCAGGAGATTGCGTAGCCACGGGACTTAACGTCTTACTACGTTTCTTCTGCGTTTTATTTTGCCCTGTATTATATTCCTTAATAGTTCGTATTTCTTACCTCTCATGAAGTTCTTTAACTATTCCAACTTCCTGATTTTTATAAAATTCAAAACTTCACATTGTTTTCCTAGTTCTTCGAGAACTTGTTCGTCTGTTTTGTAAGCTATCTATGATATTTTCATAAACGCCGGTAACACCACATTTGAATCCAGATTTTTAATATCGAATTGTTTTAGTGTCCAGGCCTCAACCCCATACAAAAGGATAAAGAAAATATGACATCGAAGCATTATTATCTAGAGCATAAATTGATAATGTCATTATAGAAATGTTTTCTTATTCTGTTAAAATTTGACCGTGAAATTTCAATGCAGTATTTTACTTTTGTTTTTTTTTATCAATATCTTCTGTGATCCATGCTCCAAGGTATTTTACGAAGATATTTGTTCAATTTCTGTATTATTTAGTACTACCTTAACTTTGATGCTTTGCGCTTTTGTAAATACCGTGAACATGGTTTTATTCAAATTTATTTTGATTCCATAATCGTTACAATATATATTTAGTTGTTGAGCAAGGTGTTGCTGTTCTTTTAATAGTCCCGCCAGAAGAACGATATCATCAGCATATTTCAAGTTATTAAGTGGCTTACAGTTTAATATTGGCCCTCATTGGCTTCAACCAACGCTAATTCCGAGATGGCTTCACTGTATAAATTAAAAAACAATGGTAATCCAGCTGCTGGTAACTTAGTTACCAGCTGTTCTCCGTTTGAAGAGGTTTACTCTCCGGCTCTGGAACTCACTTTAGCCATTATGTTACCTGAAGTCAAATTTACTTTAATACTAAACATCACAGTTTTTTTACAACATGATGTATAATCTTTTACAACTATATGTAATTTAAAGGGATTTTACCCAGGTATTTTGGTGGCTCAGGCATTATAACCTTGCAATTTTAAAATTTTAAACCTGATGATGGACTGTTTAGTCCGAAAACGTTTGTTTTTTTGATGTAGCCCTTTTAAGGGTTGTTAAATAAATATACCCATTTACGAAGACTAACCTCTTTTTTGTGATACGTGGTATACAGCCAGCTACAGGAATTGTTTTCCTTTAATTTTAGTCTAAGAAAGTTATAGTAAATTTTATTCTCTTACGGCAGATAAAGATAAAGACGAAGTCAAACTATTTTATCATGATTTTGGTCTTAGAGTCAATGAAGAACTATCACACTAACATACTAGTGGGCGACTTCAAGGCCAAAGTTGGCCGGGAAGAGTAGATATGTGGGATATAGGATAAGTGGGTAAATATGATCTAGCAAATAGAAATAAATGTCGTGACCGTTTAGTACAATTCTTTTAGATGGAAGAATTTGTAATAACTAGAACACTGTTTATACTACATAAATTAAATTGAATTGACCTGATTAGAAAAAGATTTCATAATTCTATCATTTCTGCCAAAACTTACTCTGGAGCAAATATCGGTTCAGACCATAACCTAGTAGTAGGTATATTATGAACCAAATTAAAGTTGATTAAAAAATCCACACAAAGTAGAATTACTATTAGAAGATTAGGGGAACAACAAACAAAGGAATAATCTGTAAAAACTTTTACATAATGTACTTTTACATAATATTCTTAAAAAATTCACATAATGTCCAAGAACTAAATAAAATTATTTATAATATTAAGCAGAAATGGGAGAATATAAAGCAAGCAATATTTAAAACTACTACAATGTTACTTCTATTAATGAATGAAAGAAAATTATTTAAAACAGAAAATGCAATTAAATATAATAAATCCAATCGATTTATTAAAACAAAATAAATACAAGAAGCTAAACAGAGAATGTTATGTGAGCAATGTCAACAACTGGAAGATATTGGTTGGTGAACACGTGGTTTTGCGAATAATAGAAACTCAACTGGCAAAGGGCAAAAATGTTACAATAGATAACTACTTCACATTGATTTAATTGGCCAAGTCATTGCAAAAATAAATCAGCAAGTCTTGTGGATACTTTGAATAGCAACAAAAAGGAAATTTTTCTAAGCATAAAGCGTAAAAATAGAGAATTATGTTACCCATATATTCTAGAACAACGAAAAAATAACACTTATACATACGCATACCAAGACAACAATCACAAAAATGTGCCTTTGTTGAGCTCGTTACATTAATCAGTAGATGTAGCTATCTATTCAGTGATCCCAAACCACCAGTTTGGTTTCCGCGAAGCCCATTCAACTCTACAACAGTGTCACAGAGAAAAAAAATTGCACTGCTGCCTTCCAGGATATAGAACAAGCCTTCGACCGTGTTTGGCATGACGGCCTCCTATATAAACTTAGGTCATCCTTTCTCACCCCTAACTATCTTCTTTTAAAATCATACCTCACAGAACGTTATTTTCAAGTCAGATTCCTTACAGAAACCTCTCATTACTATCCCATAAAATCTGGTGTCCCTCAAGGAAGTGTCCTGGGTCCCCTCCTGTACCTCATATACACTGCTGATATCCCAACAACAAATACAACCACAGTAGCCATGTTCGCAGATGACACCGCCATAATATCCATCGATGATGAGCCCCAAGTAGCATCAGGAAACCTTCAAATACACCTGAACCTAGTACAAGACTAGATGTATAGATGTAAAATCAAAGTTAACCGTAATAAATCTAATCAAATTACATTCACCAATAGGAATATTATATGTCCGAGAATCAGACTGAACAATATACTACTACCAGTAAAAACAGAAGTCAAATACCTGGGAATGACGCTTGATCAAAAGCTCACTTGGAAAGCACACATCTTGGCAAAAAAAAATCCAAATCAACATGAAAATACGTCAAATGAATTGGCTAATAGGCCGAAAATCACAGTTATGAACAGATAATAAACTTGTTTTGTATAAGTGCATAATAAAGCCTATATGGACATATAACATGCAACTATAGGGCTGTGCAAAACCTTCTAGTACCAAAATCATTCAGAGAATCCAATCTAAAATACTCAGAATGATTTTCAACGCGCCGTGGTACGTTAGTAACAAAACACTGCATGATGACTCTGGTATACCGTTCGTTGCAGACGAAATCAGCAGACTAACAAGAAATTATTTAGAACATCTGCCAACCCACCCCAACGAGGAAGCAAGACAACTACACCTCCAACCAGAAGTCAGACGAAGATTGAAGAGACAGTGGCCAACAGACTTTATACACTAATTTCAATTTTAATTTTAATTTTCATTTTAATTTTACTTTTAAATTATAATCATACATTAATTTAATTTGTTAATTTCTCCTCTCATGTATTTGCAATAATCACATTTACTAATAGCTTGTAACAGCAGATTGTAAATTTGCAAATTTAATAAAAAAAAATGTAGCTATCTAGGAAAGAACTTTCTGGAACAGTAAGTTTTTATAATCAAACCAAATATGTTGTTGATGTAGTGGACCAAATGGCGCGTCTGTATACTACAAAAGTTGCTTCAAGACGATGACCTATGCATGAGTTTTGTAACATTCTTGGCAGGAACAATAAATGCATGGATTATTTATAAAGAAGGAACTGCAAGTAGACTCAGTCCATAAGTTTATTCTTTAGCTGTGTGAAGAATTGCGAGCTCCATACCTTGCCTCCGAAATCTGGTACTACATTCAGCAAACAACCAGCGCTGTAACTATATAAAAACGAAGAAAATGTCAGTTGAAAATATTTTTTCAAGGAAATCATACTCCAATCAATGCCACGGATGTAACAAGGCAATGTGTGGCAAATGCTAAAATCTGCAAACTCTATAATGTTCCAAATATTTAAATAATAAAACTAAAAAATAAAATCAAATTATATCATCTAAAATTAATATAATTGTTTTAAATTTTAATTGAATTTAATTGATTTAAGAATTTGGGGCCAAAATGATCTCTTCGGGATTTCTAGGTAAGTATGCTAACCCAGACTTTCTAGTTTTAAGGCTTCTGCCTTTAGTTTTGCCATCCCATCTTAAACATCCGGGTTGAGAAAAAGCATTTTTAAATATTTAAAAACAAATGCCTGGGTTGAAACATTTAAAGAAGTAAAGTAAAAAAACATTAACACAGATTTCTTCTGAAATGATGCAGGTAGAGTAAAATGAACCGTGATGGTCGCCAATGTGTAATTTTATAAATTTAAAAGTGTTTTAACCAATCACAAGCCGTTAATATTTTTACATAGGTCTTCTATAACTGTTAGTTTGTGAGAAGTGGATATAGAATTAAGATAAATGAACAAATAAAGACAATCAATACTTGTAATGAATTACATTAACTATAAATCAAATTATTTATAGAAAACGAATAAAAAAGAAAGCAAATAAAAAAAGCAAAGAAAAAACCGCTCTACATTAAAATATATTTATATATACTACCAGTTACCAGTTGTTATATATTTAGATGGAAACTTTTATTCATTATCTAATAACCCAGACAGTATTATAGTGGTTTAGGTCTTATCGACACAGATAAGATACCAATACACAGATATCAGTTTTTAATGAGTTAATAATGAGTTAGAGAAATGTAGAAACTGATATCTACTACTTTCCAGGTAAACATATTAGGAAAAGTTGCAAACTTTCAATTGTTAACTACCTGATAGTATGAAGTAGCAAAAATATAGTAAAACATTTGGAATAAATACGAAATAACTAATCTCGGCACAAAAATAAAATTTCATTAAGTATTGTTGTCGTTGGTACGCATACTTTCAATATATTTCGTTCATACCTAAAAGTATCGCAGCCGTCATTTTGACGATCGGCCTTAGAAATCACAGTCGTTCTTCTTCTTCTTAGGGTGCCTGTCCGTTCCGAACGTTGGCGATCATTCTGGCTATGATGATTTTGTTGGTTGCTATACGAAATAGCTGTGTTGAGGTCTTTCTATACCATGCTCTCAGGTTAGCAAGCCAGGATATTCTTTTTGGGATGGGGCTCTTTTTCCTTCAATTTTACCCTGCAAAATGCATTGGAGTAGCTCGTATCTGCCTTGATTTCTCACAATATGTCTAAAGTACTCCAGCTTACGGCTCTTCACAATGTTGACCAAATCCGTGGTTGTGTTCATCCTCCGCAGTACTTCTTCATGGGTGACTTTGTCTGTCCATGGTATCTTCAGGATTCTTCTGTATAACCACAGTTGTTCCTTACTTTAATTCGACGTAGATATAGAACAGGGAACCAAGCATCATCAAGTCACAACTGAGAAAATCAACAAAATTGATTGTCATTAATTCGAATCGATTATTTTGAACAACGGTTATTTTAAGATATTGTAGGTTACGTTCAATATTAGTATAGGTAATTTATACTTTTGTTGTCTGAAAGTAGTTTAAAAAATTTCATTCATAAGATAAATATGCTATTTGGTTCCTTTTAAAAAAATTAAATGTTAATATTGTTTATACAATTTTAAAAATAACCAGTCACTTGGTTCCAGCCAATCACACATTGACATCACATTCGCGAGCAAAGGGCTATCTAGGAAGGTGTACAGGTGGGATGTACTCGACGATCAGCTCTTCACCTACCGAAGTTATATACAATTTGAAGTAAAGGTTAAGGATAGATAAATCGGTCGAGAGGTACGACAAAATCATATTTCAACAAAAACAAGTACCTATGGAAGGTCAGAAAAAGAAGTGAAGATGAGATTTCTGACCTCGGCCAACTTCGAAGAGCTCCACAAAATTCGGCAAAATTGGCTAACGAGAAGAAGCAAAATGAAAAAAAATCCCCCCATTGGTGGACAGATAAAATAGATGGAAGATCTATGGGAGAGATGCCTCAGAGCTCGAAGGAATTATACGAGAAGCCCATGCAACCTCGAGCTTAAAGAAACATACAGGAAATTGAAGAAAATATTAAATAATACAATAAAATAGAGAAAAAAGAAAAGTGGCAGACCCTGATAAAAGCACTCGACGAGGATATATAAGGAGATGCATACAAAATCACAATGAAGACGTTAAAGCTAATGGCCCCATATAGACTCGACGAAGAACAGTGGATGAGATCAGCTGAATTCCTCTTTCTCACCAAGGACATGCAAGTTTTCCCAACTATGATAGGGGAGCTCACAGAAGAGGAAGTGAAAAGCACTGGTAAGGATAGAAAGACAGGAAAAAAGCTCGGCCCTGACGGGCTGCTATCAGAGGAGAACTCTCAAATGGTACCGCTGTCTCATTCTAAATTGCATACTAGGCACAACCATGCTAAATGCATTTGTCATGTACAATGCAAACAATCCAAATAATAAGCTTAGTGTGGCAGACTTTAGGCATAAGGTTGCTAAAGAACTTCTCTATCCTAGCGAAGAAACACCCTTGGCACCAGCTACACCACCTGCCAGAGAACAAAAATTGCAAGCTTTTGAGGGAGTTTATTAGAAAGTAAAGAGGAGGTGCACTGGTTGCTATGAACGTCTTAAGCGTGAACGCGATAGTAAATATGCTGCAGCTCACACCAAAAAAGTCATCACCAAATGTCCATCTTATGACAAGTTCTTCTGCCTTTCTTGTTTCAATGAAAAACATCCTTAAACTAGGCCAGATGAGTAAGTTAAATGTGCTAAGACGTGTTTAGTTTTATTATAAGCGTTGAATTGCTAGTTTTGTTAGTTTGATAAGTTGGCTTTTGTAAATTGTATGATTCTTTAGTTTGTCTACAATAAAAAACAATTAACTGTTTTATCTTCACTAAATTATTCATATTTTCCTTCCAAAATTATGTAAACCATTGTATGTTTATTACACATGCTATCAGAAAACCAAGTAGACCAAGGTGTAGTCTGGTACCAGGGCATTATTTTTTCCAAAAGAAATACATTGAAACGTGATCCCAATAGGAGCCACACGTACAGAATAGCAACAGTGTCATATGGCCCCCATAAATATAACATGTACCCAAGTTTAAATGGCAGTGTGATCCTCATAGAGGTCACATGCGCCAGACTATAGGATACTATGATCCCCATAGTATATAGTGTTAAATACATTTTTTAAAGGCTTTTTGTCTTGTAGTTAAAAAACATAATACAGTTAACTAATGATTTATTAAATATATTTAAAGCCACTATAAATTGATAAACAAACGCATATGGTCCAGAATAATTTTAATTAGAATATAATATTGTCAGAAGAAGTGATATAAAGACATTTTAAAAAATTTAGTTTAAAATTTTAGAGTAATATTCCTTTTTTTTAAATCTTATTTTTGACAATTATTTAAAGAGGTCTTGGAAAACCACATTATTCAGAATACAATAGAACAAAGAATGGTATTCGAATATTTTCTTTTAGTTTAAATTTGAGATTTTTATTTTCGTTTTTTATTGGAATTTTTGTAACACATATTTTAATCTATCATAACAGTGCCCCATTTGGAAATCTAAATTTGTTTGTCTTTAATAATTCATTTACCAAATGAAATGAATCCTCATTTGTCAAATTTTAATGACACAAATATTCCGAGAGCGACTAACCAGTTTTTTTTTGTAAAAATAGCAAACTTTTCCGTACCATGGAGACTACAAAACAAAACAATATAATTATACTGTCCAGTCAATGGCCCATTATACATCAAATATACATCAAACGGAACGAAAAAACAAATAAAGTATCTTAAGGGTATTCGGTTTTAAAATTTTTGTCATATATTGTTATTTTAAAAAATTCAGGTTTTTACATAAATGATATCATTAAATTATTATCATTTTATCATAAATACTAACTTTATAATTATCTTGTCAGATAGATATCCGTTCGTAAATTTTATGATTTACAAAATAATACTTTTATAGGTATAAAATATGTTTCTGTATATGTATTCTTTTAAATAGATTGCACTATAAAGTGCCGCCTTTAACACTTAGACTGCCACCATATTGAAAAAAGAGGGTCCTTCCGACCTTCTATCTTCTTTTTCTTAGCCTTCTGTCGTTCATGTTTGGACATAGGCCTCTCCCAACTCCTTCCATCGGTCTCTATCCTAAGCAACATATTACCAATTTGTTCCTGCTATTCTTTTAATGTCATTAACCCATCTCATCTGTGGTCTTCCTCTTGGTCGTTTACTTTCGTAAGGTCTCCAATATTGTAATATAGTATTCCAACGTTGGTCTTTCTGTCTAGCAGTGTGGCCCGCGAAGCTCCATTTAAGTTTGGCAATTTTTGTTGTTATGTCCTCCACTTTTGTTTTGGATCTTACCCAGTCGTTCCTCTTTTTATCTGACAGTCGTATACCTAGCATTGCTCTTCCTATTGTTCTTTTTGTTGTGGCTAGTTTATTCATGTTTGCCTTGGTTAGGGTCCAGGTTTGACATCCATATGTCATGATAAGAAGGATGCATTGGTTGAATACTTTGCTCCTCAAGTATTGCGGTATTTTGCAGTTCTTAAGTATCCAACTAAGTTTTTCAAATCCTGCCTATGCTAGTCTTGCTCTTCTACTAATTTCTGCACTTTGGTTCTCTTTGTCAAGTCTCAGGATTTGGCCTAGGTAGATATATTCCTGGATTTGTTCTATCTATAAACACACAAAATTAAAAACTAAGCATAATATATTCACGTTTTTGTTGACTGTGAAGGGAACCTCGTAGTAAGCCTAGTAAAGTCCATTCAACAGAACTCTAATCCCAACAACAGTCATTTGTTGGCACACGTAGGTTCCAGTTTCCAGCAATCGTCAGTGTTTTGTTTGTTATGAAACTATTGCTAAAACTAGACGAAAAAACGCTCAATTGAAAACTCGTGGGTCAAGATATTTTTGTACGTAATGTATTAAGCATTATTGTTTAAGTTGTTTTTTTTAATACACTTTTTTTAAAAACATAACAATAATGTATGGAACTGATAGTTTTCGTTAAAAAATAAATAAATAATAGTTGAATTCGGTATAGTTTTTATCAATAACCTGCTTTTCAGACTGTAAGAATCAAAGACTGTAAGAATCAAAGAAGGGTTTACATATTTCAGATATATATTAACGACAAATTGATGTGAGAGGCCACAACTACTTATTGTAGCTTTTATAATTTGTGATGCGTGAGAATCAATATTTGATTCTCGCGGTTGAAAAGTCATGTAGGTGGTCTATCTCTGCTTCTTTTATAAGCTCGTTGTCTCCACACTGTAGTTTTTTGGGTCCATCGCATTCATTCTGTCCACATGGCCCACCCAGTTCCACTTTAGCTATGCTATGCACTCTATAATATCTGTGATGCATGTCTTTTTTCTTCTTTGTTTCTGACCCTGTATCTAAGAGTCAGTACAAGACGCGAGCGTTCCATTCTTCTTTGGACTACTCTGAGTTTGGTTGCTGTAGCCTGGGTTGATCAAATTGTTTCGACGCCGTAAATTAGAAGCGCACATTGTTTAAACGTCTTTTTTTCAAATAATTTGGCATGTTGCTCTTGACGATGTGTGGTATGCATATATGCAGCTATGCTAAAGTGATTCTTTTTTAAAGTTCAGCAGTTTTTCAGTAAGGTTTCCTTTAACCAGTAAGGTTATCCCTTAAAATTTAGATTTCATGACCTATTTGAAGTATTTATATTTATCATTCACGTCAATATTTTATTTTTGGTTTGTCCTCTTCTTAATTTGTCAAGTATTATGTCTTTCCAAAATTTATATTCAAACCAACTTTATTACAGGTAGCATTTAACTCAGTCAGGAAAGTTCCAATCTCTGTTAAATAGTCCGTAATCAGAACAATGTCAACCGCAAATCGTAGATGGGAGAGCATTTCCCATTCCATTTTTTTGAGAGCATATTCCTGAACTGCTGTGAAGAGTTTGGAAGATAACATGTCACCTTGTCTGATTCCTATAAAAGATAAAGGTCAACCATGTGCAAATTTTTTGGTCCTAATTTAACTGATATCCTTTCTTTAGTTCTCCAACTGTTGACTGAGAACCCTCCATCTTTCTTAGTAAACTACATTTATTATTAAATTAAATTTAACGGCCGTACTCCTTCTCCAATATATAAACATCGGAATAAAAAAAAAACATAAAATTTCATCAAATTCTTCTTCTTTTTCTTCTTTTTATATATACATGACTGTTTTTAAATGTGCCTCCAGCAATTTGTCGTTTCATAGTTTTCGTGGTCTTCCTACTGGTCGTCTTCCTAGTGGGAAACCGTCTCTTGGCGGCTTTACTACTCTATTTATTGTCATTTGGCTTATATGATCGTTCCATTATACTCCTAGGTCTGGCCCATAGTGTCTTGCCATCAATTTTTCTATGTGTTTTCATCTCTGCTGTTTCTAACATAATTTTTGTCCTCTCTGTATCAGGTCTTGTTTCTGCCGCGTATGTCATTATTGGTCTGATGACTGTTTTGTGAATTCTGCATTTCGTTTCTTTACCGATATATTTTTTTGTTTATTTAAACAAATATACCTGCATCAACCACTAAGGGTGATTAGCAGGGGGACATACACAAACAGTAAGATACATATTGTTACATAAAAAAAATATTTTTCACAATCTCGTATATAGTTTAGTCATTTTAAGAAAACTTAATCAAGACTGTAAATTTGACGTTAGTACACTTTTTAAATTGTCACTAAGGGCACACGCGATTCTTTCGTTCTAGTACACTGGACACTCAACAATTATATGTTTCACTGACAACTGAGTGTTGCACTTGGTACACATCGGAGCAGCCTCCTGGTTGAAGATATGCTTGTGGGTAAGGAAAATATGTCCTATTCGGAGTCGGTTGATAATGACTTGGTCTTTTCTATTATTTGGTAGGATGAGTTGGGTTCCTACTTGACTTAGACATTATTTAAGTTTGTTGGCAGTATGATCCCAAGTAGTTTGCCACGCTCTGTACATGTCGGCTTTGGTATTATCTTTGTGATCAGTTCAAGACTTTTGATTTATGATAGCAATACTTTGGTCGGTGGTTGCATTGCTTGCCAGATAGTCCACTTCCTCATTACCACTTATTCCCATATGGGAAGGTACCCAGAGGAAGGAAATATCTTTTTGTTGAGTCTGTAGATAAGATAACTCTTCTTCGATCTTGAGAAGTATGGCGTGAGTTGTATATAGCTGTTTTATTCCAAGTAATGCGCTCATTAAATCGGTGATGATAACAAATTTGCTTTCATTGACAGAACCACATTTTTTCATAGCCTGGTGAATTGCCGTAAATTCTCCGCTATATATACAACAATTTGTTGGGATTGGTATGGTAGACTTGACGTTTTCGTAGATGTAGGCTGCAGCATGTCCTTCATCACATTTGGAAGCATCAGTGAAGATTTGATGGGTAGTTGGGTATTTGGATATTATATTTTTATAAGCTTGCTGTATAAGAAAAGGATGTGTGGAATGTTTCGGAAGTTCTTTTAGAGACGTGTCGATTTTTGGAGATTTGATCATCCAAGGAGGAACATTTACATGAATAGGCATAGTAAGACTGAACTGTTCTAAATTAAGACCAATTCGTTTTATTCGTTCAGGAAATGGTAGTTTTTTTATTGCAATGTTTCTGTAAAGATCGGACGATATATTTGTTCTGCAAAGTATTGTTGAGTAGGTTACGTTGCTGTTGTTTGCTGAAATTCTGGCAACGTAATTTAGTGATAGGAGTTTTCTTCGTTGGCTTAAGAACAGTTCATTAGCCAGAGCTTGTAAGCTACTTACTGGACTAGTTCTTGTTGCACCTACAACTAGTCTCAAGCACATATTTTGAATGTAGTCAAGTTTTTTTAGAGATGTTTTGTTAGCAGTATCGTAGCATAAAGTAGTGTCCTGCCTTCAATTTTTCTATGTGTTTTCATCTCTGCTGTTTCTAACATAATTTTTGTCCTCTCTGTGTCAGGTCTTGTTTATAGTCTCTCATAGTCTAGTTTGCTTCGTATTAGTGATCTATATAGAGTAAATAAGGTTGTTGTATCTGCCCTCACGAGGTATTTGACAGCATTTTTAGTAGATTAATTCTGGATTGGCAAGAACGTTGCAGATTGGTGATGTGGGTTTCCCAGTTTAAGTTACGTTCAAAAGAAAGTCCAAAGAAATTTATTTCTTCTGCTTGTTTTAGGACAACTCCATTTAGTGTTAATTAAACATTAGGGTAATTTTTTCTTTTGCTAAAAATGAAATAACGTGTCTTTTCACTAGAGAATATAAAACCCGTGTTTTGCGACCAGCTTTCAATTGTGTGTAAGGTAGTTTGCAGTATATGTGTTCCTAGAGTTACATTGTTTGTTCTTAGATAAATTACTAAGTCATCTGCATATAGGCTAGTAAATACAGGTAGTTTTATTTGATGTATAATACTATTTATTGCAACTAGAAAGAGAGTAGGACTTAATGTAGATCCTTGTGGAGTGCCGTTTTGAAGTACTCGTCTGGAAGATGTAAATCCATTGGTTCTAACTCGAAAAATTCGTGTTTCTAGAAAATTTTTAATAAAGGACAACATGTGCTCTTGAACATCCCATTCTTGAAGTGTTTTCAGTATAAGATGTTTCCATGTTTTATCAAACGCTTCTCTTGTGTCAAAAAATACGGCAATAGGTTTTTGGTTGTGCAGAAAGGATTCATGTATACTTGATTCAAGTGTTATTAGATTGTCTGTTGTGGATTAGCCCGTACGAAATTTACTTTGTCTGATATTTATCAGGTTATTGTTTTCGAGGTACCATTTAAGACGATAATTAAGGATTTTTTCTAAAAGTTTGCAGGTACAACACGTAAGTGATATTGGACGATAGGAATTTGGATCATCTTTTGGTTTATTATGCATATTTAACGACTGGAATTACAGTTGCTTGCGACCATAGATTAGGAAAGTCATGGTGAATAAAAATATTATTAAAAATATCAACTAATATTAGCTTTGCATTCAGAGGACCCGATATTTTTATTTCTCCATATTGATGCATTTAATCAGTCTGTTGTTCTGTTTGCTCTAATAACTTGATCTTCCACTTCGGTTTCGAGCTTTCTGTAGCTAGATAATGTGATGCCTAGATATTTAAACTCCATCACTTATTCTATTATCTGACCTTTCAGCTGCATGCATTTTCTTTGATGGGAAAATTAGCATGTTAAATTTTTTGGTGGTTATATTAAATTGGTGCAACATACCGTTGTATGTCGTGATTTACCCAATCCAAAGCTTTAGCATAGTTACCAAAAACAGTGGCAATATAAAGATTATTGATTATTGCTTGATAAACCTCATTTAGTAGAGAACAAAGTATTACTGGTACATTTATTAGATAAAAAGCCAAACTTACTTTGTGATACAATGTTGTTTTTAACGAGAAAGGACTTAAGTCGGGTCTCTATCAGTCTCTCAATAATTTTGGATAGGACCGGTAGTAAGACAATAGATATCGCACCCTCAGTGCAAAACTGCAGTAAGTCAGAATAAGTAAGTTTCGGGATAAAGACAATTTTGTTTATTATCGTGCTAATATCGGTAAAATAAGACACAAGTTTTAAGAAAAATTAACATTTAATTATGATTTTGCGTGCTTTTCAGCCTATATTACATTAACCAAAAATAGAAAATTAAGGAAATAGTACATTGTTTACCGGGTAGGAAAAGCTTAACATTCCTGGACGACTGTGAAGATTGCTAAGTCGAGGCGCAAGCCGAGACTTAGCTACACAGAGTCCAGGAATGTGGCTTTTCCTACGAGGTAAACATACTATTTTTCCGCAAATCGTTTAAAATTCGACAGATATTGATTGATTTAAAAAAAAACGCGATAATTTTATTCCCAAATAAATGGTGTTTTGAAATTCATAATAAAATTACTTGGGTTACTATGGAAACGTATTGAGGTTGAATTGTCAAACTTGACATCATTTATGTAGAACACTAACAACTGTACGGAAATATCATTTCCTTACAGTAAGGAAATGACATTTCCTTACAGTAAGGAAGTCCTGACGTTTTTTTTCAAGAAATTTTGACAGGAGTGTCAAAATTTCCTGGCGATTTGCGGAAAATAATATTAATGCTAAAAAAATAGGAATTTCAAAGTTACAACAAGTGCAAACACTTTTGCAGGGAGAAAATTATTAATCACTACACATTTAGTGTTAGAATTTTAAAGTTACAACAGTTTTGCATGGAGAAAATTGTAAAAAGTGTAGACACATTTTCTGTCAGTTGTTGTCTTCTTCTCGTATATCATCTTGGGCCAAAAATCGAAAAAAGCATTGTTTTAGTTATGATGATTCTTTTTTGCTTACAATTTAAAAGAACACCTTGGAATTTTTAGTAAGTGGTTATTTTAGATATAGAGATTGATAAAACGTAGTGAAATATAGAAAAACCCATCAGTCATTTTATATAAAATCTAATAAAATAATTATCTTTAGCAATAACAACATTATAAAATTTAAAGAAAATATTTCAAATCCGAAAAACCCTAATGGATTAAATGTTATATTTTAGATAATCTAATCAATGTTTCAATAATACCCACATATTAGACACCCAGAAGTAAACTTTTCAATAACCACGTTCATCAATTGGGTATTAATGAGTTATTGATAAACCATTGTGCAATACGTTGTATAAACAGGACAGGTGTAGAATAGTTCGATTTTTAAAAAAGTATTTAAAGTGATAAGAGGTTTAAATTATTGTATTTACTAATAGGGCAAAAAGGATTTTCAGTTATCATTCATTTCATATTGTAGGTATGACGCCAATTTCAGCTACATACTTTAATCTCTTATATTTTTTTAATAAAACAGTATTGTCTTCAAAAATCTTTTTTATGCCCCACAATAATTACCTTTAGGCGCGATAAAATCATTCGTAAAATGGATTATCTTTACCCTGAAAGGAGGCTTCAGTTTTGGCGATTACTTTATTATCGGAGCGATATTTCTTCCGACGGAGAATTTTTTTTTAATCAGAAAATAGGTGGTAATCGCTGGCGCTGGTGGCCAGATCTAGACTATGTGGCTTAACTCGTGTATTTTTCCTATCGTTTTTATCGACTTGTGGTATGGTGCATTGTCTTGGGGAAACAATCATGCATATTATAGCAGTTACTGTTGATTGTTTCATTAGTCCATGAAATAAATTGCCAAAATACAGAAGCCAGATACTTTCCGGCGGATTGTTGCGTCTTCGGTAGATTTGGACACCTTGCTCCGGATGCTGTCTACTTAAATGACTGCCGATTTTATTTTGGAATACTAAATACATGATTCATTGATTATTACATACCGATGTAAAAACTCAGACTTATTCTGATTGAATATTTTCAAACAGCGACGAGATTTATACCTTTCATGATTTTGCCGCCCGATGATGGCACCAGTGACTGAGAAAACCGTCAGGTACGTCAGATGTGTAACATGGGGAAAAACACGTCTCCTGGCCCAGATGGCATCCACAGAAGATGCCTCAAAAATCTTCCACAGAATATCATCCCGTTGCTCACCAATATAATCAATGCATCTCTTGCGCTGAGCTACTTTCCTATTCCTTGGAAGGTGGCCAGCACTGTCATGATCCCTAAGAAAGGGAAAACCCTCACCAACCCTGAATCGTACAGACCAATTTCACTACTGAGCACCCTAGGTAAAGTCTACGAGAGGATCCTCAAGGAGAGACTCGTATAATTCCTTGGCGCTCACTTTCTTATTCCAAATTACCAATTCGGATTCACTGGACACTCCACACAAAATGCATTGGTTGAAGCAACAACTTTCATTTCGCAATCCATTAACAAAAGGAAACACGTCGTAGGCATTTTCCTCGATGTCCAGAAGGCTTTAGATCAAGTCTGGCACGCAGGCTTGATAGAGAAACTCCACCTTGCTGGACTGCCAACACCTTTCGTTAAACTAATAAATTCCTATCTCTCCCATCGGACGGTTAGGATCAAAATAGGAGACCATCTCTCAACCTCCTTCACTCCACAAGCGGGAGTACCCCAATGCTCAATACTTGCTCCAATATTATACACAGTCTACAATGGCGACATCCCCCGCCCACGGCAAGGATCAGAGTCTCTTCTCCTATTTGCTGATAATACAGCCATTCTCACCTCAGGCTCTTGCAGAGAGAGAGAGAGCGACGGTCGGTATTCGATAAATCGCAAGCCTACCTTGATAGAGTCGTGAGGTAGTGCAAAAAATGGAGGGTAACCTTAAACCCCTCCAAAACTCAAGCTATAGTCTTTAGACCTCCTTACGGATGCGACCTCCAGGGCCGGGTGACACTTTTGGGAGAGGACCTTATTCTCAGGAACTTAGTTCTCTACTTGGGAGTTCGTTTAACGAGAACTCTCAATTGGAAGGCTGACGTCCATGAATCCCTTGATAGGATGAGAAGGAGGTTTAATCTCCTGAAAGTGCTGACCGGAAAACTAGGAGGAACGTCCTCTAATACATTGTTGCATTCCTACAAGGCTTTTATCAGGCCGATAATCGAATACAAGGCATGCGTTTACCTTTCTCTGAAATGTACTGTATTGGAAATGATTGGCTGTATCCATCAGCCCACATATACGCACTAACTAACATCACGCCAATTAAGGACAGAATCCTAACCCTCAGTAGGAAGTATATCTTAAGAACCATAGCTGGCTCGAACAACCGAGCAAAACAAACACTAAAGACACCTTGTTCGCATAGAGGGCAAATACTCACCAGGCACCCCGCTAAGAAAGTTCCATTCCCTCTAGCCAAACTTCTACACAACGCTGGACCTGAACTTACTGATGAGTATTTCGATATTTTTGAAACTTTCCCCATCTACTATCGAAGATAAACTGCGCGCCAAAAACGCTGATAAAGAGCCGTTCCTACCGTATCGCTGGTAACCCCTGAAGTACCTTACACTGCATGCTAGGCAATTCCAACTTCTTCTTGTGCGTTATATCGATTCTTATCGATCACACAAATAACCACCTTCTTTTCCCTCTTTTACTTAGTAGTTCTCTACTTCTTAACTCGCGTTTCGCTTAATTGACGTTTTTCTCACCCCCCCCCCCCCACAACTCCGTCAAAAAAAGGAGTCACCCATTCCTTGAAGAGGCGCAAGCCTAAACAAGGTTAAAACTCAAGAGTCATGATTTTGCTCTGGTGTTAGAAAACACGACACCCATAAGGAGAACAGCTTTCTCATACACAAATGTTCATATATAGTAGTCAAAACGCTACTTCTTGATAACTTTAGCGTTATCTAATCTCGTGCAACTGAACTTTGCTTATTTTCATAATATACTTTAGCGTTATTTTGATGTTTTTGGAAATAACTGCAGCATTGCCTTCCAGAGCGCTAAGCACTATTAAACCATCGTTTATTGATTGTAATCGGTGTTGATTGATCTCGGCAACATGAATGTTGATTGATCTCGGCAACATTTTTTCAGCCATTGCTTAGTTGGGTCGGTACGTTTTTCATTAAAAAACAAAGATAAATGAACACACGAAATTTTTCCCATTTCATTGTTTATAAAAAATCACAAAAGTAGCGTCACTCCAAGCACTTGGTAAATAATAGTCAAAATGGTATGAAATTTTGAGATTATACTTTTAAAAGTTAGGACTATTGGAATATTATTATAGAAAATGTATTTTAATGGCCATCCTATAGTTAAGCCCGGTACTTATTGACTGACGTATTATTTATTTAATTTCTAGATATTTTTATCTTTTCTGTGCTTTTAGCAACACCAAGCAGGTCAAGCAAGATTTAGACAAGTTAAAATTTCGACAAACCAGATTATTTACTATCAGGAAGATTAGTACATTCATAGCTTTGAAGAAGTGTTAGATTTGGAGTAAGGTAAACGTTACATACGTCCCAAAAAGTTATGTCCAACTACAGAGATGTAAGGCAAGCATAATTCAGGCATATAAGATAAAGAATACAACTTATATTTAGAACTTTCGGCAAGTTTGGCAATAAATACCATAAAATAATTAAAGTAACCTAGATAAAAAAAAAGAAAAACAAATCGTAATATTGGTTGTACTCAGAACGCAAATGTAGTATTGTCCATGTAAATTTAAATATAGTACAGTACTGTATATATATATATATATATATATATATATATATATATATATTGAAATGATTTCAATATGTTAAAATATATACAACTTTAATGGATTTTTATATGAGTTTGTTGTTTATGAATTTCATGAAGCCATCACAATGTGGGTTCGACTCTGAAATAAAAGAGAGAAAAAGATTAGTAAATTGTTAAATAAATTAATTTTGACTTACCTGGTATAGTGTTAATAATTTCTGAATAGTATAGTTGCCTAGTGTATAGGTGAATCGTCTAAACCTTAAAAAGAACAAAAAAAGAAGAATTTTAAAAAAATATTTAAACATAGAAATTTTAATAAACGTCAGAAAATAAACTGCTTGACAGTTTATTTGACAGTCTGTGGGAGCTAAATTAATAGGGGTTTTGTTAAATAAGAAATTACAATGATGTGGAGATAAAAAGAATAAATTAGTATTGTAATAAAATAAGTTTTATATCTAAACATTTTTTTTTGTAAATTTCCAAATTATATGTGATTAAAGTGATTATGAGAAAGTAATGTGGCTTGACAAATATGTCAAACAGGACAGTTTTATGGTTTAAAATATTTAAATAGAAGACAGAAAAAAAAAAAAAACGTTGGTTGCTGTTAGCAACGGATAATGATAGGAATTGGTTTTTGGAGAGGACGCCGACGAGGTTTTTTTGGACGAAGGAGCCCTGAAACTGTGGAATAGGTCGGGAGTGTTTTTTAACTCGTCTAATTAGAATTTAGTTTTTCCACAGTTTCCACAGCAAAGATATCCAGAAATTTGCTCCAGAGAGTAAGAGAAACAATTTCACTTATAAATTATATTGGAGTATAGAAATAAATAAAATATATAGAAATAAATAAAATTGGAGTATTGGAGTCATTTAAATTGAGAAAATTAAAATTCATGAATTAACATAATTGCGATAGGCCTTAAAAATTGAAATTATTAATGATCATTAAATTAAAAATAGAATAGTACGTACCTTAACTTCCGAAGAGAGGATTGATATTCCAGTTTCACCGATTATTTTTGAGTAGTTAGTTTCCTTTAAAGAAATCAGAACTGTTTTAATGTGAGGTTGGACAATAATTTTGGGGATCATTTGAAATTTTGATTATATTTGAATAGTCAGCGGAATAAAGTGTTCATTTTCTTTTTCTTTATAGTTCATTTAAACACTTTATAAAGTTGCAATATTTATTTAGTTTTTAGGTACTTGTAGAGAGTCTCCACATTTTGTAATACATTTTATTGTCACGTCACTAAACCACGTTAAGACTTAAACGATTCCTATTTTTGTAAATTTTTAAAGGCAACCGAAGTTGCAGACGAATTTTATTGTTTATATTAAATTTGTTCAATATTAGTAAATAACGTGCTTCATTTGGGTTAATTTATCAAAAGTCTAAAGTAAAGTTTGGTTTAATTTCTTTTTGAACTCTACCAGGAGACTACAGAGTCGACGTCACACAGTGACAGATTGCTTAGAATACATAATTGAGCTAGCTGAGGTATATAATAAATTAAACAACGAACCACATATTTTAAAAATTACATTCATTATAAATAAAAAATAAAATTAATAAAACACAACTTTATCAATATATATACAAAGTGGCCCAAAAGTCGGGAAACGGCTAATTATCTCGTAAAATGCTAATCATAATTGTACAAAATTTGAGGTACATCTATTTTGGGATACGGAAATTCCATATTTGATATTTACAATATTGCCAGATTTGCCGTTTTTCTTATATTATTAGTAACTTTGGTTTTTCAAATACATCACCCTGTATATTCAGTCATTATTGGAATCTCCTATTCAATACGAGTTCAACCATATGTAACATTCATGATTTTATGTAATCTGGAAGGTCATAAATACATAAAACCAAAGTCTGGCAACGCCTAAATTGTTTCAATAAATTTTTTAATACTAACTATCTTTAAATACATTAAAACGTAACAATTGATAGTTTAGAACATTTTTTAACATAGTAGTTACGTTATTAAGTGTTCAAAATGTGCTCCTGTCAAATGAGTTGACAGCACCCTAATCGATGGTAGAAAGCGTCTACCACATTTCTCCATGATTGTCTAGAAATTATTCGAGATTCATTGATAATTCGTTGCCTTAGCTTTGCAAGACTTGCTGGTTAAGTGTTGTAAACTGAATTTTTCAAGTATCCCTAATAAAAATAATCTTTAGGATTGAAATCGGGTGAATGTGGAGGCCATTCAATTCTACCTTGTCTACCAATTTATCGTCCAGGAAATATCTCATCTAAATATCGCCGAACACTTACACCAACTATCTGACGTTAAATTTCTTTCGACAAAAAATGACCCAATTGAATAATTAACTACTATATCTGACCTTACATTTAATTTTTGTGGTCATTGAGTATGGTTTTCCATAATCATCCATACTTCACGACGCCATCAGATGTCGACCGATCATGAACAGATATATCGCCACTTGCACTGCGTTCTGTGTGTGAATACAAAAGTTTATTAAGCAAATTTTTGGGATAATAATTGCATTAATGTGTCAAATAATAATAATTAATGTATCAAATAACAGTTTTAAATTCTTTTCAGTAAAAGTAGGATGTGAGATTTTTAATATTCTATTTTTCATTGCTAGAACGGTGTTAATTTTCTGTTTTATGGGATGATATGAGTTAAAGGGTATGTAAGTATCTACCGGAGTTGGTAGTTTTTCTATACTAATCTAAACAGTTGTTAGAACGGAAGATAACACCATCTATGGAGTGCCATCTGTCGCAGCCATTTATGTGTAGTGCATGCAGCAGAATCTTGTCCTGAAGTAACAACTTTTTTCGGATTCGTAAACAATATTTACAATATATTTAGCAGCAGCCACATTATACTACTAACACTACACTATCAGAAATTAATAAAGCTGTATAAGAAGTTCCAAATTTAAATAAAACAGCTGAATCAAAAACCAATTTAAACCATTAAAAAATAAATTATCAAATTTAAATGTATACTTATGTTATCTATTTGGTTTAGAATTTTAATAGCAATAAATCGCAGAAGTCATATACTTTAGTCTTCTTCTTCTTCTTCTCGTGCCACTCCTAGCGGAGATTGGAAATCATCATGGCCACTGCGACTTTGTTAGCAGCGCGCCTGAAAAGTTCAATCGAACTACACCCGAACCATTCAAGTAGATTACAAAGCCACGATATTTTTCTTCTTCCCACACTTCTTTTGCCCTTAATTTTGCCCTGCATGATGTTTCTTAAAAGTTCGTACTTTTCACCTCTCACAATGTGCCCCAAGTATTCCATCTTTCTAGTTTTTATCTCATTTAGAATTTCGCATCTTTTGTCTAAAGTTTGGAGTACTTGCGTGTTAGTGACGCGGTCCATCCATGATATTCTGAGAATGCGCCTATAGCACCACATCTCGAAAGCTTCGATGTTTTTTATGGTCAACTGTTTTAGTGTCCAAGCCTCAACTCCATATAACAGGGTAGAAAAGACATAACACCGCAGCATTCGTATTCGTAACTTTATATTGATATCACGATTGTAAAAGAGTTTGCGCATTCTATGAAAGACTGATCTAGCGATTTCTATTCTACATCTAATCTCTTTTGTTTGATCAGTATCGTCTGTGATCCAAGCACTTAGATATTTATAACAGGGCACACGCTCAATCGTTGTATTGTCTATTACAAGATTAGCTCTGATGTTCTTTGATTTCGTGATTACCATAAATTTAGTTTTTTTCAAATTAATTTTCAAGCCGTAACTGTTACAGTATATATTGAGACTTTGAACGAGATGTTGTAGTTCTACTAGCGTTCCCGTTAGGAGAACTGTATCGTCAGCATACCTTATATTGTTGATCGTCTTACCATTTATTATCAGACCAAGATCTTCTTCCTCGAGTGCTTGTTCACAGATAGCTTCACTATACAGATTAAATAAAAGTGGCGTTAAGATACATCCCTGCCGGACTCCTCGACGGATTTGAATTTCTTCTGTTAGTCTGCCCTCAACTTTGACATTTGCTGTTTGATTCCAATATAGATTGCATATAATTCGAGTATCTCGGCTGTCTATATTTTTCTCTATTAGAACTTGTCTTAGTGGTTCATGTTGTACTTTGTCAAAGGCCTTTTCGAAATCAATAAAGCAGGCGTAAATTTCTTGGTTCATGTCTAAGCATCTCTGTGAGAGAACGTTCATTGCAAACAGAGCCTCCCTTGTACCCAGCCCTTTTCTGAATCCCATCTGAGTGTTACTGATGTCTACGTCTAATTTCCTATAGATCCTATTATGGATTATTTTTAAGAACAGTTTTAGAGCATGACTCATCAAAGCTATATATATGCATGCTGCATATACTTTAGTGCAGTGAGATAACTATGAATATTGCGATTAAACATATATCAGGACTTCTAGTAGATTTACAAAAAATCAGAAATTCATGGTCTTTCATTGTTGAAGAATCTAAATAATTTGCCAGCAATTATGGAATAAATCCTGGACAGATTAGAGAAACACATGTATCTTTTCAGTAATATCATTAAGAGCAACCGTAGAAATTGAAAGCCGAATAGAAAATGAGAAACGTAGTTTGCAGCCATGTTCTAAGTATTGACCTTCGTATTCAAGGGCCGATGCTAACATATAGAGTAGAAGTGTGGACTCTAAGTGAGGCAATGCTTAAACTCTTGAAAACTTTTGAAATGTGGCATACAGACATCTCCTAAATATAAGTTACGTCAATAGAGTTAAAAATAAGGAGGTCCTCAGACTGCTGAACCAAACGACATAACTAGTTAATATAATAAAGAGACGCCAACTGAAATAATTCGCCACATTACGAGGCAACCTAAAAAATAAAAAAACTTTTACATCTGATCATTTAGCGATGGAACAAAGGTAAACGTGGTTCTAATAGAAGAATAATATTGGGACTGAAAAATCTTAGATAATTGTACGAAAAATAAACTGCATCAATATTTAGAACTGCCATTAATAAAGTCACGATGGCTAATGTAATAGTCAATATGATATCCAACAATCGATAACCATCATGAAGCTATAAAAAGTTCAGGTAGATTGAGCGTGTATTAAAACCTCTTTATTCTTGTAATATGTTTACTCTCGTATTTTTAATCCAGGGCCAATCCTGATAAAACTATTACAGTAACACTTCCTAATCGTTTTTAAATGAAACCTAATCAAAAACATATCGCTTACAATATGCAACAAATCAATACGCCATTATAAGGTGATTAGCAGTATATAGGTCTATAAATACACAAAAGCTTTTGGCCTAATCATCCAGTCTTTGGTGGTATTCGCATTTTGGTAGTGATCCTACTTATACTGCCCGAGTCTTTGGTTCATTATCTAAATAAGTCAACGCTTCAGAATGGATTTCTTGCTAAAATCGGCAATCTGCCTTCCATCAACTGGTAAGCAACCAACAATTATAGTTTTATAAATTTTAAAAATCATTAAATTTGTAGTCCTTTTATTGCATATTGTAATATATACATATATATATATATATATATATATATATATATATATATATATATATATATATATATATATATAATATATATATATATATATATATATATATATATATATATATATATATATATATATATATATATATATATATATATATAGACCAAATTTTTCTATAACATCTGCGTTTTTTAAAAATATTTTTTTTTAATTTGTGAAATATATTTTTTATATATGGTAATATTTCTGGCTAGTTTCAATTTTTGGCAAACTATAAATTTATGGAAATACCTGCTTTTCCTTTATTTTCATAGAAATATCATTGTCGTACACATTAGAAAAGTCTTTATTCAGATATACAATTTTAGCTTTTGACAATTTTGTTATTTGGAGAGGATTATCCAATCTTTCTCGAACCAGACACATATTCTTAACACAATCTATTGTCTTAAATATTGAGATATATTTTTTATGTTCCATCTTCTATTAGATAGGTAATTATCACTAAAACCCATTATGGCCCTCATTACGGCTAAAATATTAAGGCTAAAATGTTTTTAGGCGACGAAATACCTTGACTTCTTCTTCTTCTTACGGTGCCTATCCGTTTCGGATGTTGGCGATCAACATGGCTATCCTAACTTTGCTTGCTTCTATTCTGAATAGTCCGCTTGTCGATGTATTAAACCACTTTCTCAGGTTTTGAAGCCAACATATTCTTCTCCCTGATCCTCTCTTTCCAAATACCTTGCCCTGAAGAATGAGTTGCAACAAGCCGTATCTCTGTTCATTCCTCATAACATGGCCAAGATATTCTAGTTTGCGCTCTTTGATGGTGTTAATAATCTCGCATTCCTTGTCTAGTCTACGTAGGACCTCAACATTAGTCACACGATCCACCCATGAAATTTTTAAAATACGTCTGTAACACCACATCTCGAATGCCTCGAGTTTTCTTAAAGAAGCTTCGGAAAGTGTCCAGGCCTCTACTCCGTATAATAACGTAGAAAATACGTAGCATCTAATGAGAGAAATTTTGGTGGCAAGTGGTAAATCGTAACTTCCGAGAAGAAACTTCATTATTATGAACGCTGATCTCGCTTTTCCTATGCGTTGTTTTATTTCACTGAAGTGATCCCATTGGCTGTTAATGTTGGTACCAAGGTATGTGTAGCTGTCCACTCTGTCAATTGAATGTTGGTTAACCAAAAGCTGTGTATTTAATATTTCGCGCTTACTGACTACCATGTACTTTGTTTTCTTCGTATTAAGATCAAGTCCGTGTTCTCTACTTACTTCTGATATACGCGTCATTATTCTTTGCAAACCGTCCAGACTATCTGCAAAAACTACTGCGTTGGCTGTTTGGTTGTAATATAAATTATAGATGATTCGCAAGTCCCTATCATCTAATCCCACTTCTTTCAACATGTTTATTAGTTTATTATGCTTTACTCTATCAAATGCCTTTTTGTAGTCGATAAAACAAATAAACACATCACAGTTAATATCCCTGCATTTGTGCATAAGTACTTGGACATCGAATAGAGCCTCTCGAGTGGCTAAGGAATCGCGGAATCCAAACTGTGTCCATGATACTTGTTCTTCGCATTGTTTATATATTCTGCCGTGTATAACTTTCAAGAACGTTTTAAGTAAGTGGCTCATTAGGCTAATTGTTCTTCGCTAGTCTTCAAGCGAGTCTTCAAATGTACCAAGATCTGGACTCTTAAGACTGATATGATCAATTATCGCGAGCCGTTTGAGATGTAGTTGAATAAACAAATACTAGGAAGAAAAAGTTCATACCTAGGGCATATTTTTAGAGGAGTCTGGTACAGAATCTATTAGCTTATCATGGAAGGTAAAATCGATGGCTGCAGGGGATTTGGAAGGAAGCAAATGACGTGTTTCGAGAACAATACGCAGTTCCGAACAACTAATCCGATTAGCTGAAGATTGTAAACGACTTGCAAATGTAATTACCAACGTTCTTCTTCTTCCAATGGCGCTACAGCCCAAATTGAGCCTTGGCCTCCTGTAACTTCTGCCTCCAACAAAGGCGATCCCGCGCCACTCGTCTCCAAGCCCTGACGTTCAGTAAGTTGTGCGCATCTGCTGTGACTTCGTTCTCCCATCTATTACGTGGTCTTCCCTTTGGTCTTCTGCCCTGCATTTTACCATCCAAGGCCTTTCTCGGCAATCTGTCGGCATCCATCCGTACCACATGACCAGCCCATCGAAGCCTTTGTACCCTAGAATTACCAACTTTAGGGAGACCTAATATGGCACCAGAAGAAGAAGTGATTTACTTAATAGACAGATCAAAAATACAATTGGCATGAATACAAGTACAAATTTCCCTATCTGTTTTGCACGTGTTTGAAAATGATAAGGCACTGAAAAGATGTGATCGACAGTTTACGCCAAATAGGTTAAGTTTTTTTTTTAAATAATATAAGAAATAATTATTATTAGTACCCTTACTTTTCTTCTTCTTCCTCTTTATAAGCAATTCTGCTTGTTCATTGGCAAATTAATATCTCTATGGAAGGATGTCATTCTATCTTTTGCGCGGTCGTCCATCTTCTTTTGCCGATTGGTGACTTATTGGCTATTTTATTAGCCTTTCGTGGCTCTATCGGGTCTTTTTTTTCTGAGGCATATGTCATTATTTGTCTTGCACTGGCTTTATAAATTCTTGACTTCATATTTTTTTACAGAAATATGGTTCATGGTTCAAATAACTAAACTAACATAGAGCAAGTCTGCAACTTTGTTATATTGGTTAAGTTGTCACAAAAAATAAGATCTATATTATTCATTATCAACTTTTTTGATAACTAATTTAGATAGAGCAGTAATTGTCACAGTCGTCCTTGGTTTTTTTTAATTTTTCCGAGATAATCTGTTAATCTCTTTTCGTTGCAATCGCAACATTCGCGATACATATTTATAGAGGACATAAATATAATTTGTTATTATTTTTGAGATGGCTTTCTTATTCTTGGAACAAAAAATATCTCAACTTAATTCATGTTCCTCCTAATTATTTTAATAAACGATACCAAAAACGCTCATGAATCTTTTTATATCTAATTGTGAATGTTATTTATTGCTTATTCGCCTTTAAAGTGAATTTCAAGGAAACAGATTATAACAGAACGATAAATTTTAGTAAGATAATTAGTATTGTTAAATCATCGCATTTGTTGCTAATATAACATAGTATATCAGTGTGTGAGTGTATAATGTTAGGTACGATCATACTTGCTACATGCATACAAGATTAAGTCACGGTAAGATTAACTAATTTCCTATATGTTGCTATCACTATAATGTACTCCAAAATAAATATTTGTTACAATTTTCACTCTATTGCATTCAGTATTGTCTATTTCGAATTGCAATAATTTACTTGCCTGGTTTTTCTTTCATTTTTAATCCTCTAATGTTAATTTTTGTTTCTATATTAACTTGAATACCCTTTTCCAAGGGTGATATTTTCCATGTTTGTTTTCTCTGCTTTCTTTTTTTCTTCTTCCCTACGTGGAAGCACACTATCACTATTAAAAAATGTATATATCTACACAGGAAGTCACAAAACAACTAGAAAAAAAAATAGCAAGCCCAATTAGTGGGATGAAGAGAGAGTGACAAATGTAAGAATAAAATAGATGATAAAGATGAAATACACAATAATCCATAAAAAAAATGACAAACAGTTAGTTTGGTTTGACCATATACAAAAAATGCCCAATGCAAGATTTTTCGAATAAATTATCTACTGAAAACTATAAGGAAAAAACCGGGAAAACCCCGAAGAAGGTTTGACAGATACGGGCATAAAATGCCTGGAATGATCGAGATAGCTGGAGATATAAAATCTCCAGACGGATACCGTTTTAAACTGATGTTCTAGGTAGATTCGAGTATCCAATACAATATTATTTTTAAGGTATTTATTTTCTCTGTGCTAATCAAATATTATCGTCCATAAGCTTTGGTGCATCCAAAATTTGACACATAAATCCGTCAATACCAGCTACTTGTTTCTCTCTGCATTTTCCTTATTCAGTTTATTCGTGCAGGGTGTTAAGATCATTATGCTATCTTATTTGGGAACTTTTTCTGTATTTTCTAGGTACGGTGTCCATATACTAAGTTTTGTGCTTCATCTACTATCTTTCTTTTTGCAATATTAATTTTTATTCCTCTAAAGTCATATAAAATACACGTGCTCCTACAGTAAGTTGAACACCCTTTTCTAAGTGTGATATTTTTCATGTTTATTTGTTTTTTCATGTCTTTCTTTTTTCTTCTTCTCTACTTGGAAGCACACTACCACTATAATAAAGAAAGTATACAGTTATCTATACAGGAAGTCACAAAATAGCTAGAAAACCTTAAAAAATAAAAAGCCCTATTAGTGGGATGAAAGTAAGTCAAAAAAGGAGGGAGTGACAAATCTAAGAATCAAAGAGATGATGGAATTAAGATACACAATATTCGATAAAAAAAAATGACAAACAGTTAGTCTGGTTTGCCACATACAAAGAATGTCCTTAAATACTTTCCAAACAAATTATCTACTGAAAACTAGAAGAAAAAAAAAGGGGAAAACCCTGTTTTTGAGGACATAAAGGCATACAATATCTGAAATGTTCGAGATTGAATATCACAAGACAAATACTGTTGTAATGGTATTTAAGGGATTTTATTTAAAACTTTGTTTTTTTTTATTGTTAATTATGTGCGTCAAAAATGACAAGGAATATTTTTTGTTTTAAATTACAAAAAACCTAAAAAATATTTCTTGGGACAAAAAAGTTGATTTTAACATTTTTGAACCAGAATCCGCAAGGAAACCAAATCAAAATAATTTTTTCTACGGGAGCGGTCTGACAACGAGGACTATAAGGTCTTTAGGTTTTTGAAGTAGTACAAACTCACTATGGTTAAAGTTTTTCATATTTTCTTCATCTTATCGCACTTTCTTCTTTAGAGATACTGTTCTATAGTAGTTCCTCGTACCTTTCCTTGTCAAACATATTTTATAAGCGACAGTACCAGAACCTACCTTTGTTGTCGTCAACGGTTTAAGAAATAACATGCCCAATATACTACAGTCTTTTCTTTTCCTTTAAAGTTTGTCATTTTTTATATTTAATTACAATTTTTATTCATTTTAAATAAAAAATTCTTCATTTTAAACATTTTTTTGTTACAGTGTCCATGGATACAAAAAAATGGCTTACTTGGAACCAAGACGAAGCATTGGGCAGGGCATTGAAGAGGTATGGAAAAACTCTGAAACAACTGGAAGGTGATATCCAAACTATCAAAGACTGGATGAAGACGCAACATCACTTACCAGAATTAGGAAGTAAGTATTCTGCCAATATTTGTATTGTAGTATTTGTAGTATTTTTTGTTAAAGTAAATTAATTGTTAAACCTAATGTTTATATGAGATTAAGCCACAGTATTGACTGTAATGAAAATTGCATTTTGTAATTTTAATTTGACGTTTGGATTTCCACTCCGGAAGTCGTTTTTAAAAAAGAGTATTTTATAAAATAATAAGTGGTTTTTGTAAGCAAAAGTTGTTTGGCGGTTACTAATAATAACTTTTGGTAATAAAGATACTTTCATCATCATCATCCAGCCTTTATTTATAACGTCCAATGCTGGACATAGGTCTCCCTTAAATTTCTCTATTCTTTACGATTTTGTGCTCTTTGTTGCTAATTTTTGGTGATACGTCTGATGTCGTAAGCCCAACGTGCAGGTGATCTTCCTCTACGTTTGTCTGCTCTAGGCCTCCATTTTGAAATTTTGCTCGTCCATCGTAGTCATGCATTCTCGCTACATGGCCTGCCCACTTCCATTTTAGTTTCAACATCAGTAATACTCGTCTTGATTGGTAATACGCATTGGTAAAATAATTTTCTTGTGAGGCTTTGTGAATTAGTATGTTGGCCTTAAGTGTGTCTAGCAGTTTTCGAAAGGCTGCCCACGATAAATTTTTTCATCTATGGATTTCGCATGTTTGGTTATCCCTGCTGATTCTTATTTTGAAATCCAAATACGTATATTCCTCCACTAGTTCCACTACTTTGTCTTGAATACTTAAATGGTTATTGGGGACCATATTTGTTGTAAACTGGTCAAGTTCATTTTAAGACTCACCTTTGAACAAAGCCAATTCATTCAACATGCGATGTAGCTTACCCTAAATTATCTGTGATAAGGGCAACATCATCTGCGAAACGGAGATGGTTAAGCCTTTCGCTGTCCATCGTTACTCCTTTGCAATCCCAATTGACCATATTAAAGGCATACTTTAATGCCGTTATGATTAATTTTCGGTGACAATGTACCTCTTTGCCTTATCCTACGTTTTATTTTTATTGGTCGCGTGTATCTTAACAATCATAGTGGCATTTCTGTAAATATTAGAAATAAGTTCACTACACCTACGGTCAATCCTGCTTTAATTCAATTCTTTTATAATTATGTCTATTTCGATCGTTTCGTACGCTTTAGGCAAATCTATGAAAGTGGTGACAAGCGGTTTGTTTTATTCTATAGATTTTTCAATGGGTGTCGTTATTATAAGAAGATGATTACTGGTACCATAATTTAATCGGAGTCCTGCCTGCTCTCCCGGTTGGTAGAAATCCAATTTTCCCTCCGATCTTGATATCACTAACCTAGTGAAGAGCTTGTATATGTGGTTCAACAGGAAAATGTTGAACCACAAAAAAACTCCTTTTTCATGGAAAAGGCGTGTTATAGCATTGTTCCATTCTTAGACACCTCTCTTTACTGCATATATAGATTAAACAGTTTCCTTAATTTATTTAATAGGATATCTCCTCCATTTACGAGAGCTTTTACTACAATTTCATCCTCTCCTGGGGCTTTGTTATTTTTCATTTTTCTTAACGCTTGTCGAATCTCATCTACCTTTATCACTGGGATTAGTTCGGAACCTTGATTCTTGATCTTCTTTGAAATGGCTGTTTGTATTCCTGTTTGATCTTCTCGTCTACTTCCATATAATTCCTCGTAAAACTCTTCGACGACCTGTATTAACTCGTCTCTATGTGATATTTGCTTATTTCTTTATTTATGAATTTCACATTTCCCATTCGTTAGCTTTCTACGTAGAACTTTTAGGCTGTTATTTTCCAGTATAGTACGTTTAATATTGTCGGTTTTAAATTTTCATAAATTTCTCATAATTGCTTTCGCAACAGTTTTATTCATTTCTCTTAGAGTGTTGCTGTCTGCATTCTTATTTCTTCTCTTTCGTGGTATTTAATCCATCATCGTTTTCGTATATGGAAATATTTTACTATATGATTTTCTTTTAGGACAGTGCACTGCACTCGGTAACTTTCTTGTAAGGCGTTTATGATACAATTATTTAAGTCGTTAAGATCGTTCTTGGAGGTTTTATTCAGTAGTAGCATATTTTTATGTGTGCCTGACAATGGTTGATATCTAATCGAAGTGTCCAGATAGCATAAGATATGAGATACGAAAGGTACTTTAAGATGAAGAAAAAATATACGTTCTCCAAGGCTTTCGTAAATAGCTCTTCCGAGTCAAGATAGTATGAAGGACAATACACAATCCTGTTTTATTCCTTCATTATAATCTTGGTACTTTGCGTTAAAAATAAGTTTCTTTATACTCTGAAGTTTTTATTACTTCAGCTAATAGTGTGTAAAGAACTTAACGTTTTAAGGTTAAGATTTTAAGATGCTATAAAAACCGAAGATATGAATTTAACATTTATTTCCTCTTTTCCAGGTGATGGTTTGATCAAAAACTTTTTATTAGGAAATAAGCTTAGCATAGAACAAACTAAAGAAAAGGTGGATATGTATTACACTATCCGTCACATGATGCCGGAAGTATATGACCATTCTAATATTAACAAGCCACAAATGAAGAAAATTGCTGATCAATTGTAAGTATTTTTTTAAATATAGTTCCTTTATTACACAAAGTGTTTTGTAAAATTAGCAATATTTTTCCATCCAGTTCGCAAAAATCAAGAGAGAAAAAATCAAAAAAATATTTTCGTACTTTCCTTTATAATAGAAATTTTATAATTAGAATCGACTAGAATTTAGTAATACTTTCCTTTATAAGAGAAATGTTGTACTGTTTGAAATTGCAATACAAGTACTGTAAAAGACTTAAAGATAAAGAGAAGATAACCGAAGAAGTAAGTCTTCAGGTAACCACAGGTATACAGGAAGAAGATAATGAGTAGACTTCTCTACAAAACCTTAAAAAGAGCCAATAAAAGAAAATGAGTTAAAAAGTTTTTCCAAAAGTGCTTAAAAATGGAGTAAGACCTGTTTGGCAAGGTAAAGTATAAACCACATAAAGTAGAATTATAAAGGCGTAGTGAGCTCAATAGGAATCTTTGTACTTTTTTAATAATTGTCTTTTATGTCGGAAGTAGAAAAGTCCCGATGAAGTATGTATAGTTTAACAAGTGGTACTACAAAAATCAAACACTAAAAGTGTGTTGCATTAACTTCATAGCAGAGTTTCTGGATAATATTTTGGAGTCAATAAAACACTGGCCAGAGTTCGAGGCAGATTTTACTGAATCAACTGCCTTCAAGATGTAGAAGATTGGTACAAAAAATGCAATTTATGTAACGGTAGAAAAACCCTAGATGAAAAAGTCATAAAATATTACAGTATCTTTCCGAAGAGCCTTTTGAACGACTTGCAGGGGATATTCTTGATCGACTTCCAATGACAGATGGAGTAAATAAGTACTAATTTGCCTTAATAAATTATTTTTCAAAATTGCACCCCTTCTTAATCAAGAAGCAACTACAGAAGCAGAAGCATTCATAACACACGTTGTATCAAGATATAAAGTTTATTTAGGGTCTGTCTGATCAAGGACGAAATTTTGAATCAGAATTATGGCGAAAATTAATGAAAATTTTTTAGTATTAAAAACACATAATATGTCATATATCACAGAATGGTCAAAATACATAATAGAACTGTTTGTCAATATCTTTCAATGTTTGTTGGTAATGAAAAAAAGATTGGGATGCTTTAATTTCCATATTCGTGTTAGCCTATAGAAGTTCCGACCGTGAAGCAACTGGTTATTCTTCATTGATACTGATTATTGACAGAGCAATAAAGCTTCCTTAAGATCTTATTTTTGAAAGGTTGCCTCATCCAGAAAAACGTTCTTCTCTAGCGTATATCGAAAATTTAAAAGAAAAATTGGACAGTCTACGAATTTTCTCATAAAAGTTTTAACCTCTAAAGCGATATTTCCAAAGTCAGGCTCTTTCGTGACTGGATCACCAAAAAGATGACCCAGTGTGGTTATACGATCCCACACGTAAGAAAGAACTGTCCGCAACCTTAACGAAACTAAGAAGGTCCATACACCGTCCTGCAGAAAATAAACGATCTAATATTCCGCATTCAGTTTTCATCTAGAAGTAAACCCAAGGTAGTGTAAATCGAGAGATTATCTAAATACTGTGCAACTGATCTATCTTGTTGGCTTCAATTGGTCCCTGATACATCAATTATTCGAGGCGAATAACTATATAGAAGGAAGCATTGTTACAAGACTTCCATAAGATTTATCCTACAAGAGGTTACTGGACGAAAAAGAAGAAGCATTAAAATTCTAGAATATCCAAGATGCCATCGAAAATTCTGTGAGAAAATGTATATAAACATGATGATATTTTGAATAGTTTTAATTGAGATTTTGAAGTTTTTAATTGTCATTCTGTTAAATTATTGTAAATAAGTTGGTGTTGAATACAGTTATTCTCAAGAAGTCTAACAATATATTACGAATATTATGTAAGAAGAATTCGCAAGGAAAAAATAATGTGTAACCTGTTGATTGATAGGTTAGAACTGGGAAATATATTGATAACGAGTAGACGGCTAATCGTGCTGGAATATTTTACAGTTCCTGCCAGAAATACAAGGCGTATATTATAATAGAATTTAAGTGCAAAAAACCAATTTTTTTCTCAATCGCATTAGTGTTACATTTCATTATATCCAATTCATCTCAGTTTTTAATGTTATATCTGACTACTTTAAAACTAAAAAGCGATTTATCTTAAAACACAGAGACATATTCAACACAAGACATATATTATACAGAATAGTTTAGCTTTTCTCATTAGATATTGAAGTGGCGATATTGTAAAGAAGCATTACAAATATTATTAGAAATATATAAGTATAGAGAATTGCTTAAACAAAAGCTTTTCTTATTTTTTAGATATTTCTTTCCTTTGCCCAAAAGAACTGAAGAAGGTTCAAGAGTTACAGTCTGCAAACTAATGGACACCAGCTCCGACAACTTCGATTTTTATAAGTTCTTAGCTTATGGTTGCAGCAATATGGAGGTGCGATTCCAGGAGGATCTATTGTATGACGAAATTATTGTTATCGATTTAGAAAACGTGAAAATGGGACATATCTTCAAATCGTCGCCATTCCATTTGAAGAAAATGCTGACAATACTTGAGGTAAGTGAACTATTTGAGATACAGAGACATTTTGTTACAGTTATTGACTGCGAACGATAGATCGACAGGGATTTATCTGTAAGATGATCACTCAGGTCAACAGATTTTATTAAAATGAACTCATTTCGTGGGAGTCATATTAAGAACGAAGCATCGAATCTAGAACGATAAAGGTATATAAAAGATGAAATCGGAATTGAATTTCGAAATGTTCTTCAATAAATAATTCTTCGTAATACAAGTAACTATTTAAATGACCGCTTTTAATAATGTATAAAGGTTTTGGAATGCCATTTTAAACATCTTATTCTCTCTTTGTATCGGCATTTTATTACTAATCTAACATATAATAAATCAATTATATTTCAATCACAATAATTATTGGCAAACGTTTAAATACCTACCTAATTAATACTGTATTAAAAAAAATAAATTTTTTAAAGAACTAATACTTGGCTTTATAAAAATTGAAATATCCTAATAGTACTTTTTCATAGTAATATAAAATACAGGGTAATATTTAAAATTTCCCAGAAAATAACGTACTTGCATTTTGACATACCCTGTATTCGATTTAATTATTATTATTATTATTGAGTTATTGCCTCGACAACTATGATCATTGGCATGGTACAGTCAGGTACCTAGTGTAGTATGTGTTTGTGTGTGTAGAGTAATTGTCTTGATACTTAGCAAGTATCAAGTAAGAGACGCTAATTGTATCCGAACGTCTGCGGTCCCTCCGGTGAGTACCGGTCGCACAAGGATAGAAATTATTTTCATTTATTAATTTTTAATAAACGAAAATTTCCACCCAGGTGAGATTCGAACTCACGACCTTTAGGTTTAAAGGTAGGCGCTCTTACCACTGAGCCACAGAGGGGGTATTCGATTTAATTAAAATTATCAAAACTAAATATTTTTATGATTTTTGACTATTATTAAAGAACTATGGTTACAATAGATTATTGTTTTTAGACACGTTTTAATTATACAATGAGTTAAATTTTATAAGATTTTCATGTAATATGGGATATAACTTTTTAATTACTCAGTATAATAGGTTACAACTTTATATTACTCTCATGGAAAGGTGAAGCATTTTTAAAATTTAAAGTATACTTTAAAAAACTATAATAAATAAATAAAATAAATTTCTATTAATTTCATTAAAAAATATTTAATTTTCATTTATATGCTGCCATGAAACGCCGGTAAGAGTTTAACATATTTTAGAGTATGTAGTTTAAACTTGCCTGCAATTTTTCTAAAGTTCTTTAGAAACTTTTTTAAAGGTCCGAATTAAATATCCAAAATACTTTGTTTGTTCTTTTTAGCAACTGATCTGCCCAGTAACTAAAAATCGAAACATAATTATCCGAATAAACTAACGAATTACTTCAATTTAAAAACTTTCTGTCCAGTAACTAATAACCCAAATGCAGTTAATTGTTTAAGAACAATACACCAAGTCAGTTCGAACTACTGAAGCAATTCTTTCCACATAAATGTTTAGCGACTCAGAAAAGATGCGAACAAAATAGATCGATGTATTGTACCGATTATACTACTTATAATATATAAGTGATATAATTATATAAATATGTACCAAACTTTGGGGAGCCAAATTTTCTGCCCCACGTTGGGCACCACTTAGTTATTCTCAGGGATTTTAAGGTGTTTAAAACGACCTCTATTTGCTTCAACACAAGGTCAAATCGTCTGAGCAGTTCACATGTACATGCAGCGTGTATATTTTCTGACGTAATCAGGGTGCCCGTTTGTCTAATTTTAGTTCTTCAACAGTCTATATCTGTAGGTTCTTTGCTAAAAACGATTTCTTTTAAACAGCTCTATCAAAAAAATCTAACGGTGATAGCACAGGCGAGGCTTTTGGATGGGTCCGTTAGTTACAAACCATCTGTTTGGAAATGTGACTAGATATCTCTTAGACAATTTAAATATTCTTGAAAAACATATCGATCTATTATACGTCCATTATATAACCTACATCCAACAATAATTCCATATCTAGCTTGAAATCGAGTTTCGCTTATCCAGTTCGGATTTTTTACTGATCAATAAGGTCAGGTTAGGGCGATTCACAATTCCATTATAATGCAAACAAACTTCATCATTCCACAAATTTCTAATTCGCAAGTCACGAGCCTCTTGCATCATCACTTGCATTATAACGATGAAGGTTGGTCTTCGATTCAAATTATTAGTAGGTCGTAATTCATGAAGCAAACACAGTTTACATTCATGGTCATTATGTTTTTTAAAATTTCGTGAACTGTAGTTGACGATACTCCATTTCTGCAGCCATGGACCCTATCAACATGTGAATTATGGTTACATAGGCTAAATCATTCACCAAGGTTTGTTTGGTTTGTATGTTTACCGTTTGAAAGTCAACCTTGATGCATCATCTTCTCAACCATAGCAAAAGTTACAAGACGGTCTTCTTCTTTTAGGAAACCGTTTCGTGTATAGGGTTTGAGCATTTCGAGGATTTTTCTTAGATTCACCATTATTACGTGTATTGGGAAAGAAAGTTTTACTACTGTGTGAACTTGGAATATTTCAAAATTCTGTTTTAAAATTACAATTAACAAATTAGTACGTGGACACAAGAAATTTATTAGCTATTACTATTTGTAGTTGTGAAAAAACCATTTAAATAAAATCCCAAGGACTCGCTCGTTCTCCATTCTTCCGGTATTTTATTGTGCCAATGTTGTTAATTGTTCTGTCATTGCTGTTCCACAATATTTCAATAGTTCATTTGGTATTTTATCTTTACCTATTGATTTTCTATTTTAGGTTTTCAAGTATTTTACGAACTTTATATACATTTATATTCTTCATTTGAGGTAATATCTGGTGTTTACGGTTCTAGCGTCGTTTGTTATTCCTCTGTATAGATCTTTTGTAGTTAGTCAATCCACGTATTCCTTTCTGTGTTTTTGTTCTACTAGTTCCTTTACTTCAGTTCTTTAACCTCTTAGGAAGCGCCGTATTTGCTTTTGTAGACTGTAAAAATTATGTTCCATTTCTTTCGAAAAGCATTCCCAGTCCTTTTTTTTTATTTTTTTTATGTGCATATGTTTCGTTTGTAATTGTCTTGTAATTATGGTATGCCTCTTGTGTTTTAGTTGTCATGTATTCAGGTAAGCTTTTTTCTTTTCTTTACATTTTTTCTTCACTTTTTACAAAACCATGAGGTTCTTCGCTTTGGGAACAATTTATTTTTATTTTTTATTTGTTTTCGTCAAGAACTTCCTTGGACTAGGCTAACATATTAAACTTAATTTTTGCCCAGTTTTCTTCACCTCAATAATTTTCTGTGATATATATGTTTCTGTTTTTTTCGATTATTTTGTTTTACAATAGGTATCTTATGGAATAGGTATCTTACAATAGGAAAAGGTAGAAAGAGCATTTTCAAGAGCTGTTAAACCCAGAAAAAGAACAAAACAAAGACGAAGAAATAATTCACCACACAGCAGAACAACTAATTGAGCAACCAACATTGGAAGAATCGATAAACGCCATAAAACATCTAAAAAATAACAAGACACCTGGCACAGATGGAATAACTGCAGAACTGATAAAGAATGGTGGACATGCGCTATGGAGGCGTATCCATAAACATATGGACATTAGAAGTCATCCCAGAAGATTGGAAAGAAGGAATCACACTTCCTATGTACAAAGGGGAAGATAAACGCGAAAATTATAGGGACATAACAGTTTTAAATGTCGTCTACAAGATATTATCAGGAATTATATACAGCCGTCTGGAATCGTTTTCGGAGGCGATGATTGGTGAATTCCAATGTGGCTTCAGACCAAAGAGGTCAACTATAAACCAAATACATATGTTAAGAGGTATACATGAAGAATGCATTAAATATAACATTCCTATATACAATTTGTATATCGATTTCAAACAGGCGTTTGATGGAGAAGATCGACAAAAGATGTTAAAGCAGCTATCTATGTTAGGGATACCCAATAAGTTGGTTAAACTTATACGAATGACTCTGGAGGGTTCCAAAGCTATGGTGACAATACATGGAGATATGACGCAGGCCTTTGATATTGAAAATGGAGTTAGACAAGTTGATGCCTTATCAACAACACTTTTTAATCTAACTTTAGAAGCTGTTGTTAGAAAACTGGATATAAGCGGCTTTATTAATGCAAGATCAATGCAAATATGTGCATATGCGGATGATGTTGCCATAATAAGCCGCAACAAAATGGTATTAAGCAAAAAAGTTATAGAATTGAAACGAGAAGCTGCTACGTTTGGTCTACATATAAATGAAAGCTAAGCAAAATATATGGAGTTCACAAAAACGAATCAACATAAGAATCTGAAAGTAGACAACCATACCTATAAATATGCCTCCACCTTTCCCTACCTAGGCTCAATAATAAATGACAACAACAACATCAGTGAAGAAATACAAGCACGGATTCTTAGCGGTAATAAGTGCTTACAAGCTTCTACATCGATATTAATCCGCCATTAAACAAACAGAATTGCTTATAAAGAGGAAAAAGCAGAAGAAAAGGAAGAAAACTTATTTTTCGTGTGAATTTGTAAAAACTATAAAAATATGCAAGTTTCAGGTTAATTTTAAGATAATGAATGCGCCATTGATTTGAAAATCAATGTGGTACACTATTGAATTTCGAATAAAAAGCCTTTTGTTTGACTTAACCTTTACCGACATGATTCATTATATTTTTACATTGTAATAACGTCACAGTGTCCGTAACGACGTCAGAGATCTCATGTATACATCAATAAATTGATAGTATTGTACGTCAACTGACATTTCCCAATTAATTAATATATCCTCTTAATTTACCTGGATACTTTGGTTAATACCCATTTTATATTTTGTGACATTTTATCCAAAAAATAAAAAATAAACTTTCCAATTTCCTAATCTTTAACCCACTTACCTTTTTTTAACTTTTTTTCTGTGGGCCGTTTTAAAATAACACGTCGATAACAAACTTTTATCAGAGCTGTATACTCTTTATAAACTTTGCAGCTTATTCTTTGATTCAACTTTGATTAAAGCCTCATCCCTTTATTAAACATTTTGTTCACTCTCCAAAAGTATTTGTAATCGAACTTTTCCTTTGAAGGGGCAGATTGAAATTTTTTAATTTCGGTTGGTGTTTTGGCAACGTTTGTTTTGTGTTCTTTTAAATATAGAACTTGAAGAAAGATTAGGAGTAGCGATTAATATTAGAAAGTTATATTGAGAGAGGTTTAATAATTAAAATTTTTGTGTTATAGAAAGTTTATTCCAACAAGCTGAAGAAGATTCACATGGTCAACTGTCCTACATTTGCTGTTAATACAATCAATGCACTCAAACAACTTATCAAGCCCAAATTGGCCAGCCGGGTAAGTAATATTCTTATAAATATATTTTTTCTTCAAACGTCAAATAATGATGACATTACTTATCTAACTTGATCCTGTCAAAGTTTGATGTCTCTGTCGGCAGCAGTTTTTTTCCCATTTCTTTACGGCGCGGCGGAGGGAAAAATGTTGTTATGGCAACAATATGAAACATGTCATAAAGCAACAATACAAATGTCATTACCAACAATTAAACATCATTTTTATTTATAGTAATATTAAAAGTACAATTAGTTAATAAGGCATTTTTAAAATTGAAACCGTGCAAAAATGTTACCGACTCTGGATACGGATTGGTAATTGTTGATGATACTGATGGTTGAGAACAACTTTCAGTAATTATTCCCGATGTTGGCGAATCATGAGGGTTTAAAATTTTTTGAGCATTACCGTTCTTGTTTCTTATTGAATCCTCTATATATCCTTCGGCAACCCTGCTTGATTTCCAACCCCCATGTCGTTTGAGGCATTCTAGATTTCCGCCTCCATCAATTAAAAGTGTTGCTGAAGTTCGTCGTAAAGAGTAACCCATGTATGCGATTGCATCGTTTAAATTTGAATAACTAGCTACTTTTTGGGCTACTGAGCTGATCAAATGTATTCCCATGACGCTTCGGTAACACTTTTCATTTTGGTACTTGAAAAAAGATCGGTTTTCTGTGAAATTTTCAGGCAGCAGTGATGCATACTTTTTATACAGTTTAATGTAGTTTTGACCAATTATCGTAAAAGATCTAATTTGTCGTGTTTTACTGTCTAGGATTTTGATAATTATTACATTATTTTTATCCTCAATGTCCACAGTCTTCATTTTTACCATTCCGTCGCATCGTCAGGCGCCGGTAACCCCAATTAACAAAACAATCTGAAATATTTTTTGAAACACCTTGTACATTTTTAAGTTGTTAAAACCTCCTTAACAACCTGATCTCAACGAACTATATCGTGTAAGCTGTGTTATGAATAACACACGGTGAAATTTTAAAATTAAGTATAATTTCCTTAAGGACAATTAATTCATAGAATACCCGAGGTAATTGATTGGATTACATTAAAATAAATGCTCAAAATGTTCACCGCCTTGTTGTTGGCAATAACATCTCTTGTAAGACTTGTCCCGAACTTTGTTTAAAGTTTGAGGTGAAATATTCCGTATTTCTGTAGTTATCCTTTCTTTGAGGTCTTCAATGTTAGTTGGCTGTGTTGCATATACTTTGTTCTTGAGATATCCCTACAGAAAAAAATCCAAAGGCGTAAGATCTGGCGACCTAGCAGGCCACTGAATAGTACCCCTTCGTCCAATCTATATCGAAGAAGATTTCTTTCAAGTAATTTCTCACCATTAAAGCATAATGGGGTGTTGCACCGTCCTGCTGGAATTAGACAGTTTCATGCGGTAGGGTTGGATTTATTAGATTGAGATATAAGTTAGCCAACTGAGGAAGAACATTGTATCTTAACATGCTTGAATATTTTTCCGCTATCAAATTACCACCTACAAATATAGGAGCAATAATACGATCTCCTGTAATATCTGCCCAAACATTCAACTTTTGAGGATACTGAGTGTGCCTTACGTATCCAATGAGGATTTTCCGCTGACCAATATTTACAGTTTTGTCAGTTTACTTCTCCGTTCAATATAAATGTTAATTCATCAGAAAAAAGAATTGTACCAAGAACTATTTCATTTGTGTCAATTTTATCCATTATTCTTTCACAGAAATTCATTCTACGATCTGGATCGTCTTCTGTTGGATCCTGCACAAAAGTCAATTTATATGGATGAAGCTTTTTTTATGGGGACACCTTAGGATAGTTGTGTAACTCACATTATTTTGACGTGCAATTTGACCTGAACTTGACGTTGGATTCTCTGCGACAGTTAACAAAATATCCACTTTCACCTCATCTTCACTGAAGTTCGGTTTTCTTTTTAATGGTATGACATATCCAAGTTCTCTGAATTGTACACAAATTTTAGACACAGTATCTTGTAAAATATTGGTCAACTAAAGATACTTCTGATTAAATAAGTTTGCTACTTCAACTTCTACAATTCTCCCCATAACCGTTCATCATTAAAATGTCATTTCGATGGGTCTCTGTTAAATATTTCATTTTTATTTCTGCAAGAAATTAGCTTTTAATTGGGAATTTAATATTTTATTATAAAATGTTAACACACCATCAACTGATTGATAACAATCCGCATTATTTATCGACTTAGTTTAATTAGTAGACTATCTAGACAGTTTTTACCTATTCATGACAAAATATGTTAACGCGGTTACTAAACAGAAAGTTTTTCCCATTATACTAACACTTCGAGTAGAAATGTATTGTCTGTATTTAGCTAATTTAAAATAATACTATAACACGTGATAAATTATTAATTTCAAAATTTCACCTATATGATATAGTTGGTTGAAATCAGGTTGCTAAGAATCTTTTAAAAACATAAAAATATACGGGATGTTTACTATGCCAGACTTGCGTGAATCATTGTATGTCCCAGGGTTTTATATTATTTTCTATAATAAGGACACAAACAATTTTATTCCTTAAGTGATTTTCACACTGTATGTCTTCCTCTTAATGTGACGTATTATTTCAAGAGATTACCATGATTATTTAAAATCTGTTCACTCGTTCATTGCTGATCTAAAAAACTAGTTACACGAGCAATTAAACCACTCTCTGAGGTTGCGCAGCTATGTCGCCTGTCGAACACTACGTTTTTCTAATATTTTACCCGTATGATATTCTGTGAAAGTTGTTATTTGGTTGCTCTCATCACTTGTCAAAGATATTTTTAGCGTTTTTGTATCAGTATTTCATTAGTCAGTTCAGTTTCTTTTGAAAGTCTTCACAAACTCTGACAGCGAAAGATATTCTCAGGATTCCTTTCTTATGCGATATCTCGAAAACTTGCAGTTTACTTATCAGTGCTTGTCAGAAAAAAGCTAACAAAATTAGATGAATTAAAAAGCTGATCGTTCACCAAGACTTAAAGACGACCACGTTGCTCAGTTTGGGAGCTTCATTGGTGGTGGGTATGGATATAGATGATAGAAAAGTACATATTAAAGACAGATAGATACGATACAGAGACAGAGATCTCTGGAGACGGACAATACACGACATCACGTCGACCACTACACTCCCCCTGGGGGGTCAGGATTGAAAAGAGAGATACGATAGATAATAATTACATAACAAGGAAAAGACAGTTGAGATTTGATTTCACGTATAGTGCCTCTATGTAGCCGCTTATACCTAAGAGGCTTCTTCAGAACGGCAATTCATGGTCGCTTCAGATTAAAGCAAAAATCTGAATTTGGTTTTGAAAATTAGTTTACGGATTTTAATTACATAACAGTTTGACAAAAGTAAAACAAGAAACACTGAATATAGCTAAACTACAAAACAAAATGGGCACCAATGGTATTTACCCTGAAACTCACGAAGAAAATTAAAATAAACAAAATAATAGATTGATATTTCTCTCAAAAACATCAAAAGAGATCAAGAAAACATTTTGTTTAACAAAAAAACCAAATTTGTTTAATTTACTAATCTTTGTATTTTAAGAACGATTTCCGAAGTGGAAATTAAAACGTCAATAAACGTACTTTAATCTTTAATTGTGGCTTATTCTCAGTTATATAGTAATTAATATATTACATTATAAAATCATCCATTTTTACATTATAAAAACTTGCTAGCAGGCGAGCAAAAGCGAGAAGGGGTTCTATAGTATTCGAGAAGATAATGAAATAAAATATAGGCTGCACTATCATCTAATGGCCAAGACATGTTCACTCAAAGGTTCGTTAAAAACTGTGGAATGCACGAGGAGAGTGCGTGTTTCATGTAGAAGCGCACATGTCGTATCCATTGGAGCCGTTGCAGGAGCGCGAATATAGTGGATACAAGCTTTTAACATAATATTAAGCCATTTGCCTGTCTATTATTACAATCTTATAAAATAAAAACTTTGATATACACCATACTTATAAAACAATAATAATCAAGGATTACTCCTATGCTGACAAATGTGGCAGTCCTTGAAAGATCAAATGCTGCTCGCGAGCTGCTTGATAACATCAAATGTAGAAAAATGGCCTATTTTGGACATGTAGTAGGGGGAGACCTATATAATATTCTTCAACTTATTATGATGGGCAAAATCGAAGCACGCAGAGGAATTGGTAGAAAGCAGACCTCTTGGTTGAAGAATATCAGGGAGTGGACAGGAATAAAGAAAGCTGAGCAACTATTTAGAATAGCTCGAGACAAAGACAGTTTCGCCATGTTAATCGCCAACGTCAAGGGACTTGATAGGTCACGTTAAGAAGAAGAATCAAGGATTATGAATTTGTCCAAATAAAACTACGGCAAGAAGTGACCTACATACTAGATTACTATCAGTATGTGATTTCAAATTACTTGTTATTAACAACACAAATAATTGTTTTAGATATTCGTCCACGAGGGTACAGAAACTCTTTCTAACCATATTTCAGTGAAAGTTCTTCCTGGAGACTATCATGGCTTGGAACTCTCTCTTCAAGAGTTAAACGGTAAGTAAATATAATGTAGATGATACAACACTGGGACAATTCGTTATTCTATGCCTACCCAGATCATCCGAGCTTTTGAAGTACTATCAATATAGTTATATAGAAGTCAAAATATCTACTATAAACATCAAAGTTTTAATAAAATTTGTAAACTAAAACCAAGTTAAAAAGTAAATCACATCTGAGAAAGTAAGCAAACATAAGTATTTTTTCATACATTTATTTTATATTTTGAATAATTAAATCAATCTACTAGAAAGTCAAAACATAATGACGGTAGTAGATCAGTTTCGCCAGGTAGGAAATTGTATGTATCTTGTTGCTACTAGAAAGTGTGTACTTAACCTTGCTAATTACTTATAAGCCACCTAATTACTAGAACCTGTCTAACAGTTAGATTGAGATTAACCGTATAGTAAATGATATTTTAAGTATCTAAATCAACAAATATGATAAATAATAAATTCCAATAGCAACGATAATAACAACAACAACAAACCGTACACCTATTTAACCGCTATTTGCCAATTAATTAAAACAAGTGTTTACCAATTTTTTGGTCTGTATTTCTTTAATAAATAAGTTTGATTTTCATTCCCATAAGAAGCGGGATTTTTTTCGATAAATATTTTGTTTACCGTTACGTTCTAGAGTGACTGTAAACATTTTGTGATGAATGAGAGGAATGACTTTATTTTTTTCTTTGAGGGGAAAACATGCATAATTCATTGTTGATAAGTTAAAAAACTGTTTTTATGACTTGCAGATTTTCTACAAAATTATTTTTTAAATCATATAACCTACCAAAATCAGTTTAACCTTTATGTTACTTGCAATTTAATTTCGGCATATACTCTTATAGTCGCGAGTCTCTACAATAATATAACTAGAAAACGGATAAAAAAGTATTAAAAAAAATTAAAATAAAAAATAAGCGCTTAAAAACATAAAGTTTTAATTGAAGCCTGAAATATGTTTAAAGGTAGCATAACCTTTTTTAAAAACAATATTTTTTTTTAACGAAAACGAAATCATGGATGAAATAAAATAACAAAAATATTAATGTTATACAGATAACAAATTAAACTTTTTTTATTTAAAAGAAAATTGTTGCCTTATAGTTTCGGTAAATAAATTTAACCCAATAAATTAAAAAAAAACATTAAAATTGGGTAAAAAGCTTCTGAGTTTTAGGTTGTTTTGACCTAATGCTTCGTCAAAAAGTTTGAGTAATACTTTGTCACAGGAACTGGGTCTGGCAAGTAAAATCTTGGTATTGCTTTATTTACAAATCTGGACACTGTCTCTTTTTACTGTTTTTGCTATCAAGCTCTTTTCTTCTTCTTCATGTGCCCTGTCCGTTACGAACTTTGGCAATCAACATTGCTATTCTGACTTTGTTTACGGCAGATCTGAATAGTTCAGCAGATGACAATCCAAACCATTGCCGCAAGTTTTGGAGCCACGAGTGTCTTCTCCCTGGACCCCTTCTGCTATCTATTTTCCCTTGAACGATCAGCTGTAGTACTCTATATTTATTATTTCTCATAACGTGACCCAAGTATTCCAACTTTCATTTCTTTATACTTATTCCTACCTCTCTCTCTTTACCTATCCGGCGTAGTACCTCTTCGTTGGTCACGTGCTCAGTCCAGGATATACGTAATATACGTCGATAAGCCCACATTTCGAAGGCCTCTACTTTTTTCATCAATTTTGCGGTTATTGTTCACGCCTCCATTCCATATAACAAAACCGGGAATACATAACATTTCAACAGTCGAATTTTGAGAGGTAGGGTGAGGCTTTTAGAGGTGAAAATTTGCTTCATGCTAGTGAACGATGCTCTTGCCTTTTCTACTTTTATACGTATTTCCTTCGCTTGATCCCAATTTGAGTTAACTCTTGTTCCCAAGTAGATATACGAATCCACGTGTTCAATTCTCTCATTGTCTAATATCAGTTGCTGTGGTGGTTGTTGGGTTTTGCTTAGTAAAATCCATTTGGTTTTTGTGATATTTAGTCTAAGTCCATATTGTGCATTCGTGCACTTTAGAGTAGCTCTTTAGAGTATAATAAATACCTCTTTCCAATGGCGTTACAGTGAAAATCGAGCCTTGGTCTTTCCCAAACTGTGTCTCCAACTTTGCCGGTCCCGTGTCAATCTTCTCCATTTTCTCACGTCTGCTGCCACTACTGCCACTTTAGACTCCCATCTTTTCCGTGGTTTTCCTTTTGATCTTGCTCCCCTCATTTTACTATCTAGTTTTCTTTTTGGCAATCTTTCGGTCTCCGTTCTAACTACATGAAAAGCCCATCGAAATATTTGTAGTTTAAGGAATTTTGAGATCGGTGCCTCTATAAGCAGTTGGTAGAGTTCATGGTTGTACCGGAATCTCCATACTTCGTTTTTTTTAATAGGTTTAGATATCTTCCTTAGGACTTTCCTTTCGAAAATTTTCAGCTTTCGTACTCTTGGCTTTAGCTGTACTTTTCGTTTTTTCGTTTTTTTTTTTTTAATTCCTGAACAGTTTCAATTCTGGTAGTATAGCTTACAAGATTTCTCGAAAAAGATGTAGAAAAATTATTTTGTTTAAAGGTATATTAGTTGGTACCATATTCTTCTTTACGTGCCATCTCCGCTACGAAGGTTGGCATTCATCACTGTTATTCTAAGTTTTGACAGTACAGCCCGAAAGAGTTCAGTTCATTCTTCTTCTATCTATGCTGCGCTTTCCTTCAATCTTTCCCTGCATTATTAGTTATAGAAATTCATATCTGCCACCACGTGTTATATGCCCCAGATATTGTAGTTTTCTTACTTTGATGGAATCCTCCCTGCTGTTCTCTATTCTTCTTACTACTTCTTCATTGGTTATTCTGGTTGTCTAGGGAGTCTTATTATTTACGCGTAGACTGATGTATCCAATATTTTTATTTGATATAACCATGAATTTTGTTTTCTTTACGTTTAGTGACAGACCAAATTCTTCACTCGCTGCAAAAAACCTTATCGAAAATTCTTTGTAGATCTGTAATATTTTCTGCTCTTAGTATTGTATCATCAGCATATCTAATTTCACGTATAGGTAGGCCATTTATTTTTATGCCTGCTACTTCATCTTCTAATGCTTTTTTGAATATTTCCTCCAAGTATGCATTAAACAGTGATGGCGACAAGACACAGCCCTGTCTAATACCTCTTTTGATTTTTATTTTATTAGTTTTTAAATTATTTATTCTTATAACAGCTTCTTGTTCGCAATACAGATTATTTATTATTCTTACATCTCGTGTGTCAATGTTCTTTATTCTCAGTAGTTTTATTAACAGATTATGTTTCACTGTATTGAATGCCTTGTTATAATCTAAGAAGAAGACATAAATATATTGGATTAGTTCTAGACATTTCTTCATTAGCACATTTATTGCATATATTGCTTCTCTGGTTCCTTGAGCATTTCTAAATCCGAAATGAGTTTGTTTAATGTCTTGTTCTAACTTTTTATATATTTTACGATGAATAATGTTTAGGAATACTTTTAGTATGTGACACGTTAGACTGATGGTACGGTAATCCCAACATTATCTGGCGTTTTTCTTTTTCGGTATAGTCTGGAATGTTGAAAGAAGCTATTCTTTGGGTAATATACCTGTTCTGTATACGATATTAAATAGTTCGACAATAACATGTACATACATTGCAGTTGACGAAAAGTTGCAATATTTATGTCCGTATTTCGTCTGGTCCTACTGCTTTCCCAGTTTTCATTTTTTTTAATTGTGTGTTTTATTTCACTTTCTGTTATTTCTGGTCCAGTCTCTTCAACGAAATATTCGTTATCTATTTTGTCTCGTTTGTAGTTAAACAGCTGTTCTATATAGTTTACCCATATCATCAATTTGTTTTCTGTATCCGTTAATGTATCTCCCTTTTTATCGACTAGTATAGTTGTTTGTATTCTGGTCTTCTAGTTAATTTTATAATTTTCCTGTGTAAATTAAAGCTGTCATGTTTATTTTGTAGCATTTATATTTTATCACATTTTTCTGTTAAGTAATTTTCTTTTGCTATTCGAATTTGTCGCCATATTTCGTTTTGTGTTTGCTGGTCATCATTATATAACGGGGGTCCTACGGCGATTGCCGCTTCCCGCATTTCAGCCTTCATCTTTTCCTATCTCTCCAATCTTCCTCTTCTAAGCCTCTAGATTGCATTGTTTTTGTAATTTCTCTTCTCCAGGAATTTGGCTCTTCTCCAGGAATTTGGTGGTCTTCCCCTTTTCCTTTTTTCTGGCGGAACATACATTAAGGCTTTCTTTGGCCACCGCTCCTCCTCCATTCTCATCACGTGACCATACCATTGTAATTGCCTTCCTTGTATTCTCTCTGAAAGAGTCTCTTTAATTCCTGTACGGTTTCGTATTTCCTCATTCCTGATTCTTTTCATTCTCGATACTCGACATGACCTTCTAAGATAATCCATTTCCACAACGTCTACTTTATCTCGTTCATTCTTTGTCATCGTCCAACGTGCCTCACCATATGTGGTAATCGATTTTACAATTGCTGTGTATACACGAAGTTTGGTATGCATCTTTATTTTATTAGACCACAGTAATAAATTCAGTATTTGGATGCATTTTTCCCTTGGGTTATTCGTTTTTGTACATCTATCTTAACTCTGCCATCTGCTGATATGATGCTTTCTAGATATTTATACTGGTTGCAACCTTTTATGACTGCGTTTTCAAGCCTTAGATCTGTGGTATTTACTTCAATTTTTAAATAGTCCGTTTTTCTTATGTTTACTGTAAGCCCCCATTTGGCATATTCCTCAAATAATTTTCGATTCATATAATTTATACCTTCCTAATCGGTTGCAACCACCGCCTGATCATCTGCAAACAACAATGTATACAGAGTTTCTTGTCCCACTTCGATGCCCATAAATCTACATTTATTTATCCAATTCCTCAATTCTTCTTGGACGTATATTTTAAAGAGTGTCGGTGACAAACAGCATCCTTGCTTTAGGCCTTTAGTGACTTTAAATTCATTTGAGGTTCTGGTTCCAATTTTTACACAACTAACTGCATTTTCGTACAACATATATATCGCTCGGATATACGTCGAATCGAATCCGGACCTTTCGAGGACCTTAAACATTTTCTTTAACGGGACACTATCATATGCTTTCTCAAGGTCTATAAATACCAAATCGGTCTCTCTACTTCTTTCGACACGTTTTTCAATTATTTGTCGTAGGATAAATATATTATCAAGACAGGATATCCCGGTACGAAAGCTGCTTTGTTCTTTAATATCTTGTATCTGTCCTTCAACCCTCTTCTTTAATATTCTGCCGTACAACCGGCCCACAGAGCTCGTCATACTAATACCTCTATAATTGGAACAGTGTCTTTTATTCCCTCTTTTATATATGGATCTTATATAAGATGTATTCCAATCTTTAGGAATTATCTGGTCTCCACACATACATTTATTAAAAAGGTCTACTATTAATTCTAAAAGTGCAGTCGGCCCATATTTAACAAGCTCTATGGGAATGTCTCCAGGCCCTGCGGCTTTTCCGTTTTTAACCTCTTTTAAGGTTTCCGTCAATTCCGATAATGTTATGATAGGGATTTCCTGTCTTTCGTCTCTGTTATCTATTAATTCGCTTATCTTGTCCCACCTGTACTGTGTTTGCTGGTACAATGATTTATTATTGTATTTATATACTCTTCTTTTGTTTATCAAGTTTAGTATTTCGTCTGTCGTCCAATCTTTTTTCTTTTCATTGGTTTTGCGTAGATATTTTTTTGAAGGTTCTATTAAGTCAGCCTTGATTTATTTCCTGTTTCTGTTGATGTTTTCTTCATTGCATTCTCCTTCGATCTGTATGGTGTTTAGACGTTTATTTATTTTTTGTTTAATATTTTCTATGATTTTTGGATCTCTTAGTGCATTAATATCAGTTCTTTCTTTTTTTCTGTCTTCTTTGTTCTTTTCATTTTAATATTCATATGTGCTACTAAGATATTAGGGTTAGAGTCTATATCTGCTCCAGATTGTGTTTTGACTGCAGTAATACTATTTCGATATTTTTCTTTGATCATTATGTAATCTATTTGATTTCTGATTACCTGATTGATGTTTATTATCTATTGGCGATTTCCACGTGTACAAACATCTATTCGATATTAAACCTTCTTTGTTCGCAACATCCAGAAATTGATGCAAACTATTCTGTAACGGTGTATTTTTTCAATATAGTTTTGTATTTTTTCAAATACCATTCATGCAAAGATTTATCTTAGAAATATCTTGAACAGTGTAGAAGGTGTTAAGCATGCCAGCAATAAGCCTTTTGTGGTCTTTAGCTCGTTTTAGTATTTATTGCCAGTGTCAACTCTTATCAAGTTTTTGTACAAGTTTTTTACGGCTGTAGCCTCTGCATCATCCCGATTTTCTTCATCGTTTTCCATAATTATTTTCTATGAACTTGAACTTTTAATACGCCTTTTTTAAATCGACAAAAACTATTTCTACAGGTCCATTTTTCGCCATTTATTTTTTTTAATTTTATTGATAACAGGATCTACCACTTTGAGTTTATGGCTGTACTATAGTTAATACATAGATACTTAAATGTAAATAGTATTTTTGATTAATTATTAGATTTACAATTAAGTAAGAATGTCATTTTTCACAATTTGTATTGAATTTGTTATTGAAATTGATAAAAAGGCTTTAAGTAAGCGAATAATTATAATGCCTGAAAATCTGAAACACAACATATCTGTACTTATATATTATGTAAATAAAAACAACACCTTTATAAAAAAAGTCACTAATTATTTTTAAATCAATCGGCAAATAATGTTTTTTCTTGTTCCGCACAAAAATATTTTTCGAAACGTTCCTCCTGATGAAAATTTAAGATCCCTATAGTAATATTCTGTTAATGGTATACTTGTTTACCAATTATACATCATGTCTCCAGCGATATTTCTTACCGACTTTTCACATGAAAAATCAAGCGAATTACTACTGAGGGGGAGTACTGATTACTCTGCGAAAGAAGCATCTGGTTCTGTTCTCAAGTATACTTTCATATTCAAATTAGAAAAGTTCGCGGTATATACAAAAGAAAACTTTCTACTTTCGTATTTATTTTAGTTAAAATAAATATATTGTCTAACTCTTCTATTACTAACTGTTTAGTCATAACCGATTAATTGATGACAATTATTTACTATTTAATCAAAAACAGTGCTTCATGTAAATACAAATTGCTTGACCTCAGAATCATTCGATCTTATGTAGTTTTCTATTACAAAGGTATGGTCAGCATGTAGAAATATTAATATGGGTACCACTAATTAGATGTTTACAGCCATTTTTTCTTTTCTGCTGAAATTTTTTAACCCAGCCTGAGAGACTTGCAACTTTGAAATGTCATTCGGGAGTTACAATTCATTGAAGCAAGGTGTATTAATTCGGTAATACTGGGCAGGTCACGTAGCCCGATATAATGGCACATAACAGGTGGACACGGAAAATTCTAGCATGGGGTCAAAGAACCACAACAAGAAGCATGGGAAGACCTTAAAAAAGATGGGAAGGTGATATAAAAGCAGTGGCAGGCAAATAGTGCATTAGATTGGCGTAGTATAAAGAAATATGGAAGCAATTGGAAGAGACCTTCATTCAGGAGTGGATGGAATATAGGTAAAAAAAAAGAGAGAGAGAGTGTTAATTCATGTAAACAGTAACCACTTCACCGCGATCCAATGCTTCAGACCATCCCTTTCCCCCTTTAGCACTCTAATGCGAGAAAGGGGCACAAATATCAGTCACATGCTGTTCGTGTGGAAGTCCTTAGTACAAGACCTTCAGCACGGTGTCCTAACCCGATCAATCCAAATTATTTTATTTATTTATTTATTAACGGATATACCATTTTTACATTGGAATAACATATAATATATAAAATTTTACAAAGTAAGCACAACATTGGAAAATAATAGTAAAGTTTAACAAAAACTAATAATTACCTTGACTACAAACTAATATCAAAAACTAATAATTAACTTCAATACAAACTAATATTACACAAATAGCAGTCTCTTTATCACATTTTTAAATTGTTCTAAGGACTGGAAAAATAAGTCCACATCACTTTGGTACCTATTATATAGCCTCAACATATTAGTAAGAGGCTTGAAGTATTCATAATTAAATTGATGAAATGGCAGATGAAACAATGAAGTATGTCTAGTTCCATGAAGAGTGTTAAGACCTAATCGATTTAAAAGTTCAGGGCAATTTATCAAATTATTAACAATTTTGTAAAGGAATATTAGGCAAAAATAATCTTTTCGCAGATTCATGGAAACCATTTAAGTGATCAGCTACCATACTATAACTGTATGGGACAGAAAGGTCATGAAAAGCACTACGGTAATGCTAGTGTTTACAAAATTTATGCTGAACACGATCAAGCTTGTCTATAGAGGTTTGATGGTAAGGTCCCCATACAACTATTGCATATTCTAGTCTGGAACGAATGAGACTCTTAAAAAGAATTGGTAAAACAAAACATGAAAATTGAGAAGTGTTTCTAGTTATAAACCCTAATTGTTTAAATGCAATGTTTACTGTGACCTCTAGATGATTACGAAATGTTAATTTACAATCAAAATAAACACCTAAATCCTTAACACAGTCCTGCCTTGACAGCTGAGTGTTATCAATGCTATAATCGTAATTTAAAATTGTTTACTTTCTGTGAAAAGTAATAACACAACACTTATCAATGTTCAAGTTTAATTCATTTAGTTTGCACCAAACGCTAAATCTGCTGAGATCCTCTTGTAACTGAATTTGATCATACTGACAAGTAATGACTTTATAAATTTTTTTATCATCAGCAAAGTTCAGAAATTTTGAATTCTTAATGACTTTTTCAACGTCGTTAATAAAGAGGACAAAAAGTAGGGGACCACAATGTGACCCTTGTGGTACTCCAGAGAGGACGTCAACAGATTGAGACAACACACCATTTATCTTAATTATCTTAATTAGTGTACTTTTACCTGTTACCTTTTCCTTTGTGCCTGGGTTTTCAGGTTTTTGTTAATTTTTTTGTTGGTTTGCGCATTTTATTGTTAGATTTTTAATTTTTTTAAAGGCCAAAGGTTTTTTGTATTTTTTTAAGGTATGTCCTAAAATAAAAACCATATTAGTAAAATTATGAGTAACTTATAAATCATATTAATGAACGTTCCACATTGCTATAAATGTCGTTGTTCTTACAGCTACGAACTTATATGCTGTGTTACATATTTGCTAGTATTTGTTGTTATGTACTTTTATTAATAAAATACGTCATATCTTATAATATCTCTTAATATCGGGCTTGGATGGTTTTCCAGTTTTGCAAATTACATATTTCGACCATCGGGTCTATTACTCATGTTTGAGTTCGCGACGTATCTTGGTACATTTACGACTTCCCGTAGGCAGGTGTTGTGAACCGCTTGTATCTTCTTTCTATCTTTAGCTAATATCCCCAATGCGATAGAGGCAGATGTTAATATTGCCAGTATATTGCTGTTTATCAATAGTAGTTTTGTTTTTTTGCGTAGATTGCTTTTTCTCCTTGCAAGTCCTTTTATTGCAGCTTTGTATATTGCTGAACTAATACGTAGAATAGGGTTGACATGGGCAGCTTATGGAAAGCTAAGAGATGTTTTCCAATCAGCTCTTCCCATCTGCTTGAAGAGAAAAGTGTTCGATCAATGTGTGCTGCCGGTTCTAACCTATGGTGCGGAGACGCTAACACTTACTAAGTCGTCCGCAAACAAAATTCGAACAACACAGAGGGCAATGGAACGGTCCATGTTGGGATTAACTCTGAGAGACCGAATACCCAACACAGAATTGCGCCGTAGATCGGGAGTAACCGACGCAATCAAAAGAATATCAACCTTAAAATGGAACTGGGCAGGACACATCAAAATTGGATGCAGGCGGCTCAGGACAGAAATTTGTGGGGTGAACTACGGGAGGCCTATGTTCAGCAGTGGACGAGTATGGGCTAAATGATGAAATGAATATTGCTGTTTTCTCTTTTCCATTCAATGTTATTGTTTTGCACCGTCAGTAATTCCTTTGGCTTCTCTCATCGTTTTTTGTAATGGTCTGCTGTGAAGCCAAACTAAGATTCAGTTATTAATCTTAACTAGTCTGTTTCAGCTTAGAGTTTTACTATTTTATCTTTTCACTATTTTGCTAATTGCTGAGAGTAAGTTGATTAGTCCGTAAATTTGCGGGAACATATTGTTTTCCTGTCTGTGGGATCATTAGTACCTACACGGGCTTCCTTCTATCAGTTTGGGAAGAGCCTGTATCTCAGTATCGCGTTTGTTAGATTAGTTAGAAATACTATTGCTTTCGCCGGTAGGTACTTCAGAGCTCTGTTTGTTATCTTCTCTAAACCAGGTGCTTTCTTTAGTGAATTGTTTCTAATAAGATGTTGGAGGGCTGATTTCATTTGGTTTCTCGAGCCTTTCTTCGTTTTATTCGATGAGGTCTATATCTTCGTCTTGGTGTTACTTAAGTGTGCACTCTCTCTCGAAAGTCGTCCTCATCAACTCGGATTTTTCCTCGATGGAGTGGACAATTATTTTCTTACCAGGTATTGGAGGATCGTAAATTATAAATTTAAAGAAATAGACGGTAGCAAGTGTATTACCTATCTTTAATATACTTAGGACTTACGTATAAATCTTTGTTTATTAAAAATTTTAATCATTTACTTATGCCAAATTTACTTATGCCAACAGTAAGTTGATTAATCTGTAAATTTGCGAGAACATATTGTTTTCCTGTCTGTGGGATCACTATGACACAGGCTTCCTTCCATCGGTTTGGGAAGAGCCTGTATCTCAGTATTGCGTTTGTTAGATTAGTTAGAAATACTATTGCTTTCGACGGTAGGTACTTCAGAGCTCTGTTTGTTATCTTCTCTAAACCAGGTGCTTTCTTTAGTGAATTTTTTCTAATAAGATGTTGGAGGGCTGATTTCATTTGGTTTCTCGAGCCTTTCTTCGTTTTGTTCGATGAGGTCTATATCTTCGTCTTGGTGTTACTTAAGTGTGGACTCTCTCCCTCTCGAAAGTCGTCCTCATCAACTCGGCTTTTGCAGCTTAATGGAGTAGACAATTCCTTTTTTATCATGTATGGGGGGTCGTTACTTATAAATTTAATAAAGTAGATGGTAGCAAGTGTATTACCTTGACGAAATTCGTTTTTATTGTTTTAGTTTCCTGACCTAGACTATTACTATTTCTTACCTCTAACTTTATTATACTTAGGACTTATGTATAATTCTTTGTTTATTAAAAAATTTTAATGATTTACCTATGCCAACATGTCAACCGGTATTTTACATGAACTACAAATTTTTAATCAATATTTTTATTTCAGAAATGTGGAAAATTAAACTACAAGATCACAAGGACCGCTTCGACGTACTCGATAACCTAAGAACTAATGAAAGTTTACGACCATCAGCTTTACAAAATGACGAGATATTGGGCTATCATGGCAACTTCAGAAAGTTATCGCTAGACTAAAGCAACCAGTCATTTCAAACTCGTCGTTGTTAATTATTCGTGATATTAATTAATATTTACAATGTAGATGGTTATCACGAATATAAAATTTTGTACAAACTAAGGAAAATCTTGGTGTCTGGTAAAAAGGGCATAAAGGAATGGAAATATTACAGTTTTATGTAATTCATTATAACAATAGAATAATCACGTAGATGCTAATATAATATAATAAAATTTTAAAATAAAATATTTAAAAAAAATTTGTTTTGGGTTTTTTTTTTCGAAATCAAAAATAACTAGATATGGTAACGAAACAGCAGTTCATTCAAATTTATTTTAGATAGCAAAAGTCCCTTGAAAAAAAAACTAGAATGTTCAAGACGTCATCGATATATGTCAAAATATCTCGTTAGGTCCGCAAAGTCAAAAAATGAATATAAAGAGGAAGTTGATACTTCAAAAAGTAGTAGTGATTGAGAGTTTGAATAGTTATGTCAATCAGATTGAGATATTACCTTTTTTTATTATTTTAATATTTTTATTAACAAGGTTTTTAATAAAAGTGATTAAAAAGGATAATTACAAAACGTGGAATATTTAATTCCTGTATTTCTGCTAGCCCATAGAAGCTTCTATTATAAGCGACCAGTTATTTTCTATCAATGATGATCACCAAAATACTTTTTCTTCTTTGAGTGCCTCTCCTATCGAAGATTGGATATCATTAGAACGATTCTAATTTTATTTACTGCTGTTTTGAATAGTTCGTTAGTGGTACAGCCAAACTACTCTTTTAAATTTCTCATCCAGGACATTCTTCCACGACCTGGATTTCTGCGTCCTTGGATTTTTCCTTGCATTATATTTTGTAGAAATGTGTACTTTTGTCCTTTCATCAGGTAGCCTACGTATTCAAGTTTTATTTTTTTTTATAGTCAGTATAACTTCCGGATCGTTATTTATTCTGCGTATTACCTCTTCATTTGTAATTTTATCCACTCAACTTATTTTTAGTATACGGCGGTAGCACCACATCTCAAAGCTTTCAAGATTTTAAACATTCCTCTGATTAAGAGTCCATGCCTCAACACCGTAAAGCAAAGTACTGAATACATAACATTTTAACATTCTAGTTCGTAGATGATACTAATATCACGATTAATAATTCCCATATATAAGGAAACAAAGGAAACAAAGAACAATTCCGAAACTATAGGGGTATATCGCTTATCAGCACATCATATTAAGTGCAATTAATTATCTTGCTAAAGAGACTTACATCATATTCGGAAGATATTCTAGGCGACTACCAATGCGGCTTTCGTGCTGGAAGGTCAACTATAAATCAGGTATTTACTATCCGACATATATTAGAGAAAAACTGCGAATTCAACTGCGATGTGCACCAAATTTTCATAGATTTCCAGCAAGCATATGATTCCATAAAAAGAAGAAAATTGTGGATAGCAATGTTAGAAATGGGAATACCAAGAAAATTATTTAATTTAACGCAAATATGCGTGAAACACGTATATGCGCAAGTCAAGATAGGAAGCAGAACATAGATACCATTTGGTATAAATTCAGGACTTAGGCAGGGGGAGCCCTTGTCACCGTTGCTGTTTAATTTTGCTTTAGGCTATGCAATAAGTAAAATATCGTCTGAGTTGTCAGGATGAGTTTCTGATCAAGGATCAAAATTGTTGCTGACCTTTACTGATGATATAGATGCAGGCACGCTTTCTACAAGAGACGTGGGAGAGGTCTTTTTACAGCTCGAGGTGGAAACAGGTATTCTGGGTCTACGAATAAATAAAGAAAAGACCAAATACATGGTAGTAACCAAAACTCCAACATCAGTATTAATGATCACAACTTCGAAGTAGTAAAGGAGTTTAAATACCTGGGGATGAAAATCACAGCTGACAACCACATAGAAAAAGAGGCAAGGATAGCTGCGTGAAATAGAGCATTATACTCCCTTTCAACATTATTAAGATTGAAGCTACTAAAAAGAAAATCTAAATTAACACTGTATAAGTCGACTAGTCGCCCAATTATTACATATAACAGTGAAACATCGAATCTCAACCAGCGGTAAATCAATAAATTTCGAGTATTTGAAAGAAAGGTTCTCGAAATAATATTTTGCTCTCAAAGAAATGAATTCAGACGGGATTGAAGAAGATGCCGCAATGCTGAATTGGTGACTCTGTATGACACTAAAAACAAAGTTAGTCATATCAAGGCAAACAGAGAATGACAAAGTGTTAAAGACAGTGTTTTTTGAAAGACCATATGATAGAAGATGAGTAGGCCGACCGAGAAAAAGATGGAAGGAAATAATAAATATTTTTTGTATTTAATCATTGTTTTTAAAACGTTTCATTGTGTATTACCTTATGTTTTAAACTGTACCATCAGAGGTACTCATTGAAACAAATTCAGTATTGCATATTTTTTTAATATGCATCATTATTTCTGTTTACTTCACTCGTAATAACTATCAAATTTTATAGACAAATGTATACAAATAACAGAACTCAAAATTGAGATTTTTTTAAAGATTGCAGTCCGATGTTAGCGTACATTTCCTAACAAATGTGTCATTGTGTGCCAGTCTCCCCTAAAACAACATTTTGGTCTTATCATATTACAGTAATCAGTTCCGCACTCTGGTCCTCTTGATACTCTTATTCGTTTTACTTGCATGTGTGTTTTTTGTTTTGTGATAATATAATTTATAATTGACTTCGTATTTCTCGTTGGTTGGACCCAGGTATATCTATGTATGCTTTTTTATTGGTAAAATCCGTTTAGAGTGCTGTTCGCAGTAATTCTATTAATTGTTTCCCATTTTTAGTTGTTTTAGTGTCTCCATATTTTCCTACGACTTCGACATATGTTTTTTTTTTCTGTTCAAGCATTAAAATTTCCCAACAGCATAATTTCTTTGTAGTTCTAATAAAGTTTCTTTGTTTGTGATTCACTTTTAAATCGCATATATTTCAATGATTCCCGAGGTCTTACTCTTTCCACATAAAAAGTTACTCTAAACAATTCTCTTTTACTCTGTTTTGTTTCTAGCTTTTTAGGTCTTAAATTATCAATATTGATACCCTTGTTGCGCTCACTTGTCTTTCTCTGCTCCTCTATAAATATGTATAAAACCTCGTATGCCCTTGCTACATTAGCCTTTTTTTGTGTAAGGAAGTTTTCTACATTTTTAGATTTATCATAAGTAATATATTTGGAAAAAACAGCACACAAAAATTGATCGCAAAATTTTGCCATTAACATTTTATATCATTTCCAACGTCAGAAGGTACTTACTACTTCATAATTCTATTTTGAGGTTAAAAAGTTTTCAATAAGCAGGAAATACATATACTGCTTTCCTGTAATTAAAAACACGATCCAGAAAAATACAATTAAAGACGTTTACAAGTTCAATAGGTACGTAGTTAGAAATTGTCAAAGCACTCTGTAATTAAATAATTGCATTAAAGGTCTGTGTTCGCATTGGTAGTTTATTTTTTGTGTTTACAGGAACATTAGTTTCTTAAAGGTTTCTGGGAAAGAATCTGGTAAGTAAAATAAAATATATACCTTTATTGTGAATTTTGATAGCTAAACAAATATTTTAGTATAGTTATAAATAAAAATAAAATATACCATATCGTTGGTTTATTCCAAAAACTATTTCAGTCAAAATGCTAATTTCAAATTATATAGAATAAAAACAACAATATTTTCTATTATAAAGTTATAAAGCAATATTGTATTTTCTAGCTTTTGATATACTCGTACTATTGAAGAGTAACACATTGATGTGTTTATAAATGTTTTTTCTCTTTTTTTATTTCCAATTAAAGTGTCTCGACATCTTTGGTCAAAATACAGGGTGTTTCAAAAATGTATGTCATAAATTTAATCACGCATTTCAGGGACAAAAATAAATTGATTGAATCCAACTTACCTTAGTACAGAAGTTTACACAAAAAAAGTTACAGCCCTTGGAAGTTACAAAATAAAAATTGTTTTTTTTTGTATTATCTCCTAAACTATTTGACATTTTGTAATAAAAATGGACACGTTACTGTTTTGTTCTGAAATCAGTTTTCGCTGTGGCAGTCCCACTGGACTGCCACATCCGGTTTTATTTTTGTATAGGGATGCTATGAATAAATACTTGTTAACATTAGGTTGTATTGTTCTGAGCTTTGTGTATTTGATAATCCAAAGTTTCTGCCACTTGCCTTGACATTCCTTTCGAATTTTGATTTTATATCTGCTTGGAGCTTTATGTTGTTGATGGGTAAGTTGGATGTAGATAGTTCTTTTGCAGTTCTGTCAGCCATTATTTCATGACATGAGAGAATGATTTTACTTTCCTGTTACTCACAAAGAATGTAGAGCGTAGAACCATTTTAATTAATATTAAACTGTTTGTCCTTGTTTTAGTAAAGTGTTTTATATAATTTAATGTTAAAATTCATGTTTATCACATTCTACGCTTGCTGGATAGCCCTAACTTGAGGAAATGCCCCTGAAGATGCTGTTTTAAGCGAAAGTAATTGGGCAATATTTAATTGTTAAAATTGTCCTCGATATTTGCCTTTCATTTTCAAAGTTCATTTATTCTAGCATTCAACCTTATATCATAATATTTAATTCTCTTTTTCAAGGCAATATTAAAAAGTAGACACGCCAACGCATTCCTATGTTTTAGACCATTATTAATTTTAAAGAATGTATAGTTTTATCCTTTAATTCTAACGTACGAGTTTACATTTTGCATTGTTAGTTGAGTCAACTTAACTACCTTAGTGTGGGATCCCAAAGTCGATCATTGCATTATATAATGCAGTTCTTTTCACACTGTCATAGGATGCTTTGAAGTCAATAAAGTAATGGTGTGTATCTATGTTAAATTCTAATGACTTTTCGAGAATCTGCCTATGTGCTTGAATTTAATGTGTAAATAACTTTCCAGCAGTAAATCCGCATTGATATTGACCAACAATATCGTTATTAAAAAGGTTTTCAGTCTTTTAAATAATACATTGCCGAATATTTTATACGAGATGCTAACAGAGTAATGCCTTTATATTTTTTACTCTTCAGTTGATCACTCTTTTTATGCAAAGGACATATTATTCCCTTCAGACACTCTTCTGGTACCTATTTATTTTGCTATATAAGTACTATTGGTTTATCATAATCAGCCAATCGCGTCTACTGCTGGACATAGACCTCTCTCAGTTCTTTCCAGTGTTCTCTACACTGGGCCGCTTGTAGCCAGTTTACCGCTACACGTTTTATATCATCGGTCCATCTAGTCGGTGGTCATCTTCGGCTTCTTTTATAGTTTCTGGGCGTCCATTCCATAATACGTCTTGTCCAACGTACATCTTGTGTTATGGCTAAGTGCCCTGACCAGTTCCACTTTAGCGTCATGGTTCTTTCGATGACGTCGTGAGCTCCTGATCTTTTCCTGATTTGTTGGTTTGTTGTGATCTCGAAGGCTCACGTTCAGCATTGCACGTTTCATGGTTCGTTGTGTAACTCTGAGTTATGCAGACTTTTGCGTGAGTGTTAAAGTTTCTGCTCCATAAGGTTGTACAGGCAAAACACATTGGTTATAAACCTTTCGCTTTAGACACATGGGAATTGAACTTTTTAGAATATGGTTTAATTTGCCAAATGCTGCCCATGTTAGGCCTATTCGCCTCTGTATTTCATGTGTTTGATTGTCTCTGCTTATTTTGATTTCGTGTCCCAGAAATTTGTAAGTGTCTGTTTGTTGTATGGTATTATTGTCAATAGTTATATTTCCACTCATTACGAGATTTTTTATAAGTTTAGTTTTCTCAAAGTTTATCTTTAATCCTTCTCTTTTAGACAGACGTTTAAGCGAATGCATCATATAATATATATCATGTAAGTTATCTGCGATTAATATAACATCATTTGCAAACCTTAGGTGATTTAATCTTTCTCTATCTATATTGATGCCCATATCTTGCCATTAAGTGCTCTTAAATATTGACTCTAAAGCTGCCGTGAACAATTATGGTGAAATATTGTCTCCTTGTCAAACTCCCCGAACTAAGATGAATTTTTCTGTGTGTTCGTGTAGTCGTATACTTGATGTAGCGTTCTCGTAGATGTTTTTGATTAGTGTCGATCAGCAATTCATAAACTATTAGTTTATGGATTGCTGCAAACATTTGATCACCATATTTTTTATACATTTCCGAACAGATTTCATCGATTCCTGGGCCCTTATTTGAGTCCCTGGGGTTCTTTAAATTTTAGGATCGCATTTGACACTTTTTCTCTTATTGGATCTTCACCGTTGTAAACTTTAATGATTTTGTATGTTGTAACCTAGTTCGATATCGTTTATGTAGAGCCTTTTTATAGTCCTAGCAATTATTTGACCTTTCAGCTGTGTTGAATGCATTTTCGTATTTTCTTTGATACAAATTTATACATATAATTTTTGATACATATAATATAATATATTAGGTCAACCGTGAATGTTAATAAATTCACGGTTGACCTAATTTTCATATAATGTACCTGTTTTAGGTAAAATGGATAAGATTAATGAAGATAGTCACATACATATGAAATTCATCAAACCATTTCTAACAATAGCTGGCATCTGGCCTTTAAAGATTAAAGGCCTAAAACTCCTAATGTACAATTGCTACTTTTACGTTACGTTCACATACTACGTTCTTAATGTTTCAACCATTTACGTTACCGCCAAACAAGTAGCTACACACGGAACAGCAACCGAAATTACCAACTATATTTCTAACGCTGTATTTTCAACCCTTTTAATTTATAAAGCACTAACTTATAGGTCATCGGGTATAAAAGATTTGCTGAATTTAATAAGAAGGGTTGAGGAAGATATTGCTAAAGAAGCAGATGATGAGATTAAAACCATTTACATGAAAAATGTTAAATCATCGGAATTTTTTGGTAAAGTTTATGTCTATCAAGGTAAATTTTTTATGTTATATATTATTAATATAATTGTGATATTGTGATATACATTCGGAATAATATTCAACCAGTAAAAAGGTTTATTACAAACATATGCCCAGACTACAGATAATAAAAATGAGGATAATGTAAAACTGTGAGCTTAAATTTTTGATATTTTTTAAATATTTACCACATATTACTCTTCTTCTATGTGTGCCCATATAAGACGAATATTAAAAATCATCAGAGATCTTGTGTTGAACGAGGTTCTCAGATTTTTTAGATACGAGTACTACACAATATAATAAAAATACTTATACATAACATACAACATTCGCGTTTATTTTTTTTCCCTTTTGCCGATAATACTTTCAAAGAACTGGTTGTAAGCTTTGCAACAAGGAATGCCTATTGTCTAATACTCTGGAAGTATTTGTTTGTACGTAATTGCAAAATCTGTTACTAATAATTTTAAAACGTGTTGGAATAGCAACGTACAATAAATACAGTTTTATGTTTCTATATGACAATGCAAACCTTTGGTGGGTTAATCTGATTTTTTTAGCCATTGTGTCGACTTGCTGTTCACAACTCTTTCCGTTGATCTGCACCATAATGAGTAAACCAAATGAAGAAGGTTACAAAGAAAAATATTACATAGTAGCTAATTGGGAGCCATTCGACAAATACGAATATTACTGTGTTGCGTATTTTGTTCAGCTGGTTTTCACCATTTATGCTGAGATGTATATCATCTTCTGCGGTACATTTTTCTTGTTTATTATGGACAACATCGTTGGTAGAATATATATACTGCAGTACAAATTTAGCAAATGTTTTGATAACGCACAAGTTTTATGTGAAGATCATAGACTGCCCTTTAAAGATGCCTGCAATATCGTAGTGAAGGGATGTATACGGGAGCATCAAAAAATTATATGGTAAGTAGATAAAGATAAAATATTTTTATTATTTTTTTTTTGACATGACAACTTACTGAAGGCACATTAAAAAACAGACAGAGTCATGTCTAGATAAAAAGAAGAAGATGAAGAAGAAGAAGATATAGTTATTAAGTCATTACAGCATTTATGTCCTCTAGATTCTAGATACCTTTTACATACTCGATTAATATGCTAAATTTTTTCATACACTTTTAGGTTTATGAACAACATGGATAATACCTTTAAGAGATATATTTTTGTTGAATATATGTGTACATCATTCGGTTTGTCTGTTGTGGTCCTACAATTTTTATTGGTAAGTTTTACTTCAATAAGCTGCAACAGTTAAAATATTCTGCCTTTAGGAAGAAACCATTCAAATGAAAATTGCCGCAGCTGGATTTTTCATTGTATTTGCTGCGCAGTCTTTAATAATTTACTACCATGCAGATGTAGTAGCATTCGAGGTACTAAAATTGAATTATTTCATTTGTATTAACTTTTGATATGCTAATAATTTTATGAGAGTATATTTTATTACTTATGCTTTATTTTTTAAGGGAAGTCACGGTTTGATCAAAGCAATTTTTTGCAGTAACTGGCACAGATTAGATGTAAGTGCTCAAAAACTGTTACATTTCGTCATTTTTAGAGCTCAGAAACCCTTAACGCTATCCATAGGTCCATTCAGAAAAGTGGGGGTCGAGTCAATGATCGCTGTAAGTAACTTCTGATACATATGAAATATTGTAAGGCCCTATAAAATATTTAGTTATACACATATATTGTTTTAAATGTTTAGGTTTAAAATATAAAAGAGATAAAAGGACAAGAAGACTAATATTTGGTAAACATAAAAAAACAGAAACATTTCCAGAAACAATTTGCAGAGTTATGGGGGTATAAAATAAAAATTAGGTTGGGTTTGGTTCGCTGCCTCAGTACTAAAGTGTAACATATAAAAAAATACGGATTTTGAGTTATACACGTCTCTGGATTCGAAATTACATGAAAAATACAGTACAAAACATTAACATCCCAAAATAATATTATAAATGCACGTTTTTGCATGACATACATCACAAAACAAAAAATTTACAAATTTGTCAGTGCAATACAATACCATTTTGTTTTATTACAGTATTACTCCAATGTTTTAATTCCGAATTCAGAGCAATACAGTATTATCTAATATTACTATGTAATCGTGGCATCATCGCTTGTTGTTCTGTTTTCAACGTACCAAATAAAAAGCCGCGATTTTATTCAGGAATATTAATTTGTCGCCATAATGAACAAAAAACAATTATTAAATAGTGTCGTGACCATCGAGCAAAAAGACAGAAGAAAGAATGTAAAGATAGTGACGCCAAAAATATTGTTAGACAGGAAGTGCCATTTTGAGAGGTCACATTAAACGAGGAAAGAGAGTCTTTTTCCTTGCTTAAACAATCAAATTTAGTTAGGTTAGATTATTGTTTGTCCCAACTGTCACATAAAAGATTATTTATATTAAATTTTTTTAACAATTGTGTCACATTTTAGACTATTATGGTTATTATTTAATTAAAACTTTGTAATTGTCCTTATGTCCTTCATATTAAGAGGCGACATTTATGAAGTTTGGTCTCCTTTTCTAACCATTAGATTCCCTCTTTTATCTTTTTGCTCGATGGTTGTGACCCAAAGTAAGTATTCATGTTTTGAATAATCTGTTTTAAAAAATGAGGTAAGTTTTTTATAGTAAATGAAATTTAGCTAATGAGGAATACATGAATTTGATGAAGTAAAATAAATACAAAAATCAAAGTTACACAATCTTTTAATAAGTTAAAAAACCTTCTCTGCCTTGTTATTAAGGATTGTGTGACTTTGACTTTGTATTTCTATCACCTAATCATATTTGTTGGGTCGCATTTTAATAGACGGAAAGACTTTCATTTGAATTTTTCATGCTATTTTTAAGTCATTGTTTGCCATAATATACACAGTGTTGGATTCTTATATTTTATTAGGTAGGGTAAATATGGTGTAATAAGTTGTTTGTCCTTTTGGTACCTGAATTAAATATTTCACCTGTTTATATATCGCACGTTCCTAAGAAAAGTGTAATAAGTCAAAATAATAAAATTTTTCAGGAGAGCCAAAACAATTTTTGTCATTTTTAAAATGCGAATAGATAAACCCGGAAGTGAATTTATATATTTTCAAATAGCAATAAAAAAGAGTAAATAAATTATTATTTCATAATCTACCTAAATCTTTTTATGAAACGAAACGGTTTTTGAGATGAGTAATTAAAAAAAAATTGATATGTTACAGTTTTCTTCGAAAAATAGTTAAAATCTATATAGAAGAATTTAAAGATGCAACATATTGGAATTATGATTTTTATTAGAAAATAGCTTTTGAAGAGAATATAACCACAGAATAATAAACAATCAGAATGTCCACTCTCAGGTGCCGCCTTTGTTGAAGTTTTTCATCACGCTCGCCATGTTTTAGAAGGAAACACATAACACAGACATATGATTTGTGAGGTTATGTAATTGTTTATATTTATGTTTAATTCTATTATATTTATGTTATTATATTTAACAATGTTAATATAATTGTATAGTATATCTATGATTGCCGTAAGTCAATTAAACCGGGTTAATTTTGTCTATACACACCACATAAACCACACTGGTTCCCTCTAAAACATGGCGGAACGTCTGCGCGAAGGAGATGTGCGTACTTAATTTTCCATGGAGAGTGGGCATTTTGATTGTTCACTATTCTGTGACATAACTGTATAACCCGAAATTATAGCATTCTAAGTTTTTCATGGATATTTAAATATAATGAATCATAGAATACTTGGTAATACTTAGGAATATACCCTTTTTTCACCAAAAACTATAGGTGTAGATCGTCTCTTTTTTCATCAGTCAATTGTTGTTTTGAATTGTAAGCTTTTTTTAATATCGGCAAGTGAATTTGATTAGGTGAATTTTAAATGCGCTTAGCATTATCACGCAGTCTTTTGAGAATATCGACTGCCTTAAAATATGTCTGAGAGAAAAAAGTTTTATAAAAATACTTTAATTGTTCATCCTTTTTCACTCGAACAACAAAGTTCATTAATAGGTATCTGTTCTCCTTTTGCATCGTTATTGAAATTTGGCCCTAGGTCATTCATCAACTGTTTGATGTTCATGAAATCTTCATACGTTAACTCTTTGACTCGGTATGGCTCCTCTTTTTTCTTTGCATTTCTTATTATTTGAATAATTTGGTCTGATACATAAACTGGTCCTGATTTTAGAGAACGTTTAACCTAAAAATGACTTTTTTGGTTGATAACTGATCCGTCTATGGATATTATCCATTTCATACCTGTTTTTTAATAACGGAATGTGTGGAGTCGCCGTCATTTTGGGTGTGGCCATCTATAAGAAACTTATGTGTAATTTCTAATCTGAAATTTCTGTACTGCATAAATGAGTGTTGCTATCAAAAATTTGAAATATAGACGAAAGATTGAGAGAATTTCGTTGAATTAAATATCTGATTCTTACCTATTTTTTTGTTGTGCTGCATAATTGTCGCTATACAAGACTATTTTCAAATTTGGAGAATTGCTGGTTTTGGATTTATGCTTTAGATACATAAAAAGACATGAAGCCACTTCGGTCACTCCTTTTCCGCCTTGGCCTTCATGCCATACAAAGCACCATGTGTTATCCGCTACCAATTCAGTGATAGTTAAGTTCACTCTATTTAGTTTTGATCTATAATAGAAGATTGATGTGTCACATTTTGGCAGCTGGAACACCGCTTGCATATCAAAACATGCGACTAAAAAGTTCTCGCTACACTTTTTTTCTGTCGCTTTCCTTTTCAGCTCTAGACAATATTTTTCTTCTTGATGTTTTTGATATTCACGCTCGAGATTCATTTTTTCAGCTTCGCTGGCGTTATTAAATAAGAAGCAAAGGTTGCATTGATCCTTTTTCGGGACAAAAAAAGATATATTAAATTCTCTGTTGAAAATGTCAGAATACATATGGTAGTTTCCAAATGGTTTATTGGCTTCCTTACATTGGTTAACATAATCCCTATGTAAATCTGCAACAGTTTTACCGCCTTCGATAAAATCTTCAGTTGTCGGTGCCCTTAAGTAGTGGCTTTTAATTTTCGGAATTGACTGAACATATTCTCGGATGTTATTTTTTATATTGAAATCTACTTGACGATGTGTACCATGCTTTCCTCTTCTGCCTTCATATACTGATCCGGCTGAAGTGTGCTTTTTTATTACTGTATCAATTGTTTTATAATTTATATTTAAAGTTTTTTTTTAAATAGTTTATATACTCGAATTTTCTTTTGATTCACTTGGAAATAAAATGCATTATTCAGTGGCCTCTTGTTAGGGTTTGGTGCCTGGAGTTTGGTTGTATAGTTTCCATATTTCGATTTATAAATTCTCTCTTTTTTTTTTAATATCACTTAAACTATAAAACTCATTAAAAATATGCACTCTCTCATCTTGTTCAATTTTCTCGCTACATTTGAATCTGCATTTATCAGTACATGCAGCCTGTACGTTTCTCGATGGTATAACCTTTTTGGAGTTATTTTGGAGAACATGACATACACTCTTTACCCATATTCCGCAACATCTTAGTCTTTAATTGTATCCACTCTGCTTTTTTTACAAATCCTTTTTATTGGCTTTTTGTCTTTAACGAAGTCAAGTGATAGAACTAAAAGATATTCCGATGATCAGAGAAACAACTCGAAATATTACGGTCTTCCTCGGAAAACGCGAAATAAAAGTGTAAACTCTTCGAAACTAAACAGCAATAATTACAAATATTACACTTTTCACCGAACGTAAATTGGAGATATTGGCAAATATTCCAATAATAAGAGTAGCAACACGAAATGTTACACTTTTACCGGGAGAACACGTAGCTAAAGTTTACAACAGTTTAAAAATAGACAGTAATAACTACACTTATTATACTTTTGATCGCTAATACAACGGAGTGCCGCAGTGCATACCAGGATAACTGCGTTTTATTACTGTTTTCATCAGAATATCCCGATGAACCTGTTCCGAAGAATAGTGATTCTTTCGCCATCTATGCAATTACTATTGAACTTAAATTATTACGGGTTTCTTCGGAGATGGAGCATTTGATGTACTATCCATTCCTGTAGAAAAGTGAAGATAGAAAAAAATGTGATTTATTACACTTTTCTTCGGAACGTGCGATATTATAGTCTATTTTTTATGCTGAGTATGATTTATGTATGTATGTTTGTGTATAGTGTTGTAAAACTGTTAGTTTTATAACATAAAAGAGATAGTTAAGGACAAGAAGACAAAAATTTTGCAAACAAAAACATTTCCAGAAACAATTCGCAGAGTTGTAGAGGTATAAACTAAAAATTAGGTTAGGTTAGGTTAGTTCTGTTCACGGCAACTCAGTAGGCCATTAGAAATAAAAGAATTTTCTAGTCCCGATCTCTCTGATGTTCGAATACAACTTTGGAAATTTGTTTGATCATTGTTTGGTTCATGTTGTCGACCATTTCATTTAATTATGGATGCAGGGGTGCGTTCTTATCTTATTGACACCAATCTATTTACAAACGTTTTAAAGAGTATTGACTGAAAGTTTAGATATTGGTCAGATTGGATCTTTAAAAGAACATAAAAATTTCCCGTAGAATTTTTTTACCCTTCAGTAGTCGCTAAGAATATTTGAAAATTAGTAGTCGCGCGCGGTCGAAACGACCGTTTGGTCTTTTATTTCTTAGTTTGTGTTTATAAAAGTATTTGGAACCAGTTTAAGTAAAACACCATTTAATTAAGGTTTAATAAGTAGAGTAACATATTACAAAATAATATAAAAAGTAAACTAATGTTAAAAACACTGTACAGAACATTAAAAAATATATTTTCTACTCCGATAAAAAAAAAAGGAAACTTTTAGTTAATCCGAATAAGTTCAGTTTGGCACTCTTCGCATACTGCACGTGTATGTTCTCTGCATAAAAACTTTTTACATTTATAGCAGGAAAGTGTCGTTTTCCGGTTCTTTTAACGGTCGCAAAAGTAGCATCTACCATTTACTCCTTCATTCGTTGGAGTGCTGTCTGTTTTAGGAATATTACATATGGCCTTAATACGTAACTTCAGATCTCTATTTAAATTGTCTACTGTTGCTCGGACCCGTAGATGTTCATCCATAAAAGAAAATGCTAAATGCTTCAAAAATTTTCTTCTAAGCATTTTATTATCCGCAAGGTTGTTACTTGCATGAATCACTAGCGAATTAGTGCCTGCGATATTTAGTATGGTGTTAAAAATTACCATGGACCAACGTCTTGTTTTTCACGAAACATCGTAAGAGGAGCATAGCTGATCAACGACGTCAACTCCGCCTTTTGTTTTGTTATAAAACGTCAGAATTTCTGGTTTATAATGTTCAAATGTTTCTCTATGTATAGCGTCGTCATCATGTAGACTTGAAACAAGCAATACAACTTTCTTCTTTTTGGGGATATACGACACTAAGGTACATGTATCGCTAAAGGCGAACATATTTGGTTTAAGAGGACGAGATCGTTAAAGTAATTCAGCGGGCAGTTCCCTTTTGTTTTTTCTAATGGTCCCCACAACAGTCAATCCAAATTCTTTTTTTAAAACGTCTATTAAAGGAATGCTAATGAACCAATTATCTAGAGTAATGTTGCACCCAGAATTATTTATTGGCGCACACATTCTTATTACAACTTCTTTCGGGGAATTCTACAGTAAATGAGCCATCTGGTTGACGACCCACATAAACCTAATACATTTCAGCATCACATAAACTAAAAATTTTGAACCCATACCTTGAGGGTTTGCTTGGAATATATTGTATCCAAGGGCAATTTCCTAAAAATCCAGGAAGCATTTCATCGCATGTTGAATTTTGCGAAGAGTTATATCAAAAAATTACTCGATCGACCTTAGTATCAAATCTAATGCATCTTAGAAGAAACCGAAATCGGGATAAAGACATAACTAGTCTAAATATTTCGATACCTTCGCCACTAGTTTGCCAGATATCTTCTGTATTCAGGTGATTGGCTTTATATGTCCCTGTCAAATATAAAAGGCCTATAAGAGAGCGAATTTCAGATGGGTTTGTAAGCTTTGCATCCCTCTCCCTAGAGAAATTGCTTGCTATACTTTCAATGTATTTATTAGTAGATTCTACAATTATGTAACTCATGTCCTCATTAATGAAATAACTCCATATTTCATAAATGTCGTTTAACTTTTTCATAAATCTATTAGGTCCAGGTGTTCTACGAAATTAGGCTTGCTCATACGTATCCTTTTGATTTTTTTTAATGCTTTCTCCACACTGTACCATCTTTTCCTATAAAAACACTTTCTTCTTGTACATTATTCAGTAAAACTTCTCCTATTTTCTCTAAATTATGTTCTTGTTCACTTTCCGAATCTACCGGCCTCTCATCAATAACTTCCTAATTTACTTCATTCTCGTCATATTCTATATCAAGCGGTTCTTCTTCCATGAGGGCTTGAAGTCTCCGTTGTTCCTTCTCATAGTCTATTCTAAAAATAAAGCCAAACAAGTTATAATATATAAAAGTTTGCTGTGTCTTAAAATTTAAAAAAATTAATATTATAATAAGATTAGAATAAGTCTCCGTTGTTCCTTCTCATAGTCTATTCTAAAAATAAAGCCAAACAAGTTATAATATATAAAAGTTTGCTGTGTCTTAAAATTTAAAAAAATTAATATTTGATTCCCAAAAATAGAACAAAGAAAATTATGAAACATCGTAATAGTAATTTGCTGCAAAGCAATTTAAAATTTGATAACTAATTACATAGTAAAAGAATGAGAGGTATATTCAAAAGGTTACTAAACAATAAGACAAAAGTATAATAGTATATTATTTAAAAAAATTAGCGTTTATACATACCTTAATGTGATAAGAAACACAATAAAATGATTTATAAAAACTTTTTAGCTGACTAGACGCGCGCGGGAATTATGACCTTTGCGCTGTAACTCCTAATCAACAAACCTCCTGCTACTCTGATTTAGTACTGAGGTTCCTTGTATGGAATGAGTAAGCTACTGAAGACCGTGGTTGCCAAATGTAATTGTTTTTCGAAATATTAGCAATTTTTAATGCGTGCGGTCTTTTTGACCATGTAGCGACTAGTTAAGGGTTAACAAATACCTCTGCAAGGGTAGCAGCTTCGTTATTTCGTATGGTATAGGCTTCAGTCCATTTAGTAAAATAATCCATGGCTACCAGGATATATTTATTTACCTAAGGTCCTTTTCATAGCACTTTCCATAGGACTACCAATATTATACTGTTTCATGGGTGCCCTCTTTTTACCAAGTCGGCCATTACTGGTTGCACACAGTTCACATTTTCGGTACCATCTTCTTACATTATCTTTACAGTTCAGTGAATAGAACCATCTCGAACCTTCTGCAGAGTCTTTGTAATACCAAAGTGTCCACCTGATCCAACGTCATGCATTTGATGCAGTGCTTCCGACACTTTATTTTTAGGTACGTTTAACTGAAGACTAGATTCTGTATTATAATTGTTCTTAAAGGTTCTGTACAGAAGATCATCTTTTAGTACCAGGCAGTTCCATTGTGACATAATACATGCTTATAATTTTTGTTTTAAGTTTGTTTGCAATATATATCAGGCTATGATTCAGCCGGTGCTGACGTATGGGTCAGAAGTGTGGGTCTTTAACAAGAATATGTCACAAAAACTCCTCTCAACGGAAATGATGTACTGGAGAAGATGTTCCGGGTTAACTTTGTTTGACCACATAAGAAATGAAAACATAAGAGAGAGAGTGAAAGTAAAGAACACAATAATGGATACGATAGCCGAAAAACAATTAAAATGGTATGGACACCTGAGACGGATGAACGAAGAAAGGATACCACGAAAGGTTTGGAACTGGAGACCTACACAGAGAAATAAAAGGGGAAGGCCAAGAAAGAAATGGATATAGGCCTCAGAGACAAGACTTTCAAATATTATCGATAAGAAATTTAAATAAGTCGGTTATTGTGGAATGGATTTACCCGGAATAAAAGTGTATATAGAAAGTGTTTAAACAATAGACCGGGATTTGCGGTGGTTTTTCTCCCCGAAAGATTATATCGATAAAAGTTTATTAACAAAAGACATTGAATTGAGAAACAGGTATCGTTTGTAGCTATTAGTAAGAAATATTTGTAAAGCAAATAGATTTAGTTAGAATAATTAAAGAATGTTGTTTTCTGGAATTACCCGAATAACGTTTTATAGAGAGAGTTGGTTGGTAACGGTATACGTCACAGAGGTGGATGATTTTTATTGGTCAAATTTTAAATGCAAGGAGGTGGTGGTTTTGGCTATGAGATAGGAGAGAGAAAAAAAGGGAGTTAGTCAGTTTTCGTCGTCCAAGAAGGAAGGAGTTTTGTGATTTGTGTTTGTCTGAAGTCCCGAAGACGTAATTTACCAGGTGTGTTTTATTTGCTGTGTAAAAGCTGATCAGTGTGAGGAACGGGGTACAGAAAGATAGAAAAACCAAAGGGTATAAGAATATTAATATCAGACGAAGCCGGAAACATTTGGAGTTATAAACATATATAATACAAGGACAGATAGGAGAAAGGTGTACGTCATCTGGACCACAATAGGAGCAGAAGCAGAGAAAGGTTTTTTTTTTATTTGGCGTGGCCATAGAATTGCAACGGCAGAGAAAGAAAGGTCAGTCAATTTTCATTAGAGCAGGAGTGTGGTTTTCATTTATTAATTAAATAAATTGAATAAATAATAGAGACAGTTAATTTTGCGATCATTTAAAAAAAAATATAAAAAGAGTTTGTTTGCAATGTGAGTTTGAATGTGAGCTCCTATTTACTCTTTTTAGAGTTTATTAATAATCTGTTTTTTAAATAATAGTGCGTCTTTTAATATTTTTTAGCTAGATTTACAATTTGCATACAAACGATTTATGATCACTAGTTATGTCGGCACTGGGATAGTTTTTTACTGATTTTATTGCATTTTAAAAATGTTTCTGGGTAGTTTTATCATCTATTTTAATGCGGATTAACTGCTCTTAAAAGTCTGCTAGTGATTTTCAGGTGTATAGTCGCCAAGGTAGTAACTTTGCAAAGGTGAATGCTCCTCAGGGTATCTAGCGCATATAGGGCGGTTTCAAATGATACAATTATGCAAAAAGCGAGCGAAGGTGTATGCGAGGAGGATGGATGGAAATATAGATGAGAATGAGAGAGGCAGAACGATAATAAAGTGGCAGAGAGAATATGCTAATTATAGTGGAAAGGCAATTATTCCCGAACTAAGACCGTGGCACCGAACTAAGACCGTAAAATATGCAAATCTGCCTTGGCCGACCGTACTGTTTGTGGGATACTGAACGCACCCGCCCACATTTCTAACTGCCAGAGATGGACAAATGGGAGAGAAGATTTCGAGAGGCGAATGGGCTGGATGAAAGAAACATGATAAACTTATACTTCTCTTTCTTCTTTCAGGTTGCTTCCATCTGTGACGTTTTTGGGTCCAACTTTCGTCAGGCATTCTCAATAGGTGTAAAAACTATTTCAAATCTCTTCTTTCTATTTTGTCAATGACCGTTTCTGTAATATTCATGATATTTCTTATAAATTCGTTTGTCTTTCTTTCCAGCATTGATATTATAGCACTTCTTCTCAAATAATCCATTTTAACTGCCAACAATCTTCTCTTCAGGTCTGCATTAATTGTCCATACTTTAGAGCCATAACAAAGAACTGATTCAACCATGGTTTGCCCTTTTTTTGTTTTGTATTATGTTTACGATAATAGGTATGGTTATTTATAAGTTTTTTATTTTAGTTGTTTATTGAGTGGCAAGACCACCTTTTTGAAACGGTGGTTAGAGTTTTATCCGGAACACGGTTATTCCGACAGTACTCTGGGTATCTTCTGGGCTAGTATCCTACTCGACCTAAACATGCCTTGCTCCGTGATGTTAGATGTACATAAAAGATTTTCCTCACCGTTGCCTGCCAGAATTCAATAGATACCTTCTTAGGCTCTTACTGGAATCTGGCAATACGGCAAATAAAAAAAGTGGTAGCTATAAGAAAGTAATACACATAACTAATTTGTGTTCTTTATAGAACGGCACAATGTAATCTCCTTGCCTATTTCATTTCCCAAGACATTTTTCTACAATATTTCTCTTATTTGCTCCCAACATTTGCATTGGAAAGTACATGAATGCCATAAATTTTACAACAAAGACACAGGAAACAAATCAGCGGGGAAATATGATTTTTTATATACATAATTGTATATGTAATACATTATAAATCTCTAATGACATCCATCAAAAGATCGTCTATTCTCTTTTGCCTATGCAGAAATATATACCATCAATTCAGACGCGGTGTAATCGGAAAAGATATTAAAATTTTTGATCAAACCTCACCTCACCAACTGTGGTTCAGTTAAATTGTATTTTTGCTTGGAAAGTTTTGGGGTAGTTCTGATTTTTTCATTCCATATGTTTTTTGGGGGTGCTTAATCCGAATCTGGGGTTTGCGGACAAAATTTCGTGACGCAACATTAAAAAAACAGAATAAACCGTTTTTTTTTTCTTTTTTCGGGTTTTTTGCTTCAAACTCGAAAACTATCTTAACTTTTGGTAAATGGTCTGTTTACAGAAATTAAAGTACTTGAAATTTTCTACAAATACCAGTATTTAGTTTTTTTTTTCAGACGAATCGTTCGGTTTCTAGTGCGAGTCGAAAATTGTAAATTTTTAGCAGTTTATGCAAAACCCACTTTTTACATTTCAATATTTAATTTTTATGGATGCTGTCATTTGATAATTGTCACCTGGTTTTCGACACAAGTAATTAAAAAGAAAAAAGTCAAAAATTATGCAAATTCAGTAGGTAGAACTCGTAACAAAATAAAACTTAAAATCTCGTTACTTATGATTGTATATTATTATGATTATAAATTATAATATGCAAAATTTATGAGCCGTTGTCTTTTGGAATGCCCTGGCTGAGGTTTTTTGATCACGATAAGCCCTGGTTCTGCTTGTTCTGGAAAATAAAAGTTTAAAGTTAAGTCATTTACTACATCAACAAATTTTCTTGAGCCGTACTTTTTGTAGAGAAATACGGGTATCTGTACGAGGACTGGTGAGACGAATGATCTGGGCCTCACTAACGCTACAATACAATGAGCAAGTGCGTTGCTTTTCTTCTTCCAGTTGTCACAGTCCCCACGTTTTTTTGTGAAGTACAACTTTTTCCATAAATATACGTAGTGTTTCAGGAATGAGTTCTTCATTTTCTTCTAAAAACTTATCAGGTGGGGAGTACTGCTCTGTCTCATAAACTTGGCTCTGCATATCTTCAACAATAGTGGCAGTAGCCATCTGAACAATATGTAGTCTTTCCTCTTGTTCGTTTTTTAACGCCTGCTGGTACCAAGAGTTCGTTTAATATTTTATATCCTGTATCTTTGAAAGAAACTACCAGCTTCTTGTTTCGAGACATGGTAATAATTATGTCGCTTCCATATTTTTTTAATAGATTACCTTTGACTGTCTTTTTGGCAGGCCGATATTCACTCTTGATTTAATCCATCAACTCATCGAGAAAAAACTGGCACCTCCCTTCGCTATTCTCTAAATAATTGTAAACATCTTCCATTGCTCTTTCAACATCATCGGCAAATGAACCCATTTTTTTATACTTTTTTTGAGTTATTAGGCGATTGTACAGTTTTCTCATGCATAAACTATGATATCGACTTCTGCTCTTCTAATAACAGTTTCTTTGACTTTTAGAACTCAAACATGATACACTCTATTGCGATTGGCTTTCTTTTTTCTTTGCTGTTCCATAAACTCATGACGAGACCACACATAAAACATTGAATTTTAAAATTGAAAGGTGGTAGAACGCCTTTGAACTTGCTCCCTCCTCAACTTTCTTCAAATAAGCGGTACAGTACAATTCCTCTTAACCGGTCACCTGGGAACTTCATACCTGACCGGTTGCCGTTTTGGCCGGTTAATCCGAAGTGTACTTTACTTGCATACATACATATAAAAAAAATTACGAAGTATGTTTTACATATTTATTTACATATTACATATGTATTTACATACATTAATGTACTGCATACATACATCAACAAATATGTATAAGTTTAAAAAGTAATTATTTTTTAAAAAAGGCTGTAATTTTCTTCTGCTTTTTAACCTTCAGTGAATTTCTGTATGCGACACCCCTCCATTTTCTAATCACCAGGACGTCTAATGCTGTTGACTCATGCTGCTGCTCAATGTATCTTAATGCAATTTCCATTGCATTTTTGGCTTCTTCGTGAGAAACCGTTTCCTCTTCTTCAACATCACTATTCTCATCATATTCCTCTGGTTCTTTGGTTGCTACATCTATGATTTCGTCATCATTTAAAAATTCATTTTCAAGCTGATCATCACAGTTTATCATCCAATTTTCCACATCTTCTGACTGGAATGCTTCGTTACCCGATAACTTTTGAAGGTCTTGTAGAGTGGATTTGTTTTCTTCTTCTGCAGTCCCTGCCATATTCGAGATCACAACTAAATTCTCAACATCTGGCCAAAGTTTTCTCCAAGATTTAACAAACGTTGAAGAGGACATTTCTTGAAATGCTGTAGCTAACATATAGATAACGTCCTTGATATTGATATTTTTGATGACTTCTAAAAGACCTTTTTCTTCACTCTCCGAATGTTGCAGAATTTCAGAAACAAGTTTACGCCTGTATCGTCTCTTTAAGCTTTCGATCACTCCTTGGTCCATCGGTTGCACTAAGCTTGTCACATTAGGAGGAAGAAAAACTAATTTTATGTCATCTACATCGCAGTCATGAGGATGGGTTGGAGCATTTCCTACCACTAGAACTGCTTTGATAGGCAGGTTTACACTTTTTAAATGTTTTTTAACTTTTGGAACAAACTCTAAAAACAAACTCTAAATTAAACCACTCTTTAAACAAGTCTGAATTCATCCACGCTGATTTTTGTGACTTATAATAGACCGGAAGGGAAGATGGATTCAAGTTTTTGAATGCCCGTGGTTTAGCAGACTTGCCAATAACGAACAGAGGAATTTTGTGAGTCCCTGTTGCATTCGAACGAACGGCCACTGTAATACGTTCTTTGTTCTTTTTAAAGCCAGAAGTAGACTGTTCATGACTGCCTAGAAAAGTTGTTTCTGGTAACATTTTAATGTTTAGCCCAGTCTCGTCCATATTATAAACTTGTTCTGGAGATAATTTCTCTGTTTCAATGATTTCACCAAACTTAATCCTGAATTCTGTCGCACCAGAAGAATTAGCAGACAGTTTTTCTCCACTTACGTGTGCGAAATGAATTCCGTGTCGCTTCTTCCATCGATTAAGCCAACCATCACTTGCCACAAATTCGCTTTCATTATTAATCTTCTGGTGGATAGCCAAAGCTTTTTCTTTTAAAATTGGGCCGCCAATCGGTGTACCTCTTCGACGTTCCTGAAGAAACCAGATCCACAAAGCTTCATCGACGACCTCGCAAATCGGTTTTTTTCTCGTACAACGGCTACCCAGATTTTTATCAGATTCCATTTTCGAGCAAAACTCCTCAATGGACCGTCTATCTCTTCGCCAGTCATTTACAGTGCTTTTTCCGACATTAAATTCTGTACATATTTTCGCCACGGATTCATCATTATCAATCTGCTGTAGCACTTTTAAACGTGTCTCCATCGAAACCACAATTCGTTTACGCTTCGCACTCATTGGGAAAGTATGTTATGTACGTGCGTACCAACGGCAGAAACAAAACAAACTGATCAAAAAATACCAAAACGACAAGTACACAGTTTATCCGGTTAAAAGAAGAAGGCCGGTTAATCCGTCGACCGGTTAATGCGAAGCCGGTTAAGAGGAATTATACTGTATTCATTTTTACGTCATTGTAGTTTTTGCGACATTTCTCATGAACCTCAACTGCAGATTTTTTACTTAGCTGAACATGATGATCATCCTTTCTGTTCTTGCTGGACTCAATAAATGTTTTCAAACCTTTTTCCCATACCGTTGTCACCTTTTCAACATCACTATTCAGTACTTTATCACAAATAAAACAAACGTTAGAAGCCATTTTTAACACCACGCGTAAACATAACTTGTATGTGTAAGTGTATCGTGAACTTGTAGAAATCGTATTGTGTGTGTGCGGTGCCGAATGCCTAACCGAGTGCCATCCAGTTTATAGTGCGTTAGTGTGCGTTACACATACACACATACTACAACGTCTACAACAGTTTAACTACATTGTTGCCGTTTGGAATGTGAAGCGATTTTAACTGATTTTTAACTGAGTTATTTTGATTTTTTGCAATCTAGCTATAATATTTGAGTCAAAACGTGAATTATCCGTGTGACTCGGTCTTTATTTTAATTAACTTAAATACTAGGGAAAATTAACTGAAAACCTTTCAATACAAATTTAAAAAGGAAGTTTTGGAGTCACACCAGTACAAATTGCCAATTTTCAACTGGCACTTGAGACCGAACGGTTCGTCTGTACAATAACCAAAATAGTGACATTTGTACAGAACTTTAAATACTCTAATTTCTGTAAACAGACCATTTACTAAAAGTTAACAGTTTTCGAGTTTTAAGTAAAAAACCGGAAAAAAAGCAAAAAAAAACCGATTTCTTCTGGTTTTTTAAATGTTGCGTCACGAAATTTTGTCCGCAAACCTCAGATTCAGATTTAGCACCCCAAAACACATATGGAATAAAAAAATCAGAACTTTCCCAAAACTTTCCTACTAGTATCACTTTACAGTACAAATTTACTGAATTACTGGTCAATTTTTATTATAGACAAACCTATGTATGTTTTATGTTGTATCAAAAAAAAAACATAAATATAATAATTTATAATAAGTGTGCATCTTTCTCTGTCACTTAGTTTATTAAAATGATATTTTATACATTTCTATTAACGAATCTATTTATTTCAGCTATTTAAAGCTACCTATAGTTACCTTTCCGTAATGTGGAAATAGAAACAATTTAATTATTGATACGAAAAAGGACACCATTGGTTTTAAAATAACATTTTTTTATTTATTTCTTAATATATAACATAAATCTGTAGAAAATAACTATATCAAAATAGAATCACTGTAGAAAATAAAGTCACTAAAAGTATGTATGTTTCTTTTATTTAATTTTCTTTTATAATTTTGACACGGTTCTTACTAAATTGGCAGTATGACCTATTTAAATACTTTATCAGAAAGCACTGATATACGGGAATGGGTGATACAAAATTACCGATTTCTCGTAACATTGTACATTGAAGCAGTCAAAAATATACTTATATTAGAACAACAGGTTTACTATTAATAACAGAAAGCGAAGATAGATTGCCAATATAAACTTTAACAAATGAAAACGCACTGAGTCCTAATGACTGATTGTTAAAATACTAAAATTGTTGGAAGAAAATGGAATTAAACCACTAAGTAATATATAATATGCTGGTATTGCTGTTTTCAGAGGAGGTAAAATGACAATTGATCTAATTGCAACACTGAAAGAAATTTTAGGGTAAACCATGGAATATAACATTGACACTGATTACATATTTATATACTCCAAAGCAACCTACGACTCTGTAAATGGAAGGGAAGTATTCAAAGCAATGAAAGGGCAAGATATACCAATTCAGTTGATAAATTTAAGAAAACTAACTCTTGAAATAATGGAATGTAGAGTACAAATTCAGAAAGAACTGCCTGAACCATTAAAAACAAATAATGCAAGAATTATTTTAAATAGTAAAAGAGCCTCATGGAAAAATTTATGTAATAGTTTTAATAAAAATACACCTATTAGTAAAATATTGAGTGAGATTAGAAAATTAAAAAATGCCTATAAGCCACCTAATAATCCAATAGTAGAAAATGATTGGACCGAACTATTCTTTAACAAAATTACCAGACCTTGGGTCATTGAGAAGGAAATTACATATACAACGAATAATGCAACGAATGTAATCACTGAAGACAGTACATTTCTAACAGAAATATTTAATTTGGCAGAACTTAAAAATTAATTACTATTTAACTGGGAATAAGCCACAATTAAAGATAAAAATACGTTTATTGGCGTTTCAATTTCCACTTCGGAAATCGTTCTCAAAATACAAACAGTAATCCCAGTTAAATAGTAATTAATTTAAAATGCCACAAGAAAATAGCTTCAGAAGAATATTAACTTAAAATTTTTTTAAAAAATAATAACAACTGAGCTCCAGGAAAAGACAGTATTTACTATAGTATGCTATATAATTTACCTATTCAATAGATAATACAATGTCTAAATATAATAAACAATATATGGGTAAGCATGGAATTTCCAAACTCATGGAAAGAATATATTATAGTCCCAATTCTCAAACAGAATAAACCTACATATTGTCCGGATTCATAGAGAGGCATTTCGCTATCGTCATGTATCTTAAAAACAAAGAATGATTAAACAAAGATTATGATTTTGGTTGGAAAAAAATTCTTTATTCAGGCAATCATGCTCAACAATGGAAAACTTATCACACTTGATACTCGATGTTTATAACTCATTTTCTAATAATAAATCCGTCGTAGCTACATTTGTAGACGTAGAAAATGCCTATGATAATGTTAATTTATCAATACTATATTAACAAATGAAGAAAATAGGAATCCCAGAGATACTGTGCTGGAAAATTTATACAGTAATAGAGTTTTATATATTCAAGTTGACAACAAATTAGTGGGCCCCAGAATAACAAACACTGAGATATCCCAAGGAAGTATCCTAAGCCAAATATTATATGCTATTTATACTTCGGATATATGTACAAGCATAGTAAATTGTAACCAAGGTAAATTACTACAGTTTGCAGATGACATATATGTATTTACGTAGACCAAGAGGAGGTAGAAAATGGTTGCAACATGATAAATGAAGTATATAATTATTTACTTGATGACTTGTATCAGTTAAATTTAACAATATCTGTAAAAAACGCAAGTTTGTATATTTTTTAGAAAACAAAAACTTCCAAAGTTAGTAAAAATGCAAAACTTACAGTTTAATGTTCAACCTAAAGTTAAGTATTTGGAGATGATACTAGATAGAAGAATGAGCTGAAAAGATCATATTGAATATATTGTGACAAGAGCTGAAAAAGGGTGTAATGCATTACGAGCAGTAAGTCACATAACTTGGGGAGCAGATGCTAATATTTCATTAATAATGTACAGATCATATATAAGATCAATTTTAGACTACGGATGCATATTTTACAACCAAGCAGCTAAAACTCACCTAAAAAAAGTAGAAGTGATATCAAATAAATGTCTTCGATTATGTATCGGAGCTCTAATAAGCACCCTGACGTCTAATTTAAATATAGAGTGCAATGAACCACCACTACATTTAAGAAGAACATTTAGATGCCAAAAGTTTATAATTAAAACCATTGCTAAAGAGAGTTTAATAGTAGATAAGTGTCAAAAACTTTTTATACATGATCTAACGAGTGAATACTGGCAGAAAAAACCTACTTTACTATTTGTTGAATCCTACAACAACTGCCTCAAAAATTAACCCTAACGTTGCTGCTGCTATATGGGACCCTAAAATATAATACAGAGAAGGAATAGGTCTAGATACAAATACCACGGTATTTACAGGAGAACTAATAGCAGTATTAAGAGCAATGCAGTACATAGCAACTATCACCAATAACGATAGATTCGTAATACTTTCAGATAGCAAAAGTGCTCTAAATTGGAGAAGTGGACAGAACATTACAATTATATCATTATAGAAATAATTAAAAACTTTATTGGACTCAAATCCAAAGGCAAAGAAATATCATTCTGTTAGATAAAAGCCCATTACAATTTAAAAAATAATGAAATAATTGTAGACAAACTAGCAAGGAGTGCTACAGAATTAGATACTAACTATGAATACAACACTAAATGACGCCTATGCTTATATTAATGTTAATAAAATCAACAACTGGAAAGAATGGTATATCAATTCCAAAAAGGGACTGTATTATAGAACTATCCAAACAGAGATCCCATCTAAAAGTTGGTTTAGTGACTGTCAAGACAACAAGGTCTTTATATCATATATATGTAGACTTAGGTTTGGCTATTCCTTAGTTCCACAATATAAACATAAAATAGGACTGTCAGACACAAACTGTTGTGAATGTGGAGAATTGGGATCCGCAGAACATATGCTATTAGACTGTAAATTAAAAAAAAAAGAAATAGATTATTTTATAGATCAAATTTATATTAAACAATATACAAGAAAACCTTTTAATCTACAAGCTTTGATTGCTACTAAATATAAAAGTATCTATGAGATCCCAAATAAACACATTATTAATATAAAACTAAAATTGTAAAATTTTATTAGTGAAAATATGAAAATAAAAAAAAACAAAAAAAATTAAAAAAAAAATAAAAAAAAAATAAAAAAAAAGAAAAATGAAAAAAATAAATAAAAGAAAGAATAAGTAAAAAAATAAAACAAAAAAAAATTAAACCAAAAAAAAACACAAAAAGGGCCTAAACCTCCAAGGTATTGAACCAGGTTTATGCCCTAACGCTGTGTTAAAAAAAAATTAGTAAGTATATAATTTAATAGGTATTAGTAGGTAGTATTAATATTTGGTATAGCATATAGTAATTTTTGTCTAATTCTTTAAAAAAAAAACACTCACTAAATGTGTGAATTAATATTGTAAATCATTATTATCAAATAGGTTATAAATATTCATAAATATAATGAGTATAAGAGATAAATTATTTAAGAGTAATTTTAGTTCGGCTAATGAATTAAGTCCACAGTCAAAAGAAACCAACATCACACACACAAATAACGGGCTGCGCTAGATAGACACTCCCTCCTGTATACTGTTCAATCTGGCTTTGGAAAAAGTAATACGTATGTTACAAATTACAACCAGTAGTTTATTATATAATAAATCAATGCAAAAGGACAAGGAAGACTAAGAAAAAGACAATTTCTATGACGAATTAGAAAAAACATATGACAATTGTCCCAGAAATGACATTAAAATAGTAATCGGTGATCGAGCAGTCACCTTCGCAGCCTCAAAAAACATGATCGTAGGAAATACATGTTTTCTACACAAAAAAATACATATGGTGACTTGGACCTCGCCTGATGTATTAACGAAAAACCATTGATCACGTAATCATAGATGCTAGACACTTATGGATGTCTGCACCTATCGAGGCGCCAATATTGATTCAGATTATTTTCTACTTGGCACAAGAATTCGGGCTAGAATCTCAAATGCGAAGAAGGAGAGAAGTACCAAAACAAGGCGCCTTAATATTGAACTTCTTAAAAATCCACAAACGGTAGAAAGGTTTCAAAACTATATCGAAACTAAATACATAACTAAAGATAATCTAACAATTAGTGAACAATGGGAAATGTGTAAAAATTATATTAAAGACACAGCAAATAACATTCTAGGTCCGCAAAGAGCACCACCACGCAATGAGTGGTTCGATGCTGAGTGTGAGGACATTACAAGCAGAAAGAACAATGCATATAAACTGATGCAGTAAAGAAGAACCCGAGAAAAGGAACAAAAATATAAAGATTTCAGAAGAGAATAGAAGTACATCCATTGGAGAAAAAAGCAAACTTATGAAAATAAAATATTGGAAGAACTTGAGGCATTAAAAAGGAAAGTCAAACAAAAAAATTCTATAAAAATCTGAATAATGCAACAAAAGAATTTAAACCAAGGATCGGCAGGACGGCACTGTAGTAATTCGCATTTTCCGAGTTTTGTAAAAGAACATAAAAAAAATTACGAAGGTAAGTAGTTACTTTTTAAAAGGTATTATTGAAGTAGTAATTAACAGGAGGTAAAATTTTGTGGCAAAATAGCATACAGATTAAACCAAATTAAAACGGAACATACAATTTAATACATGTCTGTTTGAACTGCATTTGAAATAGTGGACCAATATAAAACTCGGAGAAAAATAAATCCATACCTGGGTATAGACATTGTATAAAATATCGTTCAACTATCTGTCTCACAACAATGTTGTTTGCGTAAGACGGGTTTGTCTAAGGAAACGATAATAGTTCAGGAAATGAAGATCGAAAATAATTAAAACCTCGCAATTTTTTCGTCCTGCATGTATCCAGTTGAAATTTTAACAGAAGGTAGGTGATAGCACAAGGATCAAAATCTACATCAAACCGAAGTGCGCTGAAGGGTTTTAGGGGTGAAAACTACCCCTAATTGTCAAAAATTATAAAATAACATATTAAACCTGAATATGGGTAAGATTTGGTTTGAATTAGTTTAATAATGATTATTTTATACTTTTGAATAGAGTTCCATCATATTTCAACCCTTAAAAAGCAACCCTTGTTAGAGATTAATGTAAAAAAATTACTAATTCTAAAAAAATGATTTCGCCTTGGATCGATTTGGATAAAAATTTGGATTTAAGCTCAATTCACCCGCTGCTTTATAGTTTATGTCATGTCGACGAACCCTGATTGTTCTAAGGGGTGAAAACTACCCGTAATTGTCAAAAATTATAAAATAACTAATTAAACGTGAATATGGGTAAAATTTGGTTTGAATTAATTAAATAATGATAGTTTCGTGCTTTTGAATAAAGTTCCATCATATTTCAACCCTTAAAAAGCGACCCTTATTAGAGATTAATATTAAAAAATTAGTAATGCGAAGAAAATGATTTCACCTTGGAACGATTTGCATAAAAATTTGGAATTAAGCTCAACTCACCCTCTGCTTTATAGTTTATGTCATGCCGATGAACCCTGATTGTTCTTAGGGGTGAAAACTACCCCTAATTTTTAAAAATTGTAAAATAATATTATAAATCTTAAGATGAGTAAAATTTGGTTTGGATTAGTTAAATAGTGATTTTTTATACTTTAAAATACAAATTCATACATTTTCAACCCTTAAAAATCAATTGTTATGAGTGCTATAGGTGAAAACAATTTTTGCCAAAATTTTGCAACTTTTCAACTTTTGAAAATCACCCTTTAGAACATTGCAGTGTTTATAAACTAATTTATAAGATATAAATTGAAAAAAGTAGAGTTAAATACAAAAAAATTTATCAACATAAAAAGGCACCATATATTCTTATAGATTTACATAAATAGTTGAAAATATTTACATTTATAGGTAAAACAATTATAATATTAATTTTATTCGTCATCAATTACATCTTCATCGTGATCTATGTCATCCTCATCTTCAATTATTGGTGGACTATTATTGCACCCTTCACCTGAGCACCCAGAACAAGTAGAGTTACAGTATAAACCAACTTTTCTGCACCCACATGAAACACCGCATCCTTTTTTGCATTGCCAAAAAATAATTTTCAAAAGTTTATCAAGTGCAGGTTATTTGTTCATGCGTACGGGTAATAACAAACCATCTTTGGAATACCATCCCCAATCTGTTGCTCTAATATTTTAATTGCCAAGCCATAGACATATGAGCAGATGCTTTATTCTGTTGTATGGGATTTCAAAATAAGAACGCTTAAAATTTCGAATGTATAACGCCCCACTAGCTAATATACCGGTTTTGTAGATTATTATGCTCCGAAATGTACTGTACTATACTAATAGAATTTTCCGGAAAAAAATTCACTGGTTTTTTTTAACGTATTTCCTTTAATTTTTAACGGTTTCTTCAAATTCTTTTTGGAACCCTTGGTTTTTAAATGGGGTGAGTTTAAAGGGCTCGAAAAAGATGGTGCTTGATCGTAAATCGATGCTTTAAACGGCTATATCTCGCCAAATATTCATTGTACAACAAATCTAAACAAAGGATAATTTTAGTCATTAAAAAAGCTACAATTTGGTAATTTGTATTTTTTTCATATATTCAGTATTTTAGGGCATATTTAAAAAAAGAAGGGTAAAAAATATGAAATTGTAAATCGTTTCTCGCTTTAAGCTGTACTTTTTCTAACACAAAGCATTTTAAATGGGTCAAACTTCTTGGACGTATTAACAATACATGTACAAAAAGAATTTCAGAAGGGTGAAAATCGATTTTAATTATGGGGGTGGTTAGGGGGTTGTTTTCATCGATTTTTTCGTAAAAAATGAGGTATTGACCTTATTTACATCATAACTCACTCAATTTTTGAGCTAGAGTCTTTTTTATGATAGGTCTATTTATGCTCTTTAAAAAAGGTTTAGTGAGTTTTCTTCCAAAAATGCATCATTTTCCTGATATTTGATTTTGAATCTTTCAAATTTGGCATTTGAAGAAAACCGCTGAACATTGATAGGCCGTATTTCGGTTCCTATTATATCCCAAAAACATTTTAAAAAATGAATTGTATTTGTCTTTTTAAAAGCTACAAATTTGTTATCTACAATTTTTTTGATAAAATGCACCATTTTCGAATTATTCGCGAAAAATCGATTAAAAACGTGGATGTTTTCGTCTAAAACTCATTACTTTGAATCGCGAATAACTTGAAAAATATCATTTTATAAAAAAAATGTATAGCACATTTTTTGTTTAGAATCACTTTTTTAATCGAAACCTGTAGTTAAAACGTAAAAAAAATTTCACCCCGGAGATGGGGTGGCAACCACCCCCTAGGCTTTGGCGCACTTTGGTTCGATATAGATTTTGATATTTAGGCTATTACCTATCTTCTGTTAAATTTCAAGTCAATCCAGGGAGCACGAAAAAATTGCGCGGTGAAATGCTTCATTTCCTGGACTATAACTGGTTTGACAGCATAAATCGTAGATTTATGTGTAGCTTTCAATTTTTATGAGTTCAGAATCCAGCAGCCCGCTGAAGTATTGGATTTTTTATAATATAATTATTTGACAATATTTTGTTGGCCAACCACCTACAGCAGAATTGAGCCGAAATACATTATATTTCTATGTTCCGAATTTATTTCGTTCAATCTGTATAAGAATTAATCGCAGAATATTCTCATCAAAATTTTAACGAATGAGCGCATATTAAATTTTATAATTATGCTTAAAGGTTTCTAATAAGCAAGAAATACATATAAAGCTTTCCTGTAATTAAAAACATGATCAAGAAAAATACAATTACAGACGTTTTAAAGTGCAATAGGCACGTAGTCAGAAATTCTCAAAGAACTCTGTAATTAAATAATTGCATTAAAGCTCTTTGGTCGCTTGGATAGTTTATTTTTTGTCTTTCTAGAAACTTCAGTTTCTTAAAGTTTTTTATAACAGAATCTGGTAAGTAAAAAGAAATATATACGTATATGGTAAATTTTAATCTTTAAAAAAGCTTCAAAAATACTAATTTTGCAATGTTTCACTAATTTTACAATATCTCCAGTTTTAATTAATGTATTAAAATTTATTAAACGCCAATTTCTTTGCTTGTTTTCCCAAGGAACATTTTTAACCAAAAATTTTTTTAGCGCTTTTAGTTTACAAACTAGATCTTTAAAAAAAATTTAATTGTTTTTAACAATTTCTTGATTACTCGGATTGAAATTTGTAATCGTTGTTTGTAATCAGTCGTCTACTTTAAAATGCATAATGTAGGTCTGAATTGTCAATATAAATGAGTCAGATAAAATTAAATTATTAGAAGAATTTTTCACTATGTAACAAAAGACAAAATTTGTTTAATTTACTGTTTGTATTTTGAGAACGATTTCCGAAATGGAAATTGAAACGTCAATAAACGTATTTTTATCTTTAATTGTGGTTTATTCCCAGTTAAATAGTAATTAATTTAAAACACCACAAGAAAATAGCTTCAGAACAATATTAAAAAATAGTAGAGGGATACGCAAGGAAACTGATAAGCTTGCTGCTTTTCGAGTTACACTGGATCGTTTTGTGGAGAACTGCAACAATAACTACTGTTTAGGTGAAAAAGTAACAATTGACGAAATGTTAATACCTTACAGAGGTAGATGCAGTTTTATTCAATATATCCTGTCCAAGTCTGCAGAGTACGGATTAAAAGTATTTGTATTGTGTGATGCCCAGGCATTTTATGTTATAAATTTAGAGGTGTATTGTGGTAATCAGCCACAAGGACCATGTGATAATTGGTACACAAGTTACTCATTGGCCAATGATCTTTTGAAAGATAAAGTAACAATGGTTGGCACACTAAAGAAAAATAAACGGTAGCTGCCGTTGGAGTTTCTACCACACAAAGAAAGAGAAGTTGAGAATAAAGCTGTGCCTTTGAAATCAACCATGCATAATGATTCTGCAGTAGATCCAGAGAAAAAAAGCCAAATATAATTTTAGATTATAATTCTCACAAAGAAGGTGTCGACACAGTAGATAAAATGTGCGGTACATACTCGGTATCAAGGAGAAGGCAAAGGTGGCCGATCGTTATATTTTTTCAGCTCCTAAACATCGCTCGGGTAGCGGGTAGGTACTCTTCGACAATCCCAGTGGAGGATAGACTTACTTTAGGGATGCGATCCTGCCCTACGTGAGCCTTGATTCTCTCTCAACTTCTGTGGAGAGAAATCATGTCCTAACCCCATTCCTACCCAATACCTACTATCCTACCAATTTCCCAAACCAACTCACCAACCCGCCTGGCAAGCGTGGTGTTTAAATGCCAAAACCTCCTCAGCATGAACAGACATTCAAGAAAACGGCCCTCAGTCCCCGGCAGCTCGCTAGTTCCCGACCAAGGTAGCGGTAGGACTCACGGACAACGGGTAGAGGGTGCGAAGAATACCCGGGATGTAAGAGGCTACCAAGAACGACGAACGTTGCACATAATTACGTATAATGTAAGAACTTTATCTAAGGATGAAAAAATGACAGAACTGGAGGAAGAACTCAAACATGTGAAATGGGATATTATAGGAATTAGCGAAGTCAAAAGAAGAGGTGAAGATCAGGCAAACTAAAATCAGGAAACATATTCCACTATAAAGGGGAAACGGAATCGACAACTGGAGGAATAGGTTTATTAGTACACAAAAAATTACAGAAAAATATACAGAGCATTGACTGCATTTCCCCAAGAGTTATGTATATAAAACTAAGACTTAATAAGAGATACAATCTGAAAATAATCCAGGTATACGCCCCCACCAGCGATTACGAAGATGAAATTGTCGAAGCCTTCTGTGAGGAAATCGAAAGAGTAAAAAAGCAGGAACCGGCTCATTACAATCTGATAATGGGAGATTTTAACGGGAAACTCGGAAGGAAAAAAGACGAACAAGAACTGGCAATCGGAGATTTTGGAATCGGAGTAAGAAACGAAAGAGGCGAAATGCTTACCAACTTTCTACTGCAACACAAACTGTATGCAATGAACACCTTTTTTAAGAAGAAACAGAATAGAAAATGGACGTGGGCTAGTCCAGACGGAAGAACTAAGAGCGAATATATAATAACAGACAAAAAGTAAATTATTCAAGATGTCACTGTACTCAATAAACTATCAGTAGGAAGCGACCACAGACCAGTAAGAGCTAGAGTAACTATCTAGTATAAGAGCTAGTAATCAATCTACAAAAAGAAAGAGCAAAGATGATAAACAGTTGTAAACGCATAGTTTGGAATTCACCAAATCATCCAGAAGCATACATAAGAAATATAGCCGAAACTTTACAGAGTAATAATCCCAAACCTCTAAGTATCGACGATCACAATAAATTAATAACAGACTCAGTTACAAACGCACAACTCAAATTTTGCAAGAAAAATGACACCAAAAGTGAAAAGATTAGCAAAGATACAAGGGCTCTCATGGAAATACGACGAAACCTAAGCGAGAACGAAAAGGGAAACAAAGAAGAATATAAAAAACTAAATAAAAGAATTTCAGCGGAAATTAGAAAAGATGTAAGAAGATATAATACTAATGTAATTACTTAAACAGTAGAAGAGAACAAAGGTATAAAGATAATGAAAAGAAAACTTACGCAAAGTAAAAAAGAAATATACAAGCTGAGAGATAAAGACGGAAAGGCAACAACAGATAAACAAAACATTCTGAAAATAACTAGAGAATTTTATAAAGACCTCTATACCAGCCAAAGACCACAAGACAATTTCCCGACACGAGTAAAGACTCTCATAAATCAGGGATCGGAAATACTTTTACCCATTACTGTGTCAGAAGTAAGAGCAGCTTTAAAGGAAATGAAGAACCATCGATCGCCTGGTGATGATGGACTCGTTATCGAGGCAATAAAAGCAGGTGGAGAAATTTTATTAAAATCAGTAAGCGAACTGTTCACTAAAAGGCGATATTACTAAATTAGAAAATTATAGACCCATCAGCCTCTTGACACATATGTACAAACTCTTTATGAAAGTCTTAACAAAGAGGCTAACACCTAAACTTGATTTCTATCAACCCAAAGAACAGGCAGGCTTCAGGGTAGGATATGGCACAAATGACCATTTGCATACCATAAAGATCTTAATAGAAAAGTGCATCGAGTACAACATACCAGTGGTTCTTGCATTTGTCGATTACGAGAAGGCTTTTGATTCTGTAGAGTTTGAAACAATACTGGAAGCCCCAAATCAAAGCCGAATAGATTACAGGTACACGACACTAATCAAAAACATCTATCAGAACGCTACATCAAGTATACGACTGCACGAAGACACAGAAAAATTCAGCTTAGGTCGAGGAGTTAGACAAGGAGACAATATTTCACCAAAATTGTTCACGGCAGCTCTAGAGTCAATATTTAAGGGTACTTAATGGCAAGATATGGACATCAATATAGATGGAGAAAGATTAAATCACCTAAGGTTTGCAGACGATGTTGTATTAATCGCAGATAACTTACAAGATACAGTTTCCATGATGCATTCGCTTAAAAGTCTGTCTGAAAGAGCAGGATTAAAGATAAACTTTGAGAAAACTAAAATTATAACAAATCTCGTAATGAGTGGAAATATAACTATTGACAATAATACCATACAACAAACAGACACTTACAAATATCTGGGACACGAAATCAAAATAAGCAGAGACAATCAAACACATGAAATACAGAGGCGAATAGGTCTAACATGGGCAGCATTTGGCAAATTGAGCCATATTCTAAAAAGTTCAATTCCCATGTGTCTCAAGCGAAAGATTTATAACCAATGTGTTTTACCTGTACAAACTTATGGAGCAGAGACTTTAACACTCACGCAAAAATCTGCGAATAAACTTAGAGTTACACAACGAGCCATGGAACGTGCACTGCTGAACGTGAGCCTTCGAGACCACATAACAAACCAACAAATCAGGCGAAGATTAGGAGTTCAAGACGTCATCGAAAGAACCACGACGCTTAAGTGGAACTGGGCAGGGCACTTAGCCAGAACACAAGATGGACGGTGGACAAGACGTATTATGGAATGGAGGCCCAGAAATTATAAAAGAAGCCGAGGACGACCACCGACTAGATGGACCGATGACATTAAACGTATAGCGGGAAACTGGCTACAAGCGGCTCAGTGTAGAGAACACTGGAAAGATCTGAGGGAGGCCTATGTCCAGCAGTGGACGCGATTGGCTGATTGATGATGATGAAACATCGCAGGAATTAACAGCCAGATCCTGTATAATGCTGCAAATATAAACAATTCTCAAAAATATAGAAGGATATTTTTAAAGGAATTATCTTTATCTTTGTTGAGACCACACCTTTCAGAACGAACTGAAATACAGAGTTTGCCCTTAGATTTAAAACTATTCCTGAAGAAATATACAGCTAATGTATTGGAACAAGAAGAAGAAGAACCACCGGCAAAAATACGGAAAAGGTGCTATTGCTGAGGAAGGCGTAAACATAGAGTGACAACCATTTCGTGTTAGACATGCAGGCCAGGGGAATGGTTTGCAAAGAACATTCCACCATTATTTGTCCTGAGTGTATTAACTCAAATAACCAGGAAGAAGACGAAAGTGAATAAAGACTCGTACGAGTTTATTTTTCTATCTAGTTAAATATTTAAAAATTTTCGCATATTTTTAGGTTGGTGTTTCCATATGTAATAAATTACAGTTTTCGTTTTTTCTCACTGGTTTACCATTTTGAATTGTTTTTTAGTTTTATTTTTTATTATATAATAACTAATTATTAATTAAACACAAGTTGTGCAATTTAATATAGTTCTAATGATTAAAGAAATTTTGTTTCTGTAGCTATTTGTAACTGGTGTATAGCAGGGCTTCTTAAACTGTGGGTAGCGACCCCCAGGGTGGTCGCGAGACTACTGGAAGGGGGTCGCAAAGATCTGATACTTTTTAATCATTATAAATAAAATTTTAAAATTTTAAAATTAGTATACACACTACGTACAAATATAAATACAAATAAAAATCATACAAAATACTCTTGTAGTTTTATTATAACTATTTTTTGAAAAAAGTGGCAATGCAAAACTGTTATGTAGGGCCTATAAATGAAAATATGGAAGTAGCATTTAAAATAATAAATACAACGCGCTCCTCGATTTTCAACTGAACGTTCGACATTGATGTCTGGTCGCCGGTGCCATTGTTTGCAAGATAACTTACTGATTATAAGTACCCAGACGACGCGTCACCTTACAGCTTACACATACAATACGGAAGCATAATCAAGCTAGACTAGGCGAATCAGCGTATTATTTTTATAAAAGAATAATAAAAAAAATTAAATGAAAGCTTCTTTTTCGTCGTCTTTGTGATACGGTGCCTTTGTGCGCTGCACACTTTGAACACGCCATGCGTCGGGGTTTGTCTGATCGTAATTTGTTGTCATTGCAATGGTAAAGATTCAAATGTAGTTATTTTTCTGTTTGTACTTCAGTTTGGACTCAGCTTTTTCTTCGTATTGAGATATGTGTATTTACTGTGTAATGTTCAGTTGGTGTTTTTAATTATTACGTTAAAGTTCAACTACATTTTGTTTAATTATTTATTGTTATTTAACCATCATGGATAAATGGCTAATTAAAATTCCAACTAATAAGTCTGCCACGCCGTCACAACCAAGTTGCAGTGCTTCAAATCCGACTTCTAGAAAAACAAAAAAAAAGAAAATATGACGAATCATATTTGCAGTATGGCTTCACATGCTCTTCTCACAACAATGAAGAACAACCAGTGTGCTTAATTTGCAAAGAAGTTTTGGCTGCAGAAAGCATGAAACCGTCAAAACTGTAACGACATTTGAATACTAAACATGCAACGTTATCAAAAAAGCCAATAGAATATTTTGAGCGTCTTTTGCAAACATCAAATAAAGAAAAGAACACTTTGGAGAAGTATGTTACTTTGAATGATAGATATCTATTGGCATCGTATGAAGTTTCGTATTTGATAGCAAAAACGAAAAAGCCTTTTACTATTGGAGAGCAACTTTTACTACATGCAGCTATAAGAATGTCTAAAATTGTTAATGGAAAACAGTATGCTGCTGAAATTAGTAAAATTCCATTATCAAATGACAATGTGTCCAAAAAAATTTCAGACATTAGCAATGATCAATTTCAACAGCTTCTTATGGGGCTCAAAGACAGGTCAAAGTTTGCAATACAACTGGACGAGTCGACAGACATTTCAAAATTGGCACAGTTGTTACTTTTTGTAAGATATATTTATGAGGGAAGCATCCATGAAGATCTACTGTTTTGTCGTCCTCTGGAAGGTCATACTCGTGGAAAAGATATATATATATATATATATATATATATATATATATATATATATATATATATATATATATATATATATAAAAGTAAATGAGTTTTTTGAAAAACAAGGATTTAATTGGAAAAATTGTGTTGGTGTGTGCACGGGCGGTGCTGCAGCAATGACCAAACAAGATCTTGGTTTTACAGCATTTGTTAAAGCTGGAACTGATCATATTACATTTACACATTGTATGATTCACCGAGAGGCACTTGTTGTTAAAAAAATTGCACCAGAATTAAACACTGGGTTTTTTGATGCAGTCAAAATTATTAACTTTATTAAAAGTCGAGCACTTAATAGTCGATTGTTTAAAAATTTGTGCATTGATATGGATTCGGATTATACAAGTTTATTGCTACATGCTGAAGTTAGGTGGCTATCAAATGGTCGAAGTTTGAAACGATTATTAACTTTAAAAGATGAAGTTCTTATATTTCTAACAGAGCAAAATTCTAATTTGGCCGATTATTTTCACGATAATTTATGGCTTCTCAAGCTGTGCTATTTGGCATATATTTTTGATAAAATCAATTATATGAATTTATCAATGCAGGGAGTCTGCGTTAATATGTTTATGTTAAAAAATAAACTTGAGGCCTTTGTTAAAAAAATTCTTATATGGAAGAACAGAGTGGAAAGTGGATCGCACGAAATGTTTCCATTTACTGACGAGTATATAATTAGTAACAATATTTCAAAAAAAGATACTCCCATAACAAAAATTATAGTTAATCATTTAAAGGATATGAAAGTTAACATGCATAGGTATTTTCCCAATGATATCGATACACAACAATGGATTTGCAATCCATTTTCAATTGAAATGGAAACAATTAATTTTTTAAACTTAAAATCACAAGAAGAATTTGCCGAATTAACAAGTGATACTACCTTGCGACTCCGATTTTCTCAAGTGCCTGTGCATAAATTTTGAATAGAAATCAAATCAGAATATCCCCTACTATCGGAAATGGCAATGAACAAATTACTGCCATTTTGTACAACATATTTATGTGAATCAGCTTTTTCCACATTAACTTACATAAAATCAAAATAGCCTTCAAATTCATTAAACGTTGAAAATTTATTACGATCTGCACTAACTCAAATTCAGCCTAGATTTAATTATTTGTGTAAAAATAAACAATCACATCTGTCACATTAATATTGTTTGATGTTAATAATGAGTAATGCTCAGTAGTGATAGCGTAGTGATCAGTGAACAGTGTAGTAGTATCTGGGGGCTCGGGAGACTGAGACCTCGGAAGCCCTGAGGAAGGCATCAGAGAGGATGCCGAGAGCTCGGCAAAATGGATATCGACGCGGTTCAACCCGGAAGACTGGTGAGTTTGATATTAATTTTAGTAATAATATTAATCTTAGCTCTAGGTTTTATATATATATATATATATATATATATATATATATATATATATATATATATATATGTATAGTTTTATGTCATTCTATTTATTGTGTTTTAGTACGACCGATATCCCGTCAACGTTTCCAATTATATATATATATATATATATATATATATATATATATATATATATATATATATATATATATATATATATATATATATGTGTGAAATGAATGGGTACGTATTCTTTAATCCTTATTTCCCTACGGTTAATATATATTTCATTATATCGAGGAGGGGGTCGTTTAAAATTTCCTACGCTTAAAGGGGGTCGCTATATAAAAAAGTTTAAGAAGCCCTGGTGTATAGAGTAAACCGCGCCCGTATTTGAGAATCATGGTTGGGCGCCCGTAGTTAAGGGTTAATATAAAAATGTAGTTAATTTCATTAAATATATAAAAGTTGCTATTTGAAGGTCATAAAGATAAACATAATTTTCATATAATTCTTTTAGGTATAATGGATGAACTTAGTAAAGATCACATTCATATGAAATTCATCAAACCATTTGTAATAATAGCAGGCATCTGGCCTCTAGACATCAAAGGCTTAAAGCTTCTAATGTATAATTGCTACTTTTATGCCACGTTCACTTATTACGTGCTTAATGTTTCAACCATTTACGTTACCGCCAAACAAGTAGCTACACACGGAACACCAACCGAAATCACCAACTATATCTCTAACGCTGTATTTTCAACCCTTTTAATTTATAAGGCACTAACTTATAGATCTTCGGGTGTAAAAGATTTGTTGAATTCTATAAGAAGAGTTGAGGCAGATATTGCTAAAGAAGAGGATGATGAGATTAAAACCATCTACATGAAAAACGTAAAATCATCGGAATTTTTTGGTAAAGTTTACGTCTATCAAGGTAAACTTTTTATATAATTGATGAATTCGACCGTTACTTGATGGACATTCATTTTATGTAACAATAAAACACTGAAAACTTTGTTTTCAAACTTCCACAAAAATTTATTTTAGCTCTTATCACTACAGCTGTTTCGGCTGATTGCCTTTCTCAAGTGATCTATTTTTAGCATGCGTTTACACTTTATAGTCTCTAATGAAATAGGTTGAGGAGGGGAGAGCTGTTTGTCTCAAGTTGGTCATTCAGAATTATATCTATGTTTTTTAATTTGTTGATTTCCATACATTCCAACAAGGATAACTTAAGGCCTTTATTTTGAATGTGAAGATTTTTAAATTCGTCGTTAAAAGAATGATTGTGATCTAAAAGGTGAAGTGCGTATGTAGAATCTGTTTTTCTATTATTGAGAATGTGAAGTATTGAAGTGAGTAGAATGTGAAGTAGCGTTAAACAAAACTGCTAACAATATCAAAAAAAGTATAATTGCCAAATCTATTACAGATGTGTGTAGTGAAACTAAGAATTCCTGTTACAAAGAGAATAAGACAGCAATTTCAGTTAAAAATAAATCAATAGAAAACAACATAGTGTTTACAAAAGCAAACAAAGGTAACACTACTATTGCTATAGATAAAATAGAATATAATAATAAAACAATAGAATTCTTAAATAATTAAAATATTGAAACTTTACACAAAGATCCGACAGAAATATATCAAAAACAAATAAAGCTAGCGTTAGAAAATTCAACATCAATAGTAAATCCAATAGAACAGAAATACCTCAATATCATGAACCCACAGTCTCCTAAATTATACTCTTTCAATAAACTACATAAACCGGATCACCCAATAAGACCTCTAGTTTCTTTTTATACTGCTCCGTCATACAAACTTTCAAAAAAACTGTTAGAGATTATTTTAGAACACACTAAATTTTTACCTAAATTTACCATAAAAAATATAATAGGACTAGTTAATAAAATACAACATTTTCAATTACCTAACAACTCCAGATTAATTTCATTTGACGTAAAAAATCTTTTTCCTAGTATCCCTTTTACAGAAACCTTTATTCTAGTAGAAAACCTTTTAGACCAAAACAGTACAAATTCAATAATTACATCTGAAATTTTACATCTTCTTTAAGTTTGCATAAACCAGGACTACTTTGAATTTAATAACCAAACATATACAAATAACAGTGCAGGACTTATAATGGGCAATCCTCGAAGCCCATTGCTATCAGCTATTTTTATGGATCATCTAGAGACAAAGATTTTAAAACATCCCGTATTTCCCGTATTTAAACAGTTTTTATATTGGTGGAGATACGTAGAAGACGTACTAGTATGTTTCAGAGGAACTAACAGGCAACTCGACCAATTTTTTTCGTATATTAATTCACTTCATAGTCATATTGAATTTACAATAGAAACGGAATAAAATCAATCTATAAATTTTTTAGATTTAAAAATTATCAGATTTAAAAACAAACATGACTTCTCCATATTTCACAAACCTACCCATACTGACACTACTATACACAATTTATCATCCCATCCAACACAACATAAACTGGCAGCATATCATAGTATGTTACATAGATTAACAGAAATTCCGATGTCAAAATACAACTTTGAGACAGAACTAAATATAATTAAGCAAATAGCAGTAAACAACGGATACAATGAATAAACAATTAATAAAATGTTAAATCAAAAACTACACAAGAAAGCCCTGAAATTAGTATTTCTACCACCAGAGAAAAAACTCAGTACCTTCTGTTCGATTACATATACAGGCAAAATTACAACAAAAATAGCCAAATACATAAAAAAGAAAGGAATAACACCATCTTTCCGAATAAATAACATCCTAGGCAAATATATCAAAAACGACAAGAGCCAAAATAAAAAAACACTCACACAGTGGTGTGTACAAACTTAAATGTGTCGACTGCCCAAAAACTTACATCGGTCAAACTGGTAGAAACTTTAACAACCGATTAGCAGAACATAAAAGAGCTTTTTAGAATAGAAAAATAGATTCTACATACGCACTTCACCTTCTAGATCACAATTATTCTTTTAACGACGAATTTAAAATTCTTCACATTCAAAATAAAGGACTTAAGCTATCCTTGTTAGAATCTACGGAAATCAACGAATTACAAAACACAAATATAATTCTGAATGACCAACTTGAGACAAACAGTTCTCTCCTCCTCAAACCTATTTCATTAGAGACTATAAAGTGTAAACGCATGCCAAAAATAGATCACTTGAGAAAAGCAATCAGCCAAAACAGCTGTAGTGATAATAGTTGTGTGTAGTGATAAATTTTTGTGGAAGTTTGAAAACAAAGTTTTCAGTGTTTTACTGTTACATAAACTTTTTATCTGTATATAACTATGTATATAGTGTGCCATGTTTTTTTTTTAAATGGCTTTTTTAGCTTTTCTGTGCCATGTTGTTCCAGTTTGTTTTTTTATTTCATAGTCTTATCTTAAATTTGGACGTCTTCTTGGCCTCTTAACGCCTCGTGGATACCACAGTCTAATTCTAGTGGATCATCTATTGTAAGTTCTTTTCGCTAAATGTTCCTCCCACTGCCGTTTTAAAGATTTAATTTTGTAAATTATATAAGTGACCTTGGTTTTCTGTCTGATCCATTCTATTTTTCTTAATCTTCCTTTGTTATACCTATCACTCATCGCTCCATTGACCTTTGAGTAACTTTAAGTTTGGTATTAACTCTTTCTATAGTGTCCAAGTTTCGCAACCGTATGTCATGATTAGTAGTACACATTGATCGAATAATTTTTGCTTCAGGTGAAGTGGCATCCTGGAAAAAGATACATAGCCAGTTAAATAATTGTTCTCTTGGTTTCTGTGAGTAAGGAGCTTAAACTATTGTCCCACATATACTCTTCTTCTCTTAATATGAATTACAGCAAGACCAAAACTATAACAAATACAGATGAAGACATCACAATGAGAATCGGACAAGATGAAATAGAACAAGTTAAGGATTATATATATCTTGGTCAAACTATAAAACTTAACAAAGAGAACCAAACAGCAGAGATCAAGAGACGAGTTAGACTGGCATGGGCGGCATTTGGCAAACTAAGCTACATTCTTAAAAACAAAAAATATCCACAGCATCTTAAGACCAAAGTATATAATCAATGCGTACTCCCTGTTCTTACGTATGGCTCTCAAACGAGGACATCTACAAAAGCAAACATGGACAAACTCACAAAAACCCAAAGAACAATGGAAAGACAAATGTTGCACATAAGACTAATGGATAAGAAGAGAAACGAGTGGATAAGAAAGAAAACAAAAGTGAGGGATGTTAGACAAGAAGTTGCAAAGTTGAAATGGAGATTTGCCGGCCACAATATAAGACAAAAAGAAGACCGATGGAACAAAATTCTTATAAGTTGAAGACCGTGGGAATATAAACGAAGCAGAGGAAGGCCCCAAATGAGATTGTCAGATGATATCAAGAAGCACGTGGGCTCTAGATGGATGACTGTAGCGACAAACAGAGAAGAATGGAAAAGGATTGGGGAGGCCTATGTCCAAAGATGGACCGAAGAAGGCTAATTAGATAGATAAATAGATATACTCTTCTACTGCCTCAAATCCTGATACTGATTTTTCTTGTCAAGTTCATTTTTAGGCCAACTTAGGTAATTTTCAAGTTTTTGTAGCTCTGCAGGATTATTAACAATTTGAACGATATCGTGTGCAAACTTTTGGGTGACTCAGATATTCTCCATTAATGCATAGGCCTTGGTTCTGTCAATCTATTTTGCTAAATACTTGTATATTTTCCAAAGTTGCAGTCAAGAGCTTTGGTGATGTTGCGTGTCCTTATAATACTTAGGATCCTTTGGTAGTCGGAAATTCTGGACTATTTTCATAAATTTTTACCTTTGCTTGTCTGTATATGTCTGCTAAAATCTCTATGTACGGTTTATCAATGCCTTGATTGGTCAAAATTTCGAGAACTACCTTGGGATATATAAAATCCAAAGCATTCCCGAAATATACGAAGGTTTATGCTAGCCGTATTTCATATTCTTTAGCTGTACTCATTACTTTTCAAAGGGTATGAATATAATCTAGGGTACTAAATCCACTTCTGAAGGCAGTTTGGCTCACCTAGGTGTGCAGCATTAAATGCATTTGTTAATCTATTGTTGATGGTCCTTATGAATAACTTATATATAATTTTTAGTAGACTGATAGGTCTACAGTTTTTGACATCCTCTTTGCTACCTTTCTAAGAATGAGAACTATGTTTGCTGTATTTTAGTGGTTTGGTAGGTATCTTAATCTTAGACAGTGTTTAAATATGCCTGCTAAGATTTTTATTACTATTGCATTTTTACTATGGCACTATTATGCCATTTATTCCAGCTTTTTATTTTTGTAATTTAAAATCCTTTATAAAGTTTCCTTTGTGATATATGGTATACAGCCAGCTACAGGAACTTAGTTTCCTAGTGGATTTTTGTAATTGTCGATTATACTTTTTCCAAAAGGACATCTAGTAAATCTTCTTGATTGCTGAGTGCTTCTTTAAGTGGTTTAGAGGTTTTGTATAGTTGACTGTAAACTTTAGTCGCGTTTTTACTTTTAGTTTTTTCTCTATCTGTTTGCATTTTATTACAGTTTTTCATTGTAATTTCTTATGTCTTTCCTCTTTCCTGATACTTTTTCTTATTGACTTTTACAGTTTTGTGTACTGTATTCTCTGCATATTGCTGTTTACTTTCATTTTCCTGCTTCATTTTACCATTTTGTTAGACAGTTTACTATGTTCATTTTGTTGCGGGCGTCCGATTTTTTCACAGTATCAAGGATGATTTTCCATTAATTGAGAGCTCTCGATTTGGCCATGAAATCTTTTATAAATTGTCTTTTGTAGTAGTAGTACCAAGTAAATTGTAGTAGTCGGAGTTCTGTTTTAGATTGTTAATGTTTTTATCGGTTACTGTTGGTTTTGTAATTAACTTTATTCTTTTTAGATTCAGATCTAAAACAATTTTTTCTTCATATTATTTTTCAAGTCTTGACTTTATCAGTATTTTGAATATCTTCTCTAGTGTATTTAGCAAGAATATTGCCATGAAAGCACCCGGTTCTTTAATTTTTTTTTCAGATTTAGGGATGAGGATAAGGTTTAACGCTTTTCATACCTTGAGGAATTTGTATCTTTTAAGGTAATATAGCAAACAACAATAACTTTTATGTTGACATATGGCAAATCCTAGCCGTTGATGGTTTAGTTTAATAGAATAACATTTCTTTTTCCTTAATATTATTTTTTTAGGAATTGTATCTAGTTGCTGTGCACAACTCTTTCCATTGATCTGCACTATAATGAGTAAACCAAATGAAGAAGGCTACAAAGAAAAATATTACATAGTAGCTAATTGGGCTCCATTCGACAAACACAAATATTACTGTGCAGCCTATTTAGTTCAGCTAGCTTTTACCATTTGTGCTGAGATGTATACCATCTTCTGCGGTACATTTTTCTTGTTTATTATTGAGAATGTTGTTGGTAGGATATTTGTACTGCAGTACAAATTTAGTAAATTTTTTGATAACGCTCAAGATTTATGTGAAAATCATGGATTGTCCTTTAAAGATGCCTGCAATATTATGGTAAAGGGATGCATACGGGAACATCAACAAATTATAAGGTAAATAAATGAAGATTAAATCATTTATTTATTTATTTCGTTTATTTTATCGATATATATATATATATATATATATATATATATATATATATATATATATATATATATATATATATATATATATACTAGAGTTTATTATAAAAAGCTCAATTCAACATCATAACGTGGGTACACAGCCAAAGTGGCGTATGTGAAAATTTGACGTTTTTAGAAAATTGGATTTGAATTTGCTTTTTTCCTATCTTGGAAAAAAGCTAGCTTTTTTCCTATCTTAGTTGGGCGTATTCTATTAATTTGTCACTATTACATAGGTACTATTATTAATATTAAATTTTATAAATCAAAAACTTAATCAAAAAAGACAAACATTTTAAAATTAAAAAAAAACTGGACGATGTGTTAGATACGTCATTTTGGCTTTGTAATGTAATTTTTGCCAAGGACTTAGGTCAAGTATTTAGGGATCAAAATAACAATTAATGCTTTATAAAAATATGTTTATTTTAAAAATGAGAGTTATTTAGGATACTATTTTCACAAATTAATAAGTAAAATAGAATATGCATTTAATCTTCATGATCGGTGTCTTCAGTGGCATCTGGTTCTGGCAGACAGTCTCTCTCATTAGCAGCAACGTTTAATGAGTTGTAAAAATTTTCGTAAATCTTTGGAATTGTTCCAGACGCACACATGCTCAACAGATCTTTTTGTTTAGCTACTGATATTGGAAGGTTTCTGTCAAATGCTTTGGCAATATTTTTATTGTATTGTCGCGATGGTTTGACGATAAATCCCTCAGTGAAATCCAAACGGAAATCAGTTTTGTATGACACTTTTACTCCTTCCTCAGACTTAGAGTACCTCACGAGGCATATTTTTCTCCAGGGTAAGCCTCGTAATTTTGCCTTGTATAATGACTTGAAGTCCAAAAACTCATCAACACCTCATTTCTGTTACCTGAAAAGGACTGGGTTTATTCCTCGCACTTCGAATTAATTGGGCCCATCCTTCCGGAGTGTACACAGGAATGTGTTTAGACTTTTTCTCTATTTTTGAGTGAATACTATCACACTCCATTTCAGTAGGCCCAGTTTCAAAAAATTTATGGTTTATCATTGTTAGGTCATTACTTTCGCTCAATAAATTTATAATCATTGTGGAAAAAATGTAGTTTTTTTGTTGCCCTCCGCAACTATCCGATATCATGTTAACAGTAGTAATATTTTTTTGATGTAAAATATATTTCCTAATGCAGGTTGCGATTTCGTTGGCTCCTCTTCGTCCATCACTCTCGTCACATAAAAAACACATAACTTCTTGGTTACCAAGATTATTAACTGTTTAATTGTAAACTGCACACTTTCGAAGATAAAAAATCTGACCTGCTGGTCCTTTTGGCGTATTCAGTACTGCCTGTAAATCAAAATTAAAAGAGAGAGTTCTTTCTTTAGATTGAGCCATTTTTTTATCCTTATCCCGTTCACCTCGAGCATCATCTCGTTTTTGGAGGTGCAGTCTGAATTCCTCCTGCATCTCTGCAGTGCTTTCACTCGCACTATGAAAATTTAAGCACTTCCTGCACGGGTCCTTTTTTGGAACGAAAAATCCAAGATTATAATCATTAAAAATCTGTCTGTATTTTTCCAAACTGACAGGATTATTTAGATTCTTTTCTACAAACATTCTGTACATTATAGAAATGTTTAAGGACGATTCTAAATATTTTTTGGAGCTACTTTTTCTACAGTAGGTTGACTCCATGGCAGAAAATGAATTTATATGCATTCTGATCATTTTTTCCATTGATGAAAGCTTATTACCAGGAGTATGTTTGCCTCTTTTGTCAGATTGTACTAATACATTATTCTGACTCTTTTTTTATGCTGTTCTAACAGATCTCTCAGTAGCGTTTAATGTTTTAAGAAAAAAGTCTCTACAGACTAGTCTTTTTTCACCACCTACCAAAAAGTAGTATAAGTTTGTAAACTGCCGTTTAGAGTTCACAACAGTAGTTCTTTTCTTTGGCTGCTGCTCAATCAGTTTACTTAAAAATTGCCTGTGACTGTCTATATTCTCGAGAGATTATATTCCTTGTAAATCTGTTGTCTGACTTCTTCAGGAACGAGAATAGAGCAGTTGTGCGTTTTTGAAGCACAACATGCAGGTAGTATGGGTCGAGCACTTTTTAATAAACCTTTGCTTCCTTTGTCCCCCAAACGGCTGGATTTTCTAATATTTTTCTTCCAAAGCGCCGGATTACACTTCTTTTTTGACGAAAATTCGTTACCTGCAAAAAACAAAGGACAATATTTAATTAGAACAAACCTCTACTAACAAGAAATAAAATTGCGCATATTTTATCAACTTTCCATACCTGATAATTTTTTGGATTCATGTATTATTGGGTTGTTCTGTACCTTCTATTATCGAGTAAAATATTTGTATTGATGTCGTCAGGTTCAATACTTGTAATTAGATAATCCTCCTGGCCAAGTTCCTCCTCTGTAAAACTACCTATGGCAGACTCCTAAAAAAGTAGGTATCTATAGGTACATTGATTTCCACTTCACCTTGAGTTATAACTTAGAAGTAGTAGTAAAATTACCTTACATTTCCTTCGATTTGAACTGGTAGTTGTGTAATGTCAACTGCTATGTTTTCTATTTCGTTTAGTTGGGCTTGTAAGACAGATTTTAAGGAAATGTTATGTTCTCCTCTAGTTTCCTAGAGGATTTTAAAGACAGATTTTAAGGAAATGTTATGTTCTCCTCCTCTAGAAGTTTCTATAATGAAAAGCTTCTCCTGGAAGGACTGTCTGGTTTCTCCCATCATCACTGTAAGGAAATTTAAATAAGATTAATTTCATTTTAGTGGGATTAAGTGTATCTCTCCATTTGTTGCACCAACCAAAAATTCTGTTGAACGGGTCCAGTGCTCTACCGAACACATACGGTTGGCTCAGCGTCCATCTATGAGTTCCCGCAGTGAGAAAAGCATATCATTAGCAAATAATAATATTGACTCTGATCTGTTAACTAACGGTGAATGTCTCTGTTGTAGACTCTATATAACATTGGTGCTAGAATTGAGCCCTGGTCGACTTCTGCTTGTGGAGTAAATGGTGTTGATAGCTTGTTAGCGACTTTGACATGGATTATCCGATTGGAGAGTCAAGAGTGAATAATTTTTACGACAGAGCTTTTCAATCATGTTGGTGTGCCAATCGTGATCAAAGGACTTATGGACATCAGAGAAGATACCTGTGACATCTTCCTTCTATTTGTTTTATTAGAGGCTTGTGATATAAAGCGGGCTAATACTCTCTGAGAACTTTTATACGCTTCTTTTGTAAACGCTATTAGGCCAGGAGATGTGTTTTTATCTAAGTTACACGTCTGTCTGATGGTATCCTCTAGCACAGGTATCCACAATCGAATGAGGGTTGAGGAGTAGATTTTCATTCAGCTTTCGGTGTATCTATTCAAGTATTTACGACAAGTAAATACTTTTATGTATATACGGAAATGTATGTAAACCCATACCTTTATATTTTTATACTTACATCCCCATAACTCACACCTGTCGGATTATATTGACTTTTACGTTTTATCTTTTTTCACTTGTCTTAGGTAAAATAGTTCTTATCTGTCTTAGTTCTTTAACCACTTAAAATAAAGCGAGTACAGCACTTTTAGTTATTTTATTTCAAGGATAAGCTAACAAATTACATTTTAGATGACAAAAGTATGTGACAATTATTTTGTTCCCATGCATATAAATTTATAAATTTGTGCTGTAAGTTTATAGATAATAAAATTTAAAGAAAATATTCCTAATATTCATCATATATTAATAAAGTCATTAAGGTATTTATTTACCATCATATTTTGTCTTTTATATACCTTTTTACATACTAGTTCAAAATGCTAATTTTTTTCATACACTTTTAGATTTATGAACAACATGGATAATACCTTTAAGAAATACATTTTTGTAGATTTTATGTGTACATCATTTGGTTTGTCTGTTGTCGTCCTACAATTTTTATTGGTAAGTTTTACTTCAATAAGCTGCAACTCGTGCAACAGTTAAAGTATTTTATTTTTAGGAAGAAACCATTCAAATGAAGATCGCTGCAGCTGCATTCTTTATTATATTTGCTTCGCAATCTCTAATAATTTACTACCATGCTGATATCATAGCATTTGAGGTATTGAATTAACTTATTAATAATTTGTACTATAACTGTATATTTATAAAATTTTATTCTATATTTCAAGGGAAGCCACGGTTTGATCAAAGCAATTTTTTGCAGTAACTGGCACAGATTAGATGTAAGTGCCCAAAAACTGTTAAAATTTGTTATTTTTAGAGCTCAGAAGCCTTTAACGCTATCCATAGGTCCATTCAGAAAAGTGGGGGTCGAGTCAATGATTGCTGTAAGTTTTAATTCGTATGAAACAAAATAATTTTTTTAAATATTTAGTTTTAAAATATAAATTGGTTAATCTTGGTGACTAGGGAAAAATGAAGTATCTTCCACTAAAACATCAATAAATGATAATGGATTGTTAAAAGAAGACAGCAGTTTGACAAACAAAAAAAAACAATAAAAGATACGACCTATAAAATAAGAGCATCATTGCCAGAAAAAATTTTCAAAGATATAAAATTAAAGGGTATAAATTGGGACGTGATCAGAAAAAGCAAAAAAGAAGCTCTTAAATTAGTACATAAATTCTACAAAAAAAGCACTAGAAGCAAGTCAGTAAAAGCCATAGTATTTTTTATTTACAATAGATAAAATCGTCCCTACCATTTCCAACTATCGAATGTGAAAAGTGGTACTTTTCAGGAGAGCAAAATAACTCTTTTTTAGATAATTCTAAATCAGCGCTTTGACTAATGGAAAATTTTTTATATTTTTAAAAATTAATGTTTGATCCTTGTTAGATTAATATCAGAATAAAACTGCTTACCGTTTGCTTCTTTCCACAAAATCACATTCGTTATTTTGCTTTTTGTGTTAATCAACAATTTGTTTTGGTCCAATGTTTTAAAATTGCGAATGTGGCATTTTCGACAGTTCATATTTGTATAATTTTAGCACATTTATTTAGTGCAATGTTTCAAAATTGCGAATGTGGCATTTTCGACAGTTCATATTGGTCTAATTTTAACACATTAATATTCTTAAATTGAAAAGGAGGAAAATGAAAATAATCTAAATGTTCTCACAAAGTTTATTACAAACAATTTAATTAAAAATTGAAGTTATAGGGTAAAATGGGAAAATCATGTATAAAGAAATTATTAAAAGTATTTTTATGAAAGTACGTCTTGATCGAAAATTAATGTAATTAGAAAAGTTAAAAATAATCACAATACAATTATGGAACTTCACGTCCTGTAGATACCTCAAGTAATCAGTAGTAAAATAATGATAAATTAAAGTAAAGTCTTAAATTTTAGATTCAACGTTATCATTGTCTTCAGTTGCGTCCGGTTCTGGAAGACAATCTCTGGCAGTATTAGATGTTGGAAAAGATTGGTAATATTGGTGGTATGGCCTAGGTATTAAGTTTTGTTCACATAGTGACAAGGGGTTTTTTTCTTCACATCCGTGATTGGGAGTCTTTCGTCGTATGCCTTAACAGAGTTTATACTATTTTGTTTGCCTCTTTTTTGTATGGTTTTAAGAGATAAAAAGTTTCCGTCAATGCTAGTCTTCATGTAAAGTTTGTTATTTTCATTTTTCTGATACTGTTTAGCTATACCCAGTCAACTGAATAATCAGATAATGAAAAACCGATAAAAACAAAATAATAAAGTTCCTTACCGAAAGAACTTCTTGGAAGAAATAATTCACACAATTATTGTGAATACGTGCGTTTTGTTCTTGTCAGCAATGTTTAGTATTTTTAACATTTTGCAAATTATAATTGAATAACTGTATCAAGTACAACTCTGAAACTAATGTATGTGACACATTAAAAAACAAACTAATAAAGTGCCTCACCGAAAGAACTTCTTGGAAGCAATAATTCACAAATTGTGAACACGTGCGTTTTGTTCTTGTCAGCAATGTTTAGTATTTTCGACAGCTTGCAGATTATAATTGAATAACTGTATCAAATACAACACTGAAGCTAATAAATGTGACACATTCGTCATTTTGCATTGTACATATATATGCCTTTAGTCATATTTATACAAAACAAAATATCGAATATTCCATTTTCGTCAGTCTGCAGCATATTCGATATTTTGACTAAAACAAAATAACAAAATGTTCATATTCGATGGTTTAGACAGAATATTTCCCGCGTTTCTGATCAAGCTACAATTTCGATATTTTGCTACAAGGTGTATCACGTTTAATGCAAGGACAAGGTATCGAATCTGAAAAACCCGATTTTTCACATTCGATAGTTGGAAATGGTAGGGACGAAATATCCATCAAATGATCGTTCCGTATCCTTTGTCTAAGCAGAACTATCATCAAAATTATAAGCGGTGTAATTGGACAAAAATAGCCTATATATTAGGATTTCTTATCGAACCTAACATATATCAACTTCTTCTTCTTCTCTTAGCATTACAACCCGGGATGAGTTCTGACTGACTGCACAAGTGCACAACTTGCTTCCATCTTGAATGTTCGTCAATAATTGTTCTTAGATCTGACCATATATTGTCTCTCCATCGCATTCGTGAACGTCCTGTAGAGAAACTTCTTTCTGTGGAAGCTTCCTTTCATATTAACTTGGCAAGGCGGTTATTAGGGAGTCTATGGATCTTAGAATTTGGGATTTAATATCTTGGACTATGTCACTCGCTCTATACATCTGTTTGACCTCAGCATTTGTTCTTATTCGGTATTGTGGTGATAAGGCCCAGAGATTCTTCTAAAAATTTTTCTTTTAGTTTCTTTGGTCAGCGTCCACGTCTCTCACTTATACATGAGCACCGGTCTAATCACCGTTTTATATTATATTCTAATCTTTGATGATGAAAGATGGAGTTGAAACCGACTTAATAAACCGAATATTAAAAATCAGAAGATGGCAACATATTGCCAAAAACCGAACAGAATGGCGACGAATCTTAGAGCAGGCCAAGATCCACAGAGGATTGTCGAGCCAAAGATGATGATGAATCTTTGATGTTCGTGTTAGACTTTTAGATTTAATAGTATTGTGGAGGCTATACATATATCTACCATATCAACTGAACAACTTTATTTAAAAGTAAAACATATAAACGTATGATCGCTTAGTTTTAAAAACAAGAAACCAAACTACTCACCTAATGAAGACAAAACACATCGGAATAATAGTACAGAAAAAAAATTATCCTAAAAAACAAGTAAGACGACATCATTTCAGATAACAGAAAGACCAGTAGAAAGATAAGCTAATAATTTTTCTTCTTTCAGTGCCTATTCGTTCCGAATATTGGCAATCATTCTGGCTATAATTATTTTATTGACTGATGCTTTAAATAGATTCGTTGTTGTTGTGGAGAACCATTTCCTCAGGTTCTTCAACCATGATATTCTCCTTCTCCCAATTCCTCGCTTTCCGAATACTTTACCCTGTAGGATTACCTTCAGTAATCTGTATTTAGTGCTGTTTCTCATTATATGTCCGAGATATTCCAACTTTCTCCTTTTAATGGTATACATCACCTCTCTTTCTTTGCCCACTCTTCGTAATACGGTCTCGTTGGTTATCTTGTCTGTCCATGATATCCTTAGAATTCGCCTGTATAGCCACATCTCGAAGGCTTCAAGTTTTTTCTCCATTGCTTCAGTTAGTGTCCAGGATTCAACTCCGTAATACAATATTGAGAAGATATAACATCGTAGGAGCCTTACTTTTATCTCCAGATTAAGATTGTGGCTTTTAAAGAGTTTGGCCATGTTATTGAATGCACTCCTAGCCTTCTCTATTCTACATTTTATTTCCTGTGAGTGATCCCATTGTTCATTTACTGTTGTTCCAAGATAGTTATACTGTTTTACTCGGTCCACTGGTGTATTATTGATAAGTAGTTGAGCGTCTCTAACTTTATTTTAAGCTTTTAAGCTAATAATAGTCAGGAAAAATCTAAAGCAACCACTATACTACCTGCGAAGATGATCTAAGTTCAGCTAATATGAGATTTTAGACAGATACTTAATGCGATTTCGCTTCGCCTCGTTCTATTTCCGTTCTTATGTTTAGGTCTTTCGCCTAAGTCAAAGAGTTCGAAGTACGAATACGAAGTGTCACACTACATTACTCGACATCACGAGTATGTAGATCGTCACTTTGTCTCGATTAACTTCACTTCGACAGTTCGTCCGAAGAACTTCGATCGTAAATGTAGACAGCGTTTAAAGATATAGCAGATAGAATAGCAGATAAAATAGCAGAACAGGATAAATGTACTTATACTATTCTAAAGAAGAAAGTAGGCGAATAGCTTAAAACAAAATATTCTAACCACAAGCTACTAATGGGAATAGTAACATGAAACATAGAAACAATAATACTACAAACAAAAGAACAGAAGCATATTTTTAAGTATCTATCAGATATTATAACAGCTAGAGTAATGGAGAAAAAAGAGAGATGATATGACAAAAATCATGCTTCTGTATTTACTAAATGGGACCACTTGATGTAAGACCGTGTACTATCCAATATTGCCATGGGCAGCTCCGGATTCAAATTAATTCAAGCTGTATTTACGATACCTTTATCTTAATATCTCTCACACAATATTCCGATTCTTTAACTTAGTTTCGGTTAATATATTTATACTGGGAAGGTCGTGTGATAACTTTTATTTATTATTTTTTTATTATTGAGTTAATGCCTCGACAACTAAGATCATTGGCATGGTACAATCAGGTACCTAGTGTAGTGTGTGTAGAGTAATTGTCTTGATACTTAGCAAAGTCGACGTCATTGTCTTTGCTAAGAGACGCTAATTGTATCCGAACGTCTGCGGTCCCTCCGGTGAGTACCGATCGCACAAGGATAGAAATTATTTTCATTCATTAATTTTTAATAAACGAAAATTTCCCCACCCAGATGAGATTCGAACTCACGACCTTTAGGCTTAAAGGTAGGCGCTCTTACCACTGAGCCACAGAGGGAGTGAACTTTTATTTATTACATAGGAATTTCCAGAAAACTTAAATATTGTTTAAAAATACAAAAACTTATGAGAACAAGTTTAAATACGCTTTTCATAGTTCCCCGTGAATTTTCAAATATTTAAACAGACTAACTCCAATAAGATATATAATACCTACACAGGTAAAGTATATTTTAACACTGTCATTGGAATTGTACCTGGTCTTTTTCGATTTTATTTGTATCCAATCGATTTTATTTGATAAAATCGTAATTATGTGTAGTTTTGTTAAAAAAATAAGTAAGTATACAGCTTGGAAAAAATCTGTAAGTAGTATTTAATAAATTGGAGATACGTACATCAAACCAACCCTTAAATGAATATTTTTAAAAATTGATGAAGATTTTTATGGTTCTTCTCCTAACAAAAATCAACAATTTTATATTTTACCGCTCTTATTTCATTTAAATATCTAACTAAAAACCACCAAATAGAAACCACTATAATCGAACCTATAAACACCCCTATCTACCAAAAGTGGAAAGAGATCCCACTGACTGAGAACTACATATATCAACATATTGTAGCCAATTATGTACATCTTAGACTTGATTCCAAAAGAAAATATAGATAATAACCTAATAATAAATCTTCTGATATTTCCATAGGAAAAACCAAATAAGGTAAAAGAAAACCAGTGCCATGGTGAAATCAAGAAATAGCTGTTGCTATGAAAACTGGCTTAATTCTAAAAGTTTGAGAGCTAAAACTAAACCAGCTGGTGGAAGTACCATTTTAATAAAAATGATGAATTCCATCCTCGAGGATGCTTTAAAGGTCCTTGAATGGGAGAAATCGACATATTGTGTTCCAAGCCGATGAGGTTAGGTCTAATATCAATTCATGCATCTAATGTTTTTTTTTCCACTTCTTCTTCAACAAAGGGTAGGTGGTAATGAAATACAGTAATAATCGTAGACAATTAAAATTTAGAAAAAGTAGTCTTAAGAGAAACCAACACAAGATATAGATAGCACTTGTTACAAAAAGGGCAGAGTCCCAAAATGAGTCCTCCAGATGCAACATTTGCCCCAGATCAAAAAATAAGCCTAGTAGAGTAATTTGCATCATTTGCAAGAACAATATTTGCCAAGATTACCAAAGAAACCAATTTGTTGCAATATTTTACTTGTAATTTATTACAATAACGACACCGAATATAAATATTGAATTTAAGGCTGTTTTATCGGTGCACCAAAACCTAGGGACTGTTATTTAAAAACAAAATGTCTCGAAATTTGGACACAATATTCGAAACTATGTTGCTTTTAAAATAATGGTTTTACTTTTTTTATTTTTTTGTTACTTCTGTTGAAAAATTGGATTATACTGTTTAACGTTCTATTATAACCAAACTTTTTACGCCCATCGCTTGAAAGAGTTTTTTTTTTTCTGTAATCGTTGAGTGTTCTGTAAGCGTGTTCAAACTTTGAAGAAAATTGCTAAAAAATACTAAAATCTATAGTGAAACGTGTCATCATTGTCGCTTATGTTTACCCCTATTGCCTTCGTGACTTCAAATCTCATGAGCGTACGGTCAGTTAGTTCGTGTTAAAACTGATTTGAATGGAGAGTAATGCATTTGTTGCCCGTTGGCCGACGCCACTGAGTAAATATAGTCTTGTGTAAGCAGTGTAGAAATGTAAGTGATACGCCTATTTCAAATCGCAGTGTGCTTGAACTGCTAAAACAGCCTTAAAAGCTTTAGTTTTTTATTGCAGTTTTAGGCATATGATAGCTCAGTAAAACATATAAGCAATTCTGGAACTCTATCTCATACCCTACCTTCAGATGGTGCAATATCTAATTTTTCAGCAGCATAACTCAGGAACACACACTGAGTTGTGATGTATGTAAATAAGTAAATATTCGGAACGCACTCAGGTTGGTAACATGGAATTCTTGAAGACTTAAGAAGAGTATACAAGTGAAATCGAATTTAAGGCAGCAATAAACTCAATAAAAATATCAGGTAACCTGTACAAAAACTGCAAACTCTTCATACAAAGATTTAAAAAGTTTAAAGGAGTCACCACGGACTCCTTTGAACTAGTTAATATTTTGGTTTGGCTTCCGTGATCCCCAGATTTATCCCCAATTAAGCACATGTCTACTAGAGAATATTTCTTAAACTTTGGAAGCACTTAAGGTAGGAGTTAAGTAGGGAATGATACGAGATACCCCAGGAGGATATTTACCAGCTAATCAGAAGCGAGCCCATACACATTTAAGAGTCTGTCGGTCACCAAGGTGCATCAGCACATTATTAATTGATTTACACCTACAAGTTGTTTCAATTATATTAAAATTTTGATCGTTTATTTATTTTGATATTCTGTATAATTGTTCAAAATTATTTCAAAATATAATCATTTATAGTAAATGTTCGGATTTCTGTGTCACATAAAATAATGATGTTTTAGTTGTGGGTAACTCCAGAAATAATCGACACAAGTCGGTGGGGTCACCCTCTTCGATTTGGCTGAAATTTTACACACATATTGTACTAGACAAAAAAAACATGATTGTCAAATTTTGAGACCTTAATATTTAAAAGGGCGGCTGTAGTGCACGATTGAAGTTTCACGCTTTTTATCAATTTTTTTTGTGTTTCGCCGATTTTTTTAGTACATCGAGCTAAACATGCATAAACAAATATCCACTATATGTTTTCCAATGTAAAATTTACCGCTGAATACGATCCCGGTGTCAGAATTGTCATATGATGTCATGTAAAGCCACAAAATGCGAAACAAAGCGCTTTTTTGAAAAATTCATATCTTAAAAACGCCCTCTTTAATTTTTTTCAAATTTTAACAAAAGACGCCTTAATGCAAGTACTTTGGAATAAAAGTTGTCTTAGAAATCTTTTTTATATGTTTGAAGCCGCTGAGTCCTATAAAAGTCAAAAAAACTCGATTTTTCCGCCTTTTTTAGCGCTTTTCCTTCGTTTTTCAGCTGCCAAAGAAATTTTAGAGGTTTTCTGACACCGAATTCAAATTCTACAGAAAATTTTACACAAATAATGACTATTTTGAATTTATTTGCTACCGATTTTACCGTAGTATAGGGGGCGACACGATATTAAACTCAGAATTGCGCGCTGTAATCAATACATTTTTTGCGCTAGGATTTTATTATTATACATATTATACACATACATTTGTTCGTCTATATACACAAGGGTGTGAGTATGTGCGTGTGTGTGTACATATATATGTACATATTATGCTTATATATATTATCATAATTAAATAAATCACCAAAGCTCTTATAATTATTATGATATAATATTACTTTATTGTAATATAATAATAATTTATTTGTCATTTTTCTGTTTTATAAAGAGACCAAAGTTACATTACATTTTGTCCTGCCTAATTGTACTTGAAGGTGATTTTTATGTTCGCACAGTTACATAATTTGGAATATAATAAATAAATATTAAAAATTGTCATTTTTTGTGTAAAATTATCCGTAGAATTGGAATTTGTTGTCAGAAAATCTCTAAAAGTTATTTGGAAGCTGAAAAACGAAGGAAAAGCGCTAAAAAAGTCGAAAAAATCGCGTTTTTTGAACTTTTATAGGGCGCAGCGGCTTTAAACATATAAAAAGGATTTATGAGACAACTTTTATTCGAAAGTACTTTTATTGAGGCGTCTTTTGAAAATTTGAAAAAAATTAAAGAGGGTGTTTTTGAGATACGAATTTTTCAAAAAAATTGCTTTGTTTCGCATTTTGTGGCTTTATATGACGTCATATGATAATTCTGACACCGGGATCATATTCAGCGGGAAATTTTACATTGGAAAACATATAATGGATATTTGTTTAAGCATATTGAGCTCGCTGCACTAAAAAAAATCGGCGAAACACAAAAAAAAAATTGATAAAAAGCGTGAAACTTCAATAGCGCACCATGGCCGCCATTTTGAATATTAAGGTCTGAAAATTTGACAATCATGTTTTTTTGTCTAGTACAACATGTGTTTAAAATTTCAGCCAAATCCAAGAGGGTGACCCCACCGACTTGTGTCGATTATTGCTGGAATTTACTCAATTTATAGTAAATGTTCGGATTTCTGTGTCACATAATATTATGATGTTTTAGTTATTTCTAATAACCAATCTATTTATTTTAGTTATTTAAAGCTACCTATAGTTACCTGTCGGTGATGTGGAAATAGAAACAACTAAATTACCATTTGATATGGTATGAATGATACGAAAGACGATACCATTGGTTTCAAAATTAGATGTTTATTTTATATTTATTTCTTAATATATAACATAAATCAGTAGATAATAACTACATTAAAATAGAATCACTGTAGAAAATAAAATCACCAAAAGTATATATTTCTTTTATTTAATTTTCTTTTATAATTTTGACCTGTGTGTTCCAAATTTGTCAGTAAGGTTTATTTATAAACTTGTTCCCAAAATACTAAAGATTAAAAATGATATAAAATTACCGATTTCTTGTACCAATTAACGTTGGAGCAATCATAGCAGTAAATAAGAGGGCTATGGAGCGCTAGATGTTGGGTGTGTCTCTGAACGATCGAATCCCATATGAAGAAATACGTCTGTTAACAAAAACAGCAAAAGCTGTTGAATAAATAGCGTCGCTAAAATGGAATAGGATAAGATACGTCTTCAGGTTATCAGACAACCGATAAACAAAACATGTTGTCGAGTGAAGGCCAAGGCACAGAATAATAAACAATCAGAATGTCCACTCTCAGATGCCGCCTTTGAAGTTTTTCAGCAAGCGCGCCATGTTTTAGAAGGAAACACATAACACAGATATATGATTTGTGAGGTTATGTAATTGTTTATATTTATGTATAATTATATTATATTTATGTTATTATATTTAAAAATGTTAATATACTTAATTGTATAGTATGTCTATGATTGCCCTAAGTCAATTAAACCAGGTTAATTTTTCTATGTACCCCACATAAACAACACTGGTTCCCTCTAAAACACGGCGGAACGTCTGCGCGAAGGAGATGCGCGTACTTAATTTTCTATGGAGAGTGGGCATTCTGATTGTTTATTATTCTATGGCCAAGGCAAGAAGTACTACGAAGCAGAGGACGCCCACCAATCATATAGACTAAGAACCTTAAGCGTGTTAGCAGTAACTGGATCCAAGCCGCACAAGACAGAGACATATGAAAAGAGTTAAGCTAAACCTATGTCCAGCAGTAAACGTGTACAGATTGATGATAATAGTGATTGTCATAACAACAAAAATTAAAAATCTGAACGAATGGGCCCGTTTGTAACGTAACGTTTGTAAACATAAAAAACGTTTTTGCAGCCACAATTTTAGTTAGTGGAGTTAGATCCGGTAGAAGGAAAATATCATGGCTGCGGAATTTAAGAACATGGTTTAAGAAAACCTCAACGGAGCTGTTTCGAGCCGCAGCGAGCAAGGTTATGATTGCCAATATGATTTTCAACATCCAAAACGGATAGGAACCAGAAGAAGAAGAATATATATATATATATATATATATATATATATATATATATATATATATATATATATATATGTACGTATAAACCCTGTATATATTTTATGTTATACATTAAGACTATATCACATCTAGACGACTACATACTACAAGGCCGCCACTAGTGGTTTATGCCGATTATGGTATACTCGCACTGTGTCAAGTTCTTTTACTATTATTTGATGGCAACTTTATGGTTTTCGCAATTGCTGAGATTATTTTTTCAGTTAGATTATGTGTAATGGTATTGTTAGGTAGTAGATATTAAGTAAAGTACATATCTCTGTGAAGAAGGAAGATAATTTAAAATGGGTAAGTATATAAGTATTTTTTAACATGTGATAAAAATGTGTGATGTTTTCTGGCTTTTTATATTCTTTACCATTAAGTTAATTTAATTATATGTTTTATTTGGTTTAGATTTTTTATTACTAAAAATTTATATAATATATATATATATATATATATATATATATATATATATATATATATATATATATATTTACTTAAAAAAACTCGTATTCATTAATTCCTAGTAAATGTATAAGTATTCGATCTTTTCTACTAATAATCATAAAAACTAATCACCAGTACATTAATGTATTATACGTATAGAGTAAGGACCCTTAAGTTAGCGGGGACAAATGAGTGGAATCCAATTTAACCTACGTAATATTTTTTCACCCATTTTTCACTAACCACCCTAATAATTTTTCACCACCAAACCAACCTTAAGGGGATCGATTCTGCTGGCTTAAGGTTCAAGCTAGTAGAATTCGAAAAAAAAAAAAACTTTTTGCTCATGGCATATTTGTTCACCCATTTTCACTAATTTATTACCAGCCTAATAATTTTTCACCACCAAACCATCCTTATTGGGAGAGATTCTGCTGGCTTAAGGTTCATGCTAGAAGAATTCGGAAAAAAACTTTTTGCTTATGGCATATTTGTTCACCCATTTTTCACTAATTTATTACCACTCTAATAATTTTTTACCACCAAACCAGCCTTAATGGGAGTGATTCTGCTGGCTTAAGGTTCAAACTAGCAGAATTCAGAAAAAAAAACTTTTTGGCGATGGCATATTTTTTATCCATTTTTTACCCATTTATAACCACCGTAATAATTTTTCACCACCAAACCGCCCTTAAGGGGAGCGGATTTGCTGCTTACGGTTAAAACTAGTAGAATTAAAAAAATATTTATGATATACCACAGTCCTCTGCTAGGTTTTTATGTCAATAATTCTTAGGTAAAAATTTAAGGTGATGAAAAGTCGATTTTTACAATTTAACTGTACTCTATCAATCAATATTTCTGTTAGGTTAAAATTTATGGCGAATTTTTTTTATATCCCACTGTACTCTGCTTATAATTGAAATAAAAAAGTGTTCTAGTAAGTTTTTGCTACACTTTCACCACCGTGATAATTTTTCACCACTAAAGCAATTTTATTTGCAAATGTTTCCGCTAGTTAAGTATGCGAGCCAGCAGAATTAAAAAAATATATGTATTTTTGAAGTACCACAGTGTTTTGATAGGTTTTTACAAATTTATGACCACCCTACTAATTTTTCACTTCTTAACTACTCTCTGTGGTAAGTCAATATTAAGCTATTAAGCGGAAGCTAGAACATTAAACTATTCAAATAAAAAATTTGAATCACCACACGATTCTGCTCAATTTTTGCTATATTTTAGCCTCTCAACCAATCCATGGTAGCTTAGGTTAAAATAAAAAAGTAATATTTAAATACCACTGTGTGCTACAAAGCTTTTCCAATTTATTAACATTGTTCTGAAGCTATTTTTTTGTGGCATTTTAAATTAATTACTATTTAACTAACAATGAACAAGAAAGGACAAATAATTGCATTTATAAAATACCTTGTGAATGCGATCATTTTTATTTAGGTGAAACATTAAGGCCATTAAATGTTAGAATGAAGTGAACATCAAACTTATATTAAAAATGGAGAATTTGATAGATCTCAAATATGTAAATACGCATGGGATAATGAACATAGGGTTCAATGGAATAATTCAAATGTAGTCCTAAAAGAAACGGATGGTAAAAAAAAGAAAAATCAAAGAAGCGGCTCTAATTATGCTAAATGAGGCCAATTGTGTCATAAATTCCGCGGCAGAATGTAGTAGGATCTGGTTACCAATATTGAAAGAGGAAGTTATTAATAAGAAAATACCAGTATTAGTAAGTCAGTAACATATAGAGGATGCATAATTTATGTTTTTTTAAATAACGAAACATATAAAATCAGAATTTTGGTGTTTATTGAAGGTAAACTAAATGCACGAGCAAATACTTACCATGTCGGGATAGTATTATGAGGTTTTTTTACTGGTTTTTCCCTCATAATTTACTATGGAATCACTAAGAGGAGAATTTTACTGTCATCATTTCATGTGTTTGTCTTTTTAAAGACACATGCTATGATTTTTTCTGACGGATATTTTCAAGTTCAAGTTGATTTCATGTAATCGAATAAACTATCTTATAAGTAAAGGAGCGCAACTCAACAATATTGGCAATATCATTTTAAAGTCGTCTACTTTAAAATGCATAATGTATGTCTGAATTGTTAATATATAGTAGTCAAATAAAAATAAAAGATTAGAGCCATTAAATAAAGTATATCAAATAACTAATAAGAGTATATAACTATTTCAAATATATTGTGAGATTAACTATAATCAAATACTATTCTCAATGTAAAAGATATTTTCCAGACCTATCTATGGAAGTTTTCACTTTTTCGTCACTCACTGAGTGCAATACTTTTCTAATGCACATTTTATTACTAATTTTTTATTTATTTTGGTTTAAAGTAAAATTTACTTTTAGCACCTATGTTTTGTTGTTAATAATTTTTAGGTGATACGAGTATTCTCATAAAAGATCGAGATCTAAGATTAAAAGCAGCTTTACTCAGCTACCAAAAAACAGAAAGAAATTTAGAAGAATATATTACTGTAATTACGAATTGGTTTAAAACTCAAAGACATCTTCCGGAAATACCAGGTACAGTTCTATAATAATAATTATAATTTTTCCATAGATATTTTCATTACTTTTTTTAATGGCTTTAGATTGCTTGATCTATTCAGCCACGATATTAACGCGGTATACATTTTTCTTCGTTAAATAAGATGAGGGCTGTTTCTTTAACTTTTATCTTTTTTATGTCTGTTTCTTTCATACAAATCGATGCATCCTACACATGTTTTTGTTCTAATTTTATATATATTTTGTGAACCTAGTCTCTATCCTTCCATTGTTGGATATAGGTCTCCCTAAGTTCTCTCCATCTTTCCCTATCTTGAGCTGTTCTCTGCCATGTGGGACCTCCATGTTTCCTGATATCATCCTTCCACCTCTCCATGCCTGTAAGTGTAAGTTCCGTTAATCGAACAAGATGAAGCGGCATTTGAAATTCCTGCAGAATTTTTTGTCTGTTGACTGAGTCGTATGCGGCTTTATGGGTATGTGATGGGTGTCGACTCCGAACTCAAGCGTTTTCTCAAGAATCTGCCTGACTGTGAAGATTTAATCCATTTGTGATTTATTGGGCCGGAAATCGCACTGGTAGTTCCTAACTATTTGTTCAACATAGGGGATAAATCTTCTGTACAATACGTTGGTCACATTTCAAACTTCTTTAGGTACAAATTTCGCATGATTTATATTGTTATATCTAATTGATTTTTTTGACAATTTATTGCATATGTTTGAATTTATTGCATTTGGGATAAGAGGAAAAGTTTTTCGTCTTTACAACAGTACTCGAATTTCATATTTGGCGGGGATAAATAATCTAACGAAAATGTCGATCACAAGAAGCAAAAGCAAAGAAAATTTAGGAACTATAAATATGGAGTTAAATAAATATGTATAAAAAATTTATTTAAATGGTCTATTTATTTATTGTCTTTGGCTAAGGAAAAAAAGTATATATATATATATATATATATATATATATATATATATTATATATATATATACAAGAAATACTGGATATTAGTGACTGTCGATATAAACAAACAACACAGTTTATTAGGGTTGCAGTTGGCCGGGATGTTAAAAAAACACTCTTTTGACTTTTTGTCGAGCTTTCGGAATGGTTTTATTCCTTTTTTAAGACACTGTAAAAGACAATTATGTAAATATTTAAAAAATATCACAATTCTTCAGTGTAACTTACTAGTCGTTGAGATTATTTTTATAAGCATTGACACTCAACATTTATACCACACATTAAAATATACAATTATGGACATAATACATCATAAAATTTTTAAAATTTGTTGTAAAAATAGTAAAACTTGATTGATGGCATGTTTTACTAGTGTATATTAACTCATACAGAGAATGGAAAGAAAAAACAGTGTAATTAATATGTAATTAGGTGTAATTGATGTTATCTTTTTTTACAAGAAATACTAGAGGCCCTTCTTAGGGGCCTAAGGGGCCTTAGGGCCTTAGGGGCATAAAAGTATAGTCACCTATACCTTACATGTGAAAGGTAAGGTCCAAAGAATACCGGAAAAATAAAAAACATATAGGATCTAACATTATATATTGAAATAAAAATAATGAAATAAAATTCACACTCAAATGTTTTCAATAAACAATATCTCATGAACTTTTGTTTAAATTGTTTAAATTTGAGCCTTTCCTAGTCAGTTGAAGCTTAAAGGTACTTTTTAAATCACTTTTATTAGTAGTTATTAGTATTAGTATTAGAACCAGGATTAACTTAATGTTGATATAATAATGAAGATTTTCGTAATATAAATTAGTATTAGGTATATTTTTTAATTCTTCCTAATCAAAACGCTTTTACAGAAAAGAATATTATTATCAACTTTTTGTTGATGAACAAATTTGTTATACAGAGTACCAAAGAAAAATTGGAAATGTATTATTCAATTAGAACAATTATACCAGAATTTTTTCAAGGTAAACACCCATGTTCGGATCATATGCAAAAATCTACTGACAAAATGTAAGTATGTGTATAACTTAAACATTAAAATAGATACAAACGAAATTGTAATAAAAAAACTAGGCGTAGATGTTGGAAATGGGAATAAAATAAAATTAAGTTTAATATAAGGGATATGTAATGTTGTTTGCAATATTTTTAATATGCTTTGTGCTTTATATTTATGCTTTGTTGACTATTCCAAAGCCTTCTATACCATAAAATGGGATAAAATGTGGCATATATTTAGAGAAATGGGTACTCATGAATATCTAATCTTTTTATTACAAAAACTATATGTAAATGTACGAGTTAATAATGTGGTTTCGAAAAACTTCAAATCAAAATCTGGAGTTCAACAGAAATGCACAATATTCTCTATTCTATTCACTGTTTATATAGTAAACATATTATACGCCAAGTTTTTGAGGAATGGCAAGGTGGAGCAACGATAGGAGGAAGAAAAATCAAAAACCTACGTTATGCTGTTGACACTGTTATATTATCGTCATCACCAGAAGAACTGGAACAAATTATAAATAAAAAGAAAAAGAGGTTAATCTTTGTAAATGGGTATATTTATTTAAAAAAACCCTTAAAAGGGCCACATCAATAAAACAAACGTTTTCGGACCACACAGTCCATCATCAGGTTTTTAAAATCGAAAAATACTAGGTCATAATGCCTGAGCCACCAAAATACTAGGGTAAAAACCCTTTAAATTACATTTAGTTATGAAAGATTGTACATTGTGTTGTAAAATAACTGTGATGTTCAGTATTAAATTAAATTTGACTAGAGGTAACACATGGCTCAATCGGGTTCCAGAGCCGGTGAGAGAGAACCTCTGCACTCGGAGAACAGCTGGGAACTAGTCAAATTTAATTTAATACTGAACATCACAGTTATTTTACAACACAATGTACAATCTTTCATAACTAAATGTAATTTAAAGGGTTTTTACCCTAGTATTCTTGTGGCTCAGGCATTATGACCTAGCATTTTTCGATTTTAAAAACCTGATGATGGACTGTGTGGTCCGAAAACGTTTGTTTTATTGATGTGGCCCTTTTAAGGGTTTTTTAAATAAATATACCCATTTACAAAGATTAACCTCTTTTTGTTATACGTGGTATACAGCCAGCTACAGGAATTTTTCCTTGTGGAAATTATAAATAGTCTAGGCACGATGAGTATGGAATATGGTTTGAAAATACATATGCAGAAAACCAAAGTGATGTTCATCGATAGAATCAGAAACAACCAACCACAGATAAGAAACATGGCAGATTACGAAGTGGTCAGGTAATTTAATTACTAAGACTTCGTTATTACTAACAGTGGAGGATGTGAAGATGAGATCTTTCGACGCATAATAATGGCCAGATCAGCAACAGCCAAACTCACAAAAATTTGGAAGAACACTGACATCACAAAAAACACAAAATTTAAATTTGTTCAAGCATTGATATTTCCTATCGCCACCTATACTTTATAAACTTGAATAATAAAAAAAGTTGATAATGGGATTTGAAAGGTGGGTCTACCGTAGAATGTTCCACCATGGACCGCCCATCGCACAAATAACTCAAGTCCAGCAGAACTTAACATAAAAACTAGACTCGTCACAACTATCAACCAAAATATACTGAGATATTTAGATAGAATAGATAAAAGAAGACTTACAAAAAGCATATAATAGTGTACCCCTAAGTAAACTATGGTCAAACCTACAGCAAACCAACATTAAGCATGGTCTTATCAAAGCAGTCCAAAGTCTGTATAATGGAACGACTGCAAAAATTAAAACTGGATCAAGGATATCTGAAGGATTTAAGGTCACGAAAGGACTAAAGCAGGGTTGCTGTTTTTCGCCTACCCTTTTCAAAATTTAGTTGGAACAAGCACTCAAGCTATGGAAAAGAAAATGTAATGGCATGGGAATCCCTCTCAATGACGAAACTACACTGTATACCTTATGATTCGCTGATGACCAAATACTGATTGCCCAGGATCATGATGACTTGAGTTACATAACTCGAAAGCTAATAGAAGAATATAACAAATGGGGTCTCGAAGTCAACATTAAGAAAACTGAAGCCATGTGTATTGGAGGGACAAAACAATCCATTATATTAGACGATGGGGTAGAAATTAGAAACTGTGATGAATACAAGTACTTGGGTATGAAGATAACTCAAGATGGAACACTCGATGCTGCTATAAAAGACAGAAACATACATGGTAGAAAAGCCATATCCATGATGAACGGCATTCTGTGGGACCAAACAATATCTAAAGCGAACAAACAACTCATATACAACACCATACTTAAAAGTGTAATCACATATGGCAGTGAAGTTTGGCCAATGAAACAAAGAACAGAGAAACTGTTACTAGCAACAGAAATGGACTTCTGAAGAAGAGCAGCAGGCAAATCAAGAAGAGATCGGATACCAAATGAGAGAATACGAGAAATGATGGTAGTCAAGCATACAATAGTTGATGACATAAAAAGAAAATAGTTAATATGGTACGGCCATGTACAGAGAATACCAGATGACAGGATTTCAAAACAGATTTTGACGTGGACACCACAAGGGAAAAGGAAAAGAGAAAGACCGAGAAGAAGCTGGAGAGAGGGAATTGAAAAAGAAAAAGAGGGAAGAGAAATCCCTTCAGACCTATGGTTGAATAGAGAAGAATGGCGGTTAGGAGTCGGAAGGCATCGGAGAACGCTGTAAACCGATAGTAGTAGTAGTAGATAGAAGAAAAAAAGGCATGGAGCGAATGATACTTGAAGGTAACGTAGCGAGTAAGAGATCCAGAGGAAGAGCTCCAGTACAATGGTCGAACCAAATAAAGGAGATGACTGGTTACTCATTCTCCGAAGCAAAACAACACGCACAGGAGAAAGATAATTTTACACAAATAGTTAAATCAATTCCATGACGCCACTACATTCTTACGACGAAGAAAAGATTGAGAAGGAATGTTGTTTGGCATGTAATATTCCAACAATATATTTTGAACATTTTTTGTCATATGCTGCATAAGTGTCTGTCACATACAATTTTTTTTAGTTTGGTAAAAGTAAACGATTGTTCGTCTGAGGGTCGAGTTTCTGGAGGACAAAATTTTCATTGGAACAAACTGTATATTGTTCATAAGTAAAGAATAACGTCTAGTCTCTAATTTATGACATATTTTTATCAACAAATAGGTAAAAAAGAAATAAATAAGACTTATTCACAATCAATTTAATTTAACTACCTAAATTTTAACTACAATTTGCAAAGCATCTCCTAGTCAGTGTCATTTGCAAATTGTAGAAAGCGAAACCAGTCGTCTAGCTAGTTAAATTAAACTGATTGTAAGTAAGTCTTATTTATTTCTTTTTACCTATTTAAAATGGACACACACGGGCAACACATTCATGATTTTTATTAACAAATTTATCAAGAGCAGTTGTTAGATACCTGTATCAAAGAGTGACTCGAAGAAGGCTTTTTATTTGCTAATGTCTCTAGTCTATAAAGAACTATAAGGTTCATTTTTAAATAGAATAATATTATATCTATAGCTAGCATCTCAGAAAACTGAGTATAAGTTCTTAAAGGAAGCTGAGAAAAATCCCCTCTTTTCTATTATATAGTGGAAGGTTTGGAAGTTGCACCGGTTAAATCGGTAAAGTATCTCAGAGTCTGGTTATCGGAAGGGCCAAGGTCCAACCGAAATCTGGAGGCGTTGCTAACGCTGATGCCAAATATTGGAGTCCCAGGTAGCACCAAAAGAAGGGTGCCAAATAAAGTTTTCCAGTTAATAGTAACCTATGCCGCCCCTGTATGGTGTAGCGCCCTCAACTTAGGGTATCTATGACGCAGTTTCTGACCGGACATCGGTCAGAATGAACACTAGAATAGGCGAATCTGCTTCGGCAGACTGTTCTGTTTGTGGAGTACCGTATGCTCCCTCCCACATTTTTAACAGCAAGAGGTGGGCAAATAAGAGGGGAGACTTCGAGAGGCGAATGGGTTTTGGGTTGGGGAAAAGAAACATGGTAAACATATTGCTAAGAGGAGAGAAAAATGGAGAAAAGTACATTGTCTAATTTGTAGGGTGATAAAGAACAAAGAAGAGGAGGAAAGAGGAGGAAATTAATTCAGGGATCTAAAATTTATGGATATTATTATTTAATAGTTTCTTATTTATTAGTTTATGGCCTCACGGAATAATTTTCTAATTTTCGGTGATCGGTATGGTTATTTGTAAGTATTTGTAAATATTTAATTTTTTAAACACTGCTAATCCTGGGGTCTTCTGGCCTAGTATTCTACACGGCCGAAAGATGCCAGGGTATCTTGCTACATGACGTTAGATATCCAAAAAAGATTTCCCCCACTGTTGCCTGCCAGAATTTAATGGATACCTTCTTAGACCCTTACTGGAATCTGGCAATACTGCAAATAAAAAAATAAATATGCAAGAACACGATAGAATCGTTTATAATACTGTATTAAAAAATTTAATTTCAGTGAACAATTTTTAAGTATATTGATATAAATATTATTTTCTTATTTATTTGAATTTGTTGTTTTTGTAGATATTTTATTCCTTTACCAAAAGTAACTGAAAGAGGGTATAGAGTCGCCATAATAAAATGCCTGGAGAGTCCGGCGAATTTCCACGTATGTGATTTTTTTGCGCATACCTACAATATATCAGAAATTAGATTGCACGAGGACGTTGCTGTCGGTGATATTTTAGTGTATGACTTTGATAATCTTAAAGTGGGGCATTTTCTCAAACTAACTCCGGTCATAATAAAGAAGTCTACAATAGTGTTAGAGGTGAGTTTCAATGATTGGTAAATTTATTATGACTCGATAAAATAAGTTCCATAAAAAAGCTATACACAGCGCGGCTGAATTATGTCTTTTTCTTTATTAACATAAGCATAACAGTCTTTATTAACTCTCACTATTTAATCAGACCAATGACATGGTTTTGAGTAACCCCAAAATTAGGAAACAAATGGCTGTATTTTAAATGTTTATAAATTATACAATTTCTCACGTCTGATCCTGCAACGGTCTTCTGGGACTAAAAGCCCGTTTAGCAGATGCCATTGCGATTAAATAAGCAGGCAGGTTATTATAGTGATCTGTTGGTAAGGTAGTGAAACAGTGAACTGCGCGACAGTTGAAACAGAAACAGAACAGGGCACTGGGCCTCTTTGACCTCTGCTTTTCCCTAGAAGTACACTAACTTCACCCAGTTACTTGGCCAAGTTTGAAACGTATCTTATGCTAATATTGTAGTTTAGTCTTTTCTTAAGGTAAATTCAGTTTATTTTTGATAAATCAAACAGTCACAATAAAAAAAACGTACAGTATATAAATGAATAGACACAAAATAGTAAACAAAAATGGAATAACCACATAAGCAGAATAGAGTAGACCCGTGTCGTCAAAATAGCAAGAGATAAGTCACTAATCGGCAAAAGAAGTATCGGACGACTGCGCAAAAGATGGAGTGACAACCTTCCATAGAAGTATTAATCCGCCAATGAAGAAGCAGAATTGCTTATATAGGAAAATAAGAAGAAAAAGAAGAAACAGTCACATAGGCATGCCATCTCGGGGGCTGTGTTCGAGGATAGTTTTCTTGATGTTTTTATTTAGTTTGTTAATAGCATTTGTTCACGTGCTATCAACCATAGAAAATTTTGGAATGTTCTTGATTCTGATTCTGATGTACTTTACTACACTTGTAGCGTTTTATATTTAATGTCTATATAATAATATAAATTCGGTTATAAATTGTCATAGTACGCCCCTAGTATACTAAGATATGTATTGTGTCTGTTATGGAAGTCGAAATTTTTAAGACGTATTTGGTAGTGAGATAGTGAGAACGATTTTTGTTTACTTTAGCCAACAAATATTCAGTTTAAAAATAGTTTCTTAGAAAAATTATCGCACAGTCAGGTAATTTTTGTTACCACGCAAAAATAATAGGAATTTCAAGGTTGTGTAAAAGAAGTCTTGTTTAAGTTTGTGGACAGGCTAACTGCGGGGAAAAGGGGTGATTCGGCGTTAGAATTGAGAGAAGGAGCGCGGTGGGTGCAGCAGTCAAGCTGAGTTAACCAAAGGGGACAGTCATATCGATTTAAATCGACTTTTTCGATTCAATCGTTAATTTTTTTGGTAATGTTTTAATACCAGTAAAAAAAATGAAGATATTCTTGGTTTTAATTGCCGTCTTTGAACAGAGTACTTCATATTATATCGTTTACCTATGATATGGTAGTCACCGGAAGATTTAAATGAATGCCGGAAGCTTTTGCTAAGGTGTTCCAAATGCTAGCTTGAGTCCTCAACCAGCCTGTTTGATCGTTCGTCCCGGAGTGTGGAAATGATTCTTGATGGTTGCTGTTTTTCCAGTTTGAGAGTTTTGTCCAAGTAAGCTTCCCCAGAGATATACAAGTTTCAAAGTTAAGTGATTGTAAAAAAAATTTTAAGGTAACTTTTAATATTTTCATCTTTCCAAGTTATATGGACATTATTAATAATTGCTTTCATTAATACAATTTGTAATAATTAAAGATTTATATTATATTGTCATAGATAAAAGTGTCATAATAAAATCTGTCTTAAATTGTTGTGTTGACAGACGACATTTTGCTTTAATCCATTGTTGTAAAAATTCAATTTTAATTTGATTATTTTATATAAAATATATTCCATATATAAGGTTAAATTCAATAATATTTGTCATAAAAAGGATATCCATAAAATTTTGATAATCTAAATTGGCCATATTATAACCTAGAAATCATTTGAATTTTTGTAGCAATCTTTGATGTAAACAAAGACATGTAAGTTTTGTTATTTTGTATTATGATGTATAGTATGTTTCTTTTGTAATCTATATTTTGATAACTGTTTGTTTAAGACAAGAATAAACGTTCAATTTGTTTCTCTGATTCATTTTGTGTTTTGATTTAGAAAAGTCTCCTAATCCTTGTGTGTATTTTAGATTGTAAGGAAGAAGAATTTTTTTTCTTTCTCCTAGCAGGAAGTTTTCTTCGAAGCGGCGTCCAAGAAGAAAAAAATAGCTAGAGGTAAATTTATCTGCCATATCTTATTCGTTTTTTTGACCCAGGAGATTTATATAAGTGTCCTTTTGTTTTCATTTTGTAGATACCCCAATCCAACCCCATATCTTTAACTTATCCACGACCCAGCTCTCCAACAACCAACTGAGTGCTGTACGCACTTGTTTCGATTTATTTTGTTTGCCCAATCTTCTACCCCATGTTCTTACCCTGAGGTAAGCAAAATATAGTCGTTACACACTAAAGTAAGATGGCTAAGTACACACTTGCTATTTAATCGCATTTAGGATCTTAAACACGCATAATCTCTTTCACCAAAGAAAAAGAAATGGATAATTATTAACATTTGAAAGATATATGGCTTTAGGACTTTGATTTTTCTTCAGATCTTCTCATCAATAAATTAAATCTTAAACTCTAAGAAAAGAAATAAATTAATGCATAATATATGGGGCTTTTCCATATATATCCATTATATCAGGGCTTTTAAATTGTATTTGAATCTACTTACTAAACCACTAGCTAAGAAATACCTTACTCACTTTCCAGAGCTAAAAACGATTACAGTTATGACAAACAGTTTTAAGAGCTATGAAAAACACATGAAATTTCTTCATAGCTAGTTTGAGCAAAGATTCCAAGACTTCAAAGTTATCGAACAGTATCTGGACATTTTTAGCATGACGTTTAATGTGGACTGTAGATTAATTAAATCACACTGAATTAAAACAACTATTTCTCAATGTTTCTAAAATTGAGTTCTACAAGGACCTGTCAAAATTAAGGTTCCCAAATGTGAAAATTTATACACAGAAAATAATTGCGATTTTTTCCATTTCCTACATCTGTGAACAGGTGTTTACTACCATGAAACTTCGCAAAAACATCAATAGCAAGCAATTAACTGACCAGCACACGAAAAGTATTTTTTTTTCTTAAGGGCATAATATCCAAAATACGCCTTTACCTGTAGGGCGTAAGCACGCGTAATTTTTATAATTTTGTCGCCTGTATTCAATTGGACATTATTCTATCACTTTTTCTAGTCATTCTTACTAGATACTCCTTTCAATTGTTGTTCAAAATATTACTTACTTCATTTCTCGTATGACTGTTCTCACTACTGTATATTAACTTGCTTCCATCTTTACAATCTCTTAATTGAATGCTTTTCTAATGAGTTTCTTGAACACAAAATACACCGATTCTTTTTCTCTGCATGTAATCGGCAAGCTCTCATTCTGTCTTCCATACTTTTGAAGTTAAGAGTTGCAATCCCCAGGACTAGCTTCTTTGACCCCTTTTATTTTTTAAGGTAGTTCACGTCTCTTAGAGGTCGGGCGAGGTCGCAACTGCGGGTCGTTTAGAGGGAACGCCCCAGCCACTAAACTGTTTAAGATAGTTCTTTTTTTCATGGTTTTAGTAAGGATTTTTACTGCCGGGTGCCCTTTCTAAAGCAAAGTCTCCTCCTGTATCATTTATGTTTCAAATTCATACGTCAACACATTTATTTTTTATTAGTGTTTTTTGTGAACTTTTTATCCAGAAATTTAGCAAAAGTGTAACAAAAGTTATGTCAAGTAGATTTTCCACCAAAATAATGAAGATTATATCATTCTTATATTTAATATTTATGTCTTTGTAAGCATATCGCATTCAGCATGATTTGGCCAATGCAATAGCAGTGGAACCTAATTTGCTTTAAACCATTTTATATTTTTCTATTTGACGACTTATGAAATAACTTCTTATATAAACAAACATTTATAAAAAAATTGCCAATATACTTATATCTTTGCCTATATCTATTAATATATACTGGTTAACGATAATTTTGTTTTAGAAAGTATTTAGTAATAGAGTTAAGCAGATTCACATATTAAATACACCAAAATATGCATCCACAACAATTTCTGTAGCAAAAAAAGTGATGAAACCAAAAATCGCCTCAAGGGTATGTATTATTAAAAGTTTTTACATTTATCTATTAATTAAAGTAGTTCAAAATTCTTGTAATTTATTTTTTACGATTAGTAACTTATTATTGGCCATATGTAGCATTTAAGGACGCAAATACGGAGATTCCATGGAGTTTAGAGCTGTTGCTATTTGAATATATTTACTTCTTCGTCTCAGTACCAATTATTTTATTTATAGGTATTGCTACTCGTATCTTCACTTCTTCGTGAATTTCTCAACAATGTCTATGAGTTGGCTGTTTTTTTTTTCTTAATTATACTTGCATGTGAAATTGTCTTTTGGTTATTATAAATGTTGTTTTTGTGATGTTAATGTTGCGACCATACCCCTATACAACTTGTTAATATTATTTACTATCTCTTATAATTATTTTATGTTGTTTGCTATAATAGCTGTATCATCCGCATATAGCAAATTATTTATAGGAATTCCACTTATTTCGATAATTTTTTTATTCTGTTGTGCAATTGGAAAAATCTTCTCTATAATAATAAATAGCTGTAGCACGTCCCCTGTCCCTAGTTATTACTAGGTTTTCTCTATATACAGGATGTTTCAAAAAAGGTAACCCCGTCTCTAGGGTAGGTAAAAAACTGAAAAATATTTGGGGTTTGCTTCGTAAAAAATGTTTGTAACACCATCCGTTTTCAAGATACAGGGCGTTGAAGAAAAAAAAAATTACGCATTTTTCACGATTTTGCCGAAACTACTAGAAACATTGTAATGAAATTTTATAAGAATAAGTTTTGGAAGCTGATACATACCATGAATTTTTTTTTATATCTGATTCTCATAGAGGGCTTTAGTTACACAAATCGTACTAAGTATTAGTCAATATAACTTTTTTGAGATTATAATTATTAATCAAAATTTTAAGCAAACATAAACATCATTCAATTTTACACGAAAAAGGTACTCTTGGTAAAAGTCAATACTGTGTACCGTTTTCGAAATATTTTAATTTGAAAATTATGAAGTAATAATTTTTGCTGGTATAAAATAGTTAGTAATTAAACAAAACTCACAAGAAGAAAATTAAATTAATGACTAAGAACATCAAAGAAAATTCAATTACAGTAAGTGTTCAAAATGCCCTCCATTTTTGCAAATACACAAGGTAATTCTTTTTTCTAAAGATTCCATTAACCTTCTAAACGGTAGTGGATCAGCTATGATGTCATTCAATTGACGTTGAATTATTTCTTCCAATTCTTGGCGTGAATTTACCTCTGTAGCATAGACTTTTTCCTTAATATACGACCAGCATATCATCGGTCCATCTAGTCGGTGGTCGTCCTCGGCTTCTTATATAGTTTCTGGGCCTTTCCATAATACGTCTTGTCCATCGTCCATTTTGTTTTCTGGCCAAGTGCCCTGACCAGTTCCACTTAAGCGTCGTGGTTCTTTCGATAACGTCTTGAATTCCTAATCTTTGCCTGATTTGTTCGTTTGTTATGTGGTCTCGAAGGCTCACGTTCAGCATTGCACGTTTCATGGCTCGTTGTGTAACTCTGAGTTTATTCGTAGATTTTTGCGTAAGTGTTAGTCTCTGCTCCATAAGTTTGTACAGGTAAATCATATTGGTTATAAACCTTTCGCTTAAGACACATGGAAATTGAACTTCTCATTGGCAGAGGCTAAAATATGATCAGGCAATAATCACCAGGACAAACCAAATTCGTCAGCATTGTACAATTCTGCCCTGCTAAGCTGAAAAGTTCTATCTACCAATTGTGCTATTTTGTAAAAAACGCAATTAACTTTAGTTTGCTGTTAATTGCAATATTAATGATATCGAACTGTAATTTTGAATAAACTTAATTTTTGTATATAGACTTTATGGGATAATCCAAGGAAGTAATTAGTATAGAGCATACATGAGTTTTGATAAAATAGGACGATTTAGCTTAGGATTTTATTAAAAATTTCAGATAGGACAAGATTGTTTTATAATTAATTTTTATTGCACTTATAACGAGACATTTATTTTTTACATTATATTAGTATAGCCCTCTAATGTTGTAAAAAAACTTATAATACCTAACTTCAGCAACATAGCCTACCGGAAATTCTTCCCAAAACTGTCTCTAGTTGGCTGGAGCTAGAATTATAGTTTGCAGGTTATTCAGCAATTTCAGCGTTCTCTCTTGACTAGTTCTTCGGTTGGAGTTTTGTGGTGGTGGAAGTGTTACACCAGTTTTAAATGTGCCTGCAGTTAAAAAGTTCAGTTCTTTCAAATCTTCTGTGTCATACGAGTTTTTATATTCTAGTTTTCTCGCCTCTCGTATAAATTGCCAGCCAAATATTATTGAGATAGCAGCGTGGCATAACTCTTTTAATTTGTATTTTGAACTGAAATCTGCCCACTCATAGAAATGTCTATTCTCTAATGCTACAACATCGGTTTTGTTGAATTTAGAACACATTGAACATAGTTATTAAAATCCCAAATAGTTTTGACCCTTTTTAATGATTTTTCTACTTGGTGGTGAAAATGGTCCGCGGACATAAACGTGTGTCTGCGCTAAAATATTTTACGGTTAATTATTTTAAGTTAACTTCTGTAGCATTTACTATATAGACTAAAAAGCTGAACAAACACTAATTCTGGTTCTTATTCTTATCCAGCCAAATTGTTATTGATTCTTTATCCCTGTTTTTTAAGAAGAATGCGTAGAAAGTATATTTCTTTTCTTCTTCCTGATATTCCTTCGTGTCACAGAATTCCTAAAGGACGGACGTCCCTACCTTTCCCGACAGCAACAAAACTTCCGTTAAAAGCAAATATGCGCCTAGTAAAAATGACTTATTTAAACATATCTGCTCTTGAAAGCATTTACGTTCTGAAGATCTTGAAACTATGAGATCTGATGATTTTAGTTGTGATTCCGCATCTTTTTCATACTTTTTCTGGCAGTAATATATTTATTTCTGTGAGATGCATAGTTTTCACACACTACACAATTGTGTGTTGGATTAACATGATTGGTTTCGGTCCTATGGAGATCATATGATGCACACTGTAAGCACTCTTCACAGCCAAGTTGTACAAACGATATGTTGAGTTTTGCAATTTCCTGACGATAGAGTTCATAACTACCTTGACAATCAGGATTCTTTAGTTTGTAGTCATTGTACACCATTGTAATTGAAATATCCGATGGTATATATAGACTATTTGGAGCATGCTCCCGACGATAATGAGATACGGTAGGTCGAAAAGACTTTATATATTCAAGTAAAAAATATCATGACTAAATGACATAAAGATTGTTCAAGACTAAAAACTACCGAAAACAAACACTTTCGATTTTTAGGTTATGTTGTTTTAAGGTGCAATGCTGAATATGTCCTATCTGTCACTTAGGTCTTAGAGCATGCTAGATTTTGGGTAGCATTACATATTGCAATACTGACTATGCTATCTGTTGTAATAGGACACTTTAGGTTTGTAAAGCTCAGATTGGACGCAGTGCTTAGTAATTAGGTTTTAGTTTGAGCTTAGGACAACAAGGATCACAAGGAAGATACAGAATGCTTTTTGCTACCAGCCAGTACCGTTAGGACCAAAACTGCAATTTTGTCAGTTAGGACCTTTCAGCTTAGCAGGGCAGAATTGTTCCGGTAATAATTTTTTTTCTCTAATAAATTTTTTTAACTCTAGTTGTAACGGTCTAATAGCAGATTTATCAATGGTCAGGTTTTTACTGGTCATTTTTTAACGTGGCATTTTTTAAATTTGTCTAACCATCCCCGGCTTGTATTAAGCTCGATATTGGAGTTTGTAATCTGGCGATGAAAAACACCAGCTTACTCACAAATTATATGTCTATTTACAGGAAGATGTAATCGTCTTTGTTACAAAAGCCACGAAAACGAAGCATCTTCTTAGACAGGATTTTCAAATTTTTTACATTGAGACCACGTTCTGTTAGGTTTACTAACTTTAAGATTTTGTCTTTGTTCTTCTTTATGTCGCCCACACCTTTATCTAACATTTCTATAACCCGCAATTTATCTTTTACTGTTATGTATTTACCACGAAAGGTGGTAAACAAAAGATTGACGACAGGTTGGCTCTCGGCAGCTCCTGCAACACCTACGCGCGAATCCCATTGTCCGAACGGAACAGCGATCATCGAATAAAGAGTTTGGATTAGCCAGGCCCTACTGTATATTCGAAAAACGCAGCAGATCAATGTTTAGTTAGATACTCGATATGATCCAAGGTGCTTAAAAAGATCAATGCTTTTAACTGAAAATTTTAAGAAAAGATTAGGGAAATTTACCCCAAGAAGTAACTATGTAGAGGTTATATCTTATATCATTATTATGTTGTAATTATAATTAAACATAAACTAACTTACACACATGACTAATTAAAAAATAGTAATGTTTTTCATTTTATTTGGTTTAACAAAGAATTAAAGCAACTAGAAACAAATATAATATAGAGCTATCTAAGAAAACTTAAACGAATAAGAGGATATTTTGTTAATAAATTTTCTAATTTTAGATTCATATCCACAAGAAGTCCGCATCTATATTTAAATATATTCCAATGGATATTCTTCCTAAAGATTATGGTGGAAATGAAAAAACTCTAGAAGAATTAAATCGTGAGTAAATAAACTTTATAGTTAAAAACAAGATTAAAATATAGCCAATTATCTGCCAAATAAGGTAAATGCACCAAATGCCGGTTAGGATTTAATAACAGCCGAAATGTTATACCTTCACTTGTACAGTGTACAAGTGTACAAGTGTACAGTGTACAGTGTACTTATACAGTGTACATATTATCTTAAACCTTTATTTTTATTCGTCTTTATGGGGGGAGGGGGTCTCAAATCTTCAAAAGACTGCCTAACTGACCTTAGTGCAAGATTCGTTCTTCGTACTCCCGGCGATGGTTCCCGAGGTACTTTAAAATGCCCTCTCATCGCCGAGTCTACGTTGAACGCCTACCTGCTTAACCAGACCTTTGCCATCTAGCGATCCGTAAGCGGAATGGCCACTGTAAGACTGGCATCACTTCCGAACCACTACCTTCATCCCTCCATGGACTGTCAGCAAGGAGGCTCCTTATCTCGTTCCAGGTAGCGCGTGGAAGATCCTTATCGCTCCCAGTACGGCATCACTCCTAGACAGGCATGTCCTCCTTCTTCACAGTCTGACTCACTTTTCTACCTTTAACTTCCAGTATCTTTCCCTCTTACCTTTGCTGTGATATAGTTGTGTACACTACACACTGCACACTGCTATATTTTTAATCATTCTATATATAAATCATGAATGTGTTGCTTATGTGAGTCCATTTTAAAAAGGTAAATAAGTAATAATTAGACTTACTCACAATCAGTTTAATTTTACTACCTCAGACGACCGGTTTCGCTTTCTAAAATTTGCAAAGCATCATCAGGTCGGTGGTACAAAGTAAATTAAATGCTGACATTATAAAAAGCCCATATTAGGGTGCTGTCTTATAAGGATATAGATCAAAAAGTTATAGATAAAAAAAATTTAAGTAATTATGCCAATATTATATGTCTGTGTTAATTAATATGCATAAATTGCATTAGCAGACAGAGTAACAACCCACAAATTGGTAAAAGAAAAAGTTTGTTGAATTGTGATACATTAGAAATAAACAAAATACTACTTACATTCCGGCACAAAAATTACTATATAGTGATTGGTGATTCATAGTTCAAACTATCCTTATTACTGATAATGAGTAATCTTCGGTCAATGTTGTAACTGTCTAACAACTTAGGAGAAAGTTTCGTTATGAGATGGGTTCCTTCAATTCACAATTCAATAAACTTTTTCTCTTACCAATTTGTGGGTTGTTACTTTGTCTGCTAATGCAATTTATGCATAATAATTAACACAGACATGTAATATTGGCATAATTACTAAAACTTTTTTTGATCTATAACTTTTTGATCTATATCCTTATAAGACAGCACCCTAACATGGGCTTTTTATAATTTCAGCATTTAATTTATTTTGTACCACCGACCTGATGATGCTTTGCAAATTTTAGAAAGCGAAACCGGTCGTCTGAGGTAGTAAAATTAAACTGATTGTAAGTCTAAATTATTTCTTTTTTACATTGTCATTCTATATATCTAGATATATATCTTAAACTTAATTATTGTACTTATGTGGTATGTGACTATAGATTCAAACAATATCATACGAAGAAGTTACTGGAAGAAAAGGAAACAAAGCTGAAATAATATTTCAGCTTCATTTCCTGAAGCTGACTAATAAAAGAAGAAAACTTAAGTACTTAGGTCATGTTATCAGAGGGCAAATATACTCATTAATGTAGAATATTATGCAAGGCAAAATTCGAGGAAAGCGAGCTGTGGGAAAACGAAGAATATCGTGGCTTAAGAACTTGAGCGAATGGTTTGGATGCAGTAGTGCAGAATTATTTAGAGCGGTAATTAACAGGGTCCGAATAATCATGATGATTTCCAACGTTCAATTAAAGATGAACTTAAAGCCTTGAAGACCCAAAGAAGAAGACACGGGAATACACCGTGCTGTTAGCTGCAACAAAAATAAATAAATATATATATATATATATATATATATATATATATAACACTGTTTTTGATGGGTTGGAGTCAATAAAAGGGGCTATTTGTTGACTATTTTTTACTCGAGCTTTCAATTGTGATTACAATTTTTATCAAGAGCTTCTAAAAAATACAAAATGTCTTACAAAGTTGAACTAGAAATAAAAAATTTTTTGTTAACTCACCAAATAAAATTAGTTTTCTATACAAAACTACTGCTTACATATTAAATACAAAAAATATTAATAAAAAAATGTCTTATTCTAATTAATGTTTCTCTGACAAATTTAGATGAAGTTTCTTAAGAAAAAAAATTGAATTTATAAACAGAAATAGAATAGCTACAACTAGCCTAAATGTTATAAATACTAACTTAAAAATTTTTATTTTTGACATATTGTCAAAAATAAAATTTTGTTTAAAAAGTTCTTCTTTGTTTAGTAACAAAAAAGAAGAAGATTTATTCATCATTGATAGATGCCCGAAAAAATGTAACAAATACATGGAAAATTCAAAATGTGATATTTTACTGACTGCATAAATTAAATAGAAATTATATAATTATAAATTTTGCTTAAATTTTGAATTTCTGACCTTTTGTTTAAATTATTATCACTTTTGCTAATACAAACCATTTCCAAAAAAGTTCTTTTAAATTTATTACTTTCATTACATAAAATTTTAATATTATCAAAATCCATAATATGGTCTTTGTCTATTACATGCTCTGCCAAAGCACAAGATGGTTTCTTAATTCTACAATCACTCTTGTGAGAAATAATGCGATTTAAGAGATTTCTTCCAGTCTCACCAATATACTCAGCTTCACACTGAGTACAAACAATGCTGTATACTACATTTGTTTGATCTAATTTGTCTATAGGATATTTAGTTTTGGAATATAAAGATGAAATAGTTTTGATGTTCTTTGTTGCTATTTTTATATTGTCAATAACCTTTAATGTTTGTATTAATTTAGGAGTTAAAGATGGTATAAAAGGTAGTGAATGATAATATATGTTTTGATTGTTGGATACAGTGTTTTGAGATTTAGCAAAAAATGGTGTTAAGTTATTTATATTTAATAAATTAGAAAAAAGCATCCTATGTAGCATATCAGGAGGATAAGAGTTTTCAATTAAAATATTTTTTAACAAATGAAGATCTTCTTGTAGATAGTATATATATATATATATATATATATATATAATATTATATATATATATATATATATATATATATATATATATATATAATACTTATATTGTAAATATTTTAACTAATAACTAATATTAACTTTGACTATTTTCATTTATTATAAAGAAATAATACAAAACACTATAAAAAATTTAAAAAAACATCATGTGACTTCTTCTTCTTTATGTGCCTTGTCCATTCCGAACGTTGGCAATCAATATGGCTATTCTGACTTTGTTTACAGCAGATCTGAATAGTTCAGCAGATGAAAATCCGAACCATTGCAGCAAGTTTTGGAGCCACGAGTGTCTTCTCCACCCTGGACCCCTTCTGCTTTCTATTTTCCCTTGAACGATCAGCTGCGGTACTCTATATTTATTATGTCTCATAACGTGACCCAAGTATTCCAACTTTCTTTTTTTTATACTTAATCCCACCTCTCTATCATTACCTATCCGGCGTAGTACCTCTTCGTTGGTCACGTGCTTAGTCCAGGATATACGTAATATACGTCTGTAAGCCCACATTTCGACGGCCTCTACTTTTTTCATCAATGATGCGGTCATTGTCCACGCCTCCATTCCATATAACAAAACCGGGAATACATAACATTTCAGAAGTCAAATTTTGAGAGGTACGGTGAGGCTTTTAGAGGTGAAAATTTGCTTCATGCTAGTGAACGATGCTCTTGCCTTTTCTACTCTTATACGTATTTCCTTCGCTTGATCCCAATGTGAGTTAACTGTTGTTCCCAAGTAGATGTACGAATCCACGTGTTCAATTCTTTCATTGTCTAATATCAGTTGCTGTGGTGGTTGTTGGGTTTTGCTTACTAACATCCATTTGGTTTTTTGTGATGTTTAGTCTGAGTCCATATTGTGCACTTGTTTTTTGTATCTTATTCTTCATTTATCTTTATGCCTTCTGTGCTTTCCTCCAGCGCTGTCTTAAATACTTCTTCTGAGTATATATTAACGAGAATATTAGACAAGATACACCCGTGTCGTACCCCTTTCTTGATCTCAATTTTATTGGTCAATGTAGATCCTACTTTCACTTTAGTTGTTTGACCCCAATAGAGACTAGCTATTGTTCGAATGTCTCTGTAGTCGACTCCGATCTTATGGAGAACTTCAGTTATCTTTTCGTGCTTTACGTTATCGAAAGCTTTTGCATAGTCTATAAAGCATATCTGTGGTGTTTGGGAGAAACATGATAACTCCAAAATGCATGTTTTTCAGTAGAGCAATTTTAACGTTCGAGATGGTTTCTTAAATCGAACGCAACAAAATAAAAAACCAAATATATTTCATTAAATACTTTATTAAGTGCTATAACAGATGTAACAAGCAAAATATGTTTTAACATTTCTGTTTTTGATATAATGGCACATATCATATTTGTATCAAAAATATAGAGATTTAAAAAGTATTTTAATGGAGATAACGGTCAAAGAGGATAGAACTTAAACTATTATTGGTCAATTTCTTTGTATTGGAAAACACTGCTGTGGAAATATATGGCTTTACTTGTACCAAATTAAAACTTACGCTTCGAAATTTTCATCACTGTCGCTTGTATATTGTGTGGTACTGGTTTGAGTGTGTTCAAGCGAATGGTAAAATCCATGACAGATTGGATCTATAAAGGGTAGTAGGTCGAGAATATCTTTATATTTCAAATAGTCTATGGGTAGAGGATCATTATAAGCTGGAAGTATCTGAATATTAGACATGGAAGTTAACCTGCCTCTTCTTAGCATGGACATTGAACGAACTGGTTCATCGGGATCTAATGTGTATTTAAAGCTTATATCACTATCCTTTTTGTAATGTAACCAAAATATGCTGTTCCAAACAAAAGAATTTTTATCTTTATTTATTTATATAACATTTCTTTTTATAAAATGCGTTGTTAGAAGTTTGGAAAATCCGAAAAAGTCAGTTTGTTTCATAAATTTTACGTCAAAACGAGGGCTCATCATTTTAATTACTGATGCCCAGTCCTGTGGAACTGAAATTGTGGCGCTTCTTTTTTTCACAAATCTCTCTATGGTAGCATGGTCTGTATCACATTCTAAATGAGAATGACCAGGAACTAGGAACTTATGATCAATTTCTTTTAGAGTTTCCTTTTTTTTAAGTGCTTTTAAAAACATAATCGGTAATATATTATTTCGGTTTTGACCTAGGCACGTATCAGAATAGAGGACTAGTTTTTCTACCTCTTCTGGCAAGTCTTTAATAAACTGAAATAAGCAAGATGCGATCTCATCAGCTCCTCGTTGAGCTACACCTTCGTGCCACACACATAACAATATGTCCGTTTTGTGGTGATATTGCGGATCGTTAAATTGAAAGTCCATAACTTTCTTTTATAGAAAGACACACTAGATGTCAAATTAGGTGTAGCCAAACACTTCTGCAAATCAAATGCAACTACTACAAGCTTGCCTAAGCCCCGCATACTTTCTTCTTTGTCGCCTTGTTTTGTTGTATAATGAAAGGAAGCCTTATCCTGGTGTTGTTGGCGTTCATTTTCTAATCTTTGTGTTTCTTCTTCGGAGGCACAGCTTTTTATTTTCAGAAATAATGAATCACGGGTTTTGCATATGTCATTAGATGGCTTCTTAAACTTTAAATTAAGATTTTTAAATAAGTTTTGAAAAACACTTAAACTCAAGGGGGCGTCAGTTGCATTAGATTTTGTGTCATTGCATTTTTCTTTATATAGCCTGTATAAGATTTGTAAATTTAATTCTTGCCTTCTTGACTTCTACTGTAGTGGCTTTCATATTTTGGAAATATATTAATAAAATTTCGAGCAAATGAGATATCTGCTTCTGAGCGCTTGTTACCTGACGGCTGCATACCTCTTAAATCAGACTTGAGTATGATAGAAGTATGAGATGCTTTCTTTTTTTTAACAACGTTATCTAAAAAGCCTCTGGTTTCGCCAAATATTTTCAAAAAGCAACATTTACAGATATTACCATCCATATTCTCCAACTTATAAAGAACTGTAAATTGCCTATTTTTGACTGAGTTACCACGGCGTGTCCTTTCCTTAGGTTTTACTGTTATTAAACTAGCCAAATAACGTTTCTGTGTATCCCTAGTTGTCAAGTTTCTGTAGTCTCTAAAAATTTGCTTCTTCTTTTTTTATCAGAACGACTTTTTCTTAACTTCCGTTGCATTGGACCCTGGCTCTTTTTTCTTTTTTTGCAGTTATTTGCGCCAAAGGACAGACATCATCTAACTCGTTTTGAGTGTCTTCGGAATCTGCGTTTGCATGTTCATGTTCAGAATCTGATGGTTCCCACAAATCGCTAGATCAAGAACTAAAATCATCATCAGGAGTTACTTCAGACGCTAATACATTCAGCAGATGAGTATTTTCTTTAAGATTTACTGGTGAAAATAGTGCTGGTTTTAAAACGTGCAAATTATTTTCTTTACTTCCAGAGGGGCCTGGATATGAAGCAGGAGGGGCCTGCGTCATTCGTCTTTGAAAGATTTAGACAAACTGACTTACTGACTAAGTGTAACTTATTAGCCATAGATAAACCTTAACACTAACACAATGTGATCGACACGTTCGTGAATACGACCAAATGCTCATGAATAATATGATAAATACAAAACAACGAAAAGAAAAGTTTGATATATACATGTTATTTACCACTTACATAAAAAAATTTACAGAAAATGCTACTTAAATATAATATTTCTTTGAATCAAAGATGTTAAGTGGGACATAGCATAAAATTACCAAAATAATTTGCATATTATTTGATCTGGACATGATAAGTACCAATTATCAGATATGAACCAAAACGTTATTGTCTAGTTTTATTTTGGGGTACATGATATAATATTTTAACAGGACTATACCAAACAAAATTTGAATAATAGGGACTTATCGATATTATACCAAGCTGTGGCACGTTTTCTAGACGTGATGGACATACCATAGTCAGATCAAACGAAAATAAATCAAAAACAAAATGCAGTGATGCACTTAACAAAATTTTCGCTATTTTGGAGTTATCATATTTCTCCCAAACACCACAGATATGTATACGTCTTTGTTCATATCTCTGCAGCGCTGGATGAGTACCTGCAGACTAAAAAGGGCTTCCCTTGTCCCAAGAGAATTCCGAAATCCAAACTGCGAATCTCCAATGTTATTCTCGCATTTTTTGCTTATTCTGTTGTAAATAACCTTGGTGTGTGCCTTCGAAATGTGGTTAATTAAACTTATCATCCGATGTTGATCACAAGACTTTGCTTTCATGTGACTGCGATGTGAAAAAACTAAACCAAATATAGACTCTCTGTTTTTTAATGTGTCTCCTGTAAGTTATCATTCCATCGTTTTCGTCGTCTTCCTACTTATCGTCTTCCTATTGAGGAACCGTCTCTTACCGTCTTTAATACTCTATTTGTTGTCATTCAGCATATATGCTCTTTCCATTCTACTCCTCTATTTCTTACCCAGTTCTTGATATTCTCCACCTTGCATATGCGTCCTCTATCTGTAGGTAATTTTAGCTCTGTCCCATAATGTTTTGACATTTATTTTTCATCTCTACTGATATTCAAAATCACCGATCGCTTTAATCGCTGTTTCTAAAAAAACAGTCCATCTTACACAAAAAATGCTAATTAACGTGTTTGTTCAAAATTATCTTAGCTACATTTTTTATTTAAAACATTTTTTCTATGGCATACAGATTCTTGCTAAATCGATTTTTTTCGTTTTCCTCCGTCTACGTGGGGGTTTTAAAAAGGAAAGCCCAGGGGTAAAGGTGGTGAACTTTTTTGCATCTTTTAAGCATCCTAAAATTGGCATTTTTGGCAAAATTTAACTTGTTTGTATGGTTTTTAAAGGTTCAGTGGCATTTTCGACTGGAGTATGAATAGAAATGTATTAAACATGTCCACTTAGGAAATAAAAACATCCTATAAAAATAAAAGAAATCTCCATGTTTGCGTGTTTCCTTCCACTAAGTAATATATTTGAAGCCGCAATATAATTTATTGGCCGTAGTGCAGAACAGAGACCACACCATAAAATTTTTGCTTTATAACTAAAATAAAGATTTTCCTTCAGGCGCATATGTTCGACTTTGATTGATTTCGTAAGGTCAACATCTCCCAAGTTTTAGGATGTAAACAGTATGATTGCTACTAGAATTTATGATACCTACAGAATTTTAGGATAAAAGATTAAAAAATAATTTGTTCCTTGTAATATAATAATGTTATCATAATTATACATATACTCTATTCCACGAATATACGACTGTTTTAAATTTTCTTTAAGGTGTAGATTTAAATGGTTTAATGTGCTGAATTGTACAATAGTACTCCACATTTTTTAAATACTGTTATGACAGATATAAACATTAGATTTAAATATGAACTCATGATATAAATATAGAGTTGATAGTTTATAGAACAGTTCTAATTGAGATTTTGAAGTATATACCTAATTACTATCATTGAGTTTAGTATTGTAAACAAGCTGGTTTTTGAATTAAGTGATTTAAATGAAGTGTAACAATATTAGGTGATTAAATAGTAACTTAAAAAACTTACTTATTTTTTAATTCTTCTAACCTCCTAAAATTATCATCAACCATCAGATTCACAGAACTTTACAAAGAGAAAGTATATTAAATATAAAGATGTCTATATTCAAAAACGTCCCGGCATTTTTGGCTTCAGTAAACAAATACACTACACTAAACTCTCTCTTAACGGCACCTCTCTTCACCGGACACCTCCATACGGATGCTTTATAAAACTAAAATCAGTCGGCGATATAATATGAAACTGTATGTAAATTTTCGTTACTTTTTAATCTGTAACGATTCAGTACTTTAACTATCAATAGCTAGTATGTTATACGCATTACTTTCGCAACATTTAAGAGTACATCCACGCAAAGCAAACAAATTTTTAAAACTAACAAAGTGAAATATTAGATCTTTTTCTAGTTTTCCAGTTTTCTGATCTAGATCTGATCATTAGATCTGCCAATTTCTTTTCATTTATATTAAAAATAGTATATTTCTATTATTACAGTTGCAGTACCTAATAAAGTAATAAAATAGTGTAATATCAAAGAAACCCGGCACGTCTCTTTGGTGTTTACATTTCACGGAAACCCAACTCAAATGAACACATTTTGGCTTTATAGACGTCATTGTATTTATTTGTAGGACTTGTTAATTTCGGATTAAATTTCACAATAAATTTTGCGTCTATCGGAACATCTATTAACTGAAATAATTTTAGTTTTAGTGTCAAACTAACAGTAGATCCATTTTATTGGAATACTCTTTAGACTAATTTAATTTCAAACTTCTATTTGCACAGTAAAATATTCATTGTCGCAATAATCCAAAACAGTCGTATATTCGTGGAATAACCTATACCAGTAGTATAATATGCAACGAGCATTTAATGAATCTCATTTTAATATGAGTATGAGGGATACGACATAAGCCGCTTAGTGACGAATATCGTATATAAAGGCGGACTTCATGGACTTGGCAAGTACACAATTATTTGCCTACTTCGTAAGTATACAAGCTTTGACATTGCGATGACAAGCAGGGCGCTCATACCACGTTTATAATTCACAAGTACACAAGCGTGAACAGACATGGCAAGTATACGCAAGTATTCTTAAAAACCTTGACAACTGAATCAGTGGTGTGACAGTCAATGTGGATAGAGATCTTCCGGAAAATCTCGTGTTGCTTCCTCAGCTTTTGTGTTGATGCGATCTGCTTATTTAATTAAATTAAAAAAAAAAAAAATGGCGGATGGTATCATTCAATACAAGTCGAAACAGTAAGTAATTGTATTTTAAATTCACTAAAACAGCATTTTACACATAGAAACTGAAAAAAAAACATAATTTTCTTTGTAGACATAGCGCCACCCATATGTTGCAGAATCTCAAACGAGAACCTTTAGGCCATGTGGCAATTAGCGTATCTTTTTTGTCTTTAGTTAATTTATAATGCACTAAACAGATATGTTCTCTTGTATTCTTTTTCAGGTATCATTAACTGCATTACAATTTTTATGTTTTTTATGTTTGGTCATTTAAATGACCAGCTCATTTTTATGAAGAAACTGCAACATAACGTCATTTGTCGACTTCAGTTCAATAAAAAAAAAATACACTATAAAAAGTAAAAATGAATAAATAGTGGCAGTAACTGCCAAAAATTTATACATTTGCTTTGAGCCCCTCTTTAAGTATAGAAAAGCATGCACTTCTCAACGAATGACAAACAATTGTACGAGTAACCCACTCACATGACATGGCAAGTATATGCAAGTGACGATTACTATCCAAGTACACGAATCGGTTGAGTCCGGTCGAATACGAGCAAAATAAAAGCAATTAAATGCGAGTATGCAACATGATTATTTCTACAATTATTTATAGCAAAAAAATAAAGATAATTTAGGGCCAATATTGTGAATGTGAAGAATTTGAAATTCGTCATTAAAAGAATAATTATAATCTAGAAGGTGAAGTGCGTATGTAGAATCTGTTTTACTATTATTGAAAGCCCTTTTATGTTCTGCTATACTTTTGTTAATAGTTCTACTAGTTTGACCGATGTAAGTTTTTGGGCAGTCGCTAGATTTAAGTTTATATACACCACTGTGTAAGTGCTTTTTATTTTGGCTCTTGTTGTTTTTATTATTTGTTTTAAAAGCTGGTGTTAATCCTTTCTTTTTTATGTGTTTGGCTATTTTTGTTAATATCTTGCCTGTATATATAATCGAGCAGAAGATACTGGGTTTTTTCTCTGGTAATGGAAATACAAATTTTAGGGATTTCTTGTGTAGTTTTTGATTTAAAATTTTATTAATTGTTTGTTCGTTGTACCCATTGTTTCTTTTTAAGTTGCCTTCTCCATTACTGAAGGTTGGCTATAACTACAGCAAATTGCACTCTATCTTGAGCTGTTCTTAGTATCGAATGTGTGTCCATACCTATCCAGTCCATTACATTCTTCAACCAGGAGCATTTTCTTCTTCCTGGACTTCCTTTTCCTTCCAGTTTCTCTTCCATTATAAGTCGTAGGAAGTTGTATTTTTCTCCTCTGTAAATGTGTCCTAGATAACTCTTTTTCCATTCTCTCCCAGTACCCATTCTTCTTAGCACCTCGTTGTTGGTCACGTGCTCTGTCCAAGAGATCTTCAGCATCCTTCGAAAAACCCACATCTCAAAGGCTTCTACACGCCTTACACTTGTAATTACGAGAGTCTATGTTTCTACTCCGTATAGCAATATGGAATAAATAAACGTTTTTACAAATTGGTATCGGATATCCAACGATAACGTAGAGTTTATTACGAATTTTTTCATTCGTTGAAATGCGGACCTAGCATATTTGACGGTGTCGTCTGCGTATCTTAAGTTGTTTCCGTATTCTCCGTTGATTTTTATTCCTTCTTCAATGTTTTCAAGTGCATTTTGAAAGATCTCTTCGGAATATATATTAAATAACAGTGGAGAAAGTACACAGTCCTGACGAACTCCTCTTTTTATTGGCAATTCTGCTGTTTGACGAAAAGAAAGGAAATGATTAGTTCCTTTCGTACTTAGTATTAGAAAGGAAAGGATTAGAAACATTTCATAATCTGAGAAGTCGGGACGTTCCAAAATTTAACAAACTATTTGCGAATACGACCATGGGCATATCAGCAACAGGGGTAAAGGAATAACAAATAATTTAATATTTTAACTATAAAAAAAATGTTACAATATACAGGGTGAGTGGGGAGGAACGCACCAAACTTTAAGACTGTATAATATACGTAAAAATAAGTAAAAATAACTCATATGTTGTTATTCGATTTTCATTTGCTTTCGAGTTATAGCGATAATAACACAAAGTTGTAACTTAACAATAATTTAATGTTAAATGTTCTTATAATAAATTTTCAAAAATACCACCATTGACCTGTAAGCATTTTCTGCTTCGTCTATAATGAACATTCAACGTTGCTCTTCTGATTGCGTCATGGTTTGCTCTAATTGTGGCTGCAACATTTTTAATGCGTCGAATTAGTGCATCGCGAGTGTCGACTTTTACCTTGTAAACTTCATTTTTAAACCAGCCCCATAAAAAATAGTCTAATGGTGTTAGGTCTGGAGACCTCGGAGGCCAACTAATAGGACCATTGCGACCAATCCAACGCCTTGGAAATTTTGTATTAAAATGTTGCCTGACCTGACGAGCAAAATGTACAGGAGCTCCATCGTGCTGATAATACATTTGCATTCTGATATTTAGTGGAATGTTCTGTAGGAGTCCTGGCAATTCATTCTGTAAAAAATTCAAGTACTCCTCTCCTGTAAGGCGGTTCTCACATATAAAAGGGCCAATTAAATAACCGTCGATCACACCACACCACACGTTTACCGAAAATTTGTGCTGAAAACTAGCTTCAATTGTTGCATGTGGATTTTCATCTGACCATACATGTGAGTTGCGGCTATTATTAATACCGTCTCTGGTGAATGTTGCTTCATCGGTAAAAAGTATGCGGAATATAACACGACGATTATTATTTATCCATCGACAAAATTGCATACGGCTGGCATAATCTTCTGGTTGTAGGTGCTGTACACGTTGTAGGTGGTATGGATATAAACCTTGCTCGTGAAGTGTGTTAATTACTCTCGTTTGAGGAATGGCTAAATGAGTACCGATTCTTCGTGAGCTGATCCCTGGATCATCTTCTACTGAATCCAGAATATTTTGTATTTCTTGTAAACTTTGTCGGGGAGCACGTTCCGATATTATTTTATAACTAGGAAGCGTTCCGGTCTCGCATAGTTTGTTGAAAACTCTAATAAATACATTTTTATCTGGAGTTCTCCGATTTGGAAACCGTTGACGATATTCTTCAACAGCAGCTCTACCGTTTCCATTACAAAAGCCATAAACAAACACCATATTTGCATAATCACGATTTGAATAAGTATGTGGCATTTTGCAATAACTTTTTTTATACAAACTGTCAAATAGACATTAAATCACGTTGACACTACACTATTATGACAGTTAACTAATTATTAAACGAATCACAGATACCTGTTACAGCAATGTGTTCGCTATAACTCGAAAACAAATGAAAATCGAATAACAACATATGAGTTATTTTTACTTATTTTTACGTATATTATACAGTCTTAAAGTTTGGTGCGTTCCTCCCCACTCACCCTGTATTATAGAAAACATGCATATAGGTCGTAAGCCACGAGTTTTATTTAAATAAAAAAGAAAAAAAGAAAAATTTTATTAAAAAATTAATTATTACCAATTGAATTAAAAATATCTGCGGCCACTTTTTGACTGGGAACCTAGCATTAATGTATTCTTCTAATTTAAAATGTATGTTAAGATGTGAGTTTCATTAACTACGTTATGAACGTAATGATCCTGCATTTTGATCATATACTATAAGCAGCCTAGATTTTAAGTGATGATTTAATACTGTAAAATGTATCATCTATAATAAATAGATCTGAAAATTTTAGTATCACATACCCCATTAAAAATTTATAAATTTCTTACAGCCACTGGCACGCAATTATGGCCGGGTATTATAAAAATCTGATTCCATTTTGTGTCTAAAACCCGAAATACTCTGTTTCCACTTCTTAAACTCCAAAAGGAACCTAAGACGAATTTATTATTAAAGATTAGCAAGATTATTAGCTAATGCCACAATTTGTAATTTTCAGAATTGTGGAAGGCGAAATTGGCAGAATATAAAGAACGCTTCGATGCTCTGGAGAAAATAAGGATTAAAGAAGAACTGAAACCGATGCCCCTAATCAACGACGAGATTCTCGGATTTCATGGAAATTTCAGAAAACTTGACCTTGATTAGAGCAGGAAGAAAATTCATTACTGTTGTTTTTTAGATTGTATCCTACATTTTTTATTGTAGGTATTTCATTTTATGTTATATAATTTAAAGTCGAGAGGTTGCTTGTTTGAATATTTCAGCTCTTTAAATATTATATCTACAATTTCTCAACTTATTTGTAATCTACAAATAATGTGTATTTGTTCGGACTAACTTAATAAATATTTTTTCATGCTTTACTGTCAAAATTGACGTAATGGTTTGGTTGAATCATCGAGCAAAAAGACAAAAGAGGGAATCTAATGGTTATGAAAAGGAGACCAAAAAAGTGGCCTCTGATGGCGGACGTATCCGGAAATGCAAAGGCGCTAAGTTTAAATTTTCTGACACTTATTGGCAATAGCTATAAAATATTTTTCAGACGAGAAAGTTTTAATTAAATATTAACGATCATAGTCTAAAAAGTGACACAATTGGTAAAAAACTTCAATATAAATAAAATGTCATGTGACAGTTGGGACAAACTATAACATAACCAAACTAAATTTCATTTCTTAAACAAGGAAAGAGACTGTCCTTCCTTGTTTAAAGTGGCCTCTCAAGATAGCACTTCCTGTCTAACAATATTTTTGTCCCCACTACTTTTACATTCCTTTTTTTGTCTTTTTGCTCGATGGGTTGAATACAAATCTTTTGATATTAAATTAAATTTGACAAAAGGATTTATGATAAAACTTCTGATAATTGGTTTAGGACACTAGTTCTACCTACACTAACAAAAAAGTAGACAAAAAAGTGATTATCGGCGACAACCTTAGCTCATGCATTCCAGTAAATACTATGTTTGTTGGATATGGGCTACTTTAGTTCCCTTAAAACAAATTGGTGTAATGAATTAGGTCAATTGAGACAAATCTACAGAGGTAAGATTTTGCAAGTTCCTCCAAAATACTGTTTTAGATACTTTACTTTACAAAACCTTACAAATGGGGGAAAACAATGCTTACAGAAGGGTTAAAAGAGTTTTAAAATATTTATTAATATTAGGAACAACGATTTGCAATTGAAGTCAAAACTGCGACCCTTATCACCGCAACCAGCAACATTGGACCTAAAGAATATATCTGTTACCCGAAACATTAATAATAATAATGAACATGGCATGAATTTCTGAGTCTGCTCAAGAAACAACAAAAATTCAGAAAGTGAAAGTCGGGGAAGTTATATTCCTTAATGTTAAAAACTTACAGTTACAGAACAAGATACCCAAATGCAATCAAACATGCTCCCAAAAGATCTTAACCAGGGACGTCGGGCCTTAGTTGTAGATCCAGTGACCAAAATAATAGAAATAATGATGATATTGGTGCACTTATCCTCCTCATTCCTTCAGCCCTTGTCAGGGCGTAGTGACATTCCAAATATTGTTAGCTTGCTGTATCTAATGGTTGCGATCATCTGCCATATGGACGGGTTTATGGGAGGATAAGGATTTTCTCACCAGAGTGTTCATTTGGTCTGCTCATCGTGTTGAAAATCTTACTCTCGGTCTTTGGCCTTCCATCTTTTCCTCTATTACCAATAGTTTAATAGTGCTTAATTTTCTGGATATGTGGCCAAAACAGCATGTCTTTTATATCAAATTAAAAGATTGTTTCTGTGTCCAGAACACGCGTAGACTTTTTGTGTAGACTCACATTTTGAAGGCTTTGATCTCATTTCTATCGTTTTTTGAGAGTACAAGTTATAGCTGCAAGTGTAGTAATAAATAAAACGAGGGCATTGACCAACCTGAACTTAGTATTTTTTCGTAAAATAGTTTCAAAACACAATTCAGATTTCTGCTTTTAATCTGAGTCGTCTAAAAATTGCAAGGCAAACAGACGTTGATAAAAGATGTTAAAAGAGACATGGGGAATCTAAAATTTGCATTCCACGACATGTCTTTTACAGCTAAGCAGAAATCCTTAGCGAATTGTGCTTCTAGTACTCACACAGAGTAAATCCGAATAAAATGAGAAAAGGCAGCAAATATTTGATTTCACGCAAACAAATCCTATGTATCTCTTGATACGTATTTCGACCTAAGAGACCTCGTCAGAAGAGCTATTCATAGTGGTTCTCAACGTGAAAAATCAATATTTTCTGCCTTTTAAGAAGCAACAATAACATGGCTTTATACCGACGCACTAGCGACATCTAATTAATCAATCGTAAATAGTTTCGAAACACAATTCAGATTTCTGCTTTTAATCTGAGCCTTCTAAAAATTGCAAGACGTTGATAAAAGATGTTAAAAGGCAAAAAATATTGATTTTTCACGTTGAGAACCCTATGAATAGCTCTTCTGACGAGACCTATTAGGTCGAAATACGTATCAAGAGATACATAGGATTTGTTTGCGTGAAATCAAATATTTGCTGCCTTTCCTTATTTTATTTGGATTTACTCTGTGTGAGTACTAGAAGCACAATTCGCTAAGGATTTCTGCTTAGTTGTAAAAGACATGTCGTGGAATGCAAATTTTAGATTCCCCATGTCTCTTTTAACATCTTTTATCAACGTCTGTTTGCCTTGCAATTTTTAGAAGGCTTAGATTAAAAGCAGAAATCTGAATTGTGTTTCGAAACTATTTTACGATTGTTTAATTAGATGTCGCTAGTAGGGATGGCGGTTTTTGACAAAACACCGGTTTTCGGTTATACCGGTTTTTTTTGCTAACGGTTTAACCTGGTGGTTAAGACCGGCCAAAAAAAAACCGGTTTTTCGGGTTTTTTAATCCAATAGATTACAAAGTAACATTTACAATGCACTTTAGTTTGCGATACTTCATTCGACTCGATATCAATATTATCAAAATTAGTACTATCGAAAGAACATCAATATCAATTTAAATAAGACACAATTTTTAATAAAACCATTATATATTTTATTGATTATTATTAAATATAATATTATACTACTGCTCAACAGAGAGCGCTGAAATAATTCAGGTTCTATAGTCATTGAATATATTATGAGAGTAGTAAGTAGTAATTTACCATTTAAAAATATAATCCTTTAAAATATCCATTAGTTTTCCTCTCCTCCAAACTCAAAAAATTCCTCAACCATTGCAATTTATGAAAAATTTCCAGACTCTTTCAAATGGGATTTAAAAAAATAATATTAACACAAATATTTTACTTAAAACTAAATTGGATAATGCAATTCATCTTTTATTTTTACTACCATCAAAAAAAAATTATCATGTATTACTTTTAACAAGTTTGTATATTTGTATAATAGGTACATTTTAACTCATTTATTACTTCCTCTCGTTTTAAAAACGTAGGGAAATCTCGGAGATTCGTATTCGTAATCAGTAATTCGATATTCATAGTCAGAACATTATTTTTGTAATTAGCAAAAGCCATTCACCCACTTTCAATCTCAAGAGTCAAGTGTGAAAAATATAGGATGTTTCTTATGTAAATATTATGATTTTAAATACCTTTTCAACGAAATATTATAATAAAACTTAATTGTTTCTGGCTGATGTGAGTTTGCACTTTCAGTATGCTTCTCTATTGATAAAATAAAATAAAATTTGAATTATGTTTTGTTTGAAATAATTACTTGAGAATAATAATTTTGACTGGGATCCAAAATAATACCTAACCTAATCACCGTAAAAACCTAATAACCGGTTTTTACTTTAAAATAAAAAACCGGTTATAACCGGGACAAAAAAACAACCGATAAAACCGGTTATTGCGAAGTAAAAAAACCAGTTTTCGGTTAAAACCGGTAGGTTTTTCCCATCCCTAGTCGCTAGTGCGTCCGTATTGAAGCCATGTTATTGTTGCTTCTTAAAAGGTAAAAAATATTGATTTTTCACGTTGAAAACCCCTATGAATAGCTCTTCTGACGAGACCTATTAGGTCGAAATACGTATCAAGAGATACATAGGATTTGTTCGCGTAAAATAAAATATTTGCTGCCTTTTCTCATTTTATTCATATTTACTCTGTGTGAGTACTAGAAGCACAATTCGCTAAGGATTTCTGCTTAGTTGTAAAAGACATGTCGTGGAATGCAAATTTTAGATTCCCCATGTCTCTTGTAACATATTTTATCAACGTCTCTTTGCCTTGCAATTTTTAGAAGGCTCAGATTAAAAGCAGAAATCTGAACTGTGTTTCGAAACTATTTTACGATTGTTTAATTAGATGTCGCTTGTGCGTCCGTATTGAAGCCATGTTATTGTTGCTTCTTAAAAGGCAGAAAATATTGATTTTTCACGTTGAGAACCCCTATGAATAGCTCTTCTGACGAGACCTATTAGGTCGAAATACGTATTAAGAGATACATAGCATTTGTTTGCGTGAAATTGAATATTTGCTGCCTTTTCTCATTAATATTTTTTGTTGTTCTTTCTTTCTTCTTCTTAGTAGAAAAGATGATGCAAATCATAATCTTCTCGTGTCAGCAACAAAATAGTCAGAAATCAGATTGAGTTAGTTAGATCATATTAGGTTACATCCAAAAGCTATTTCTTATTTTTCTTCTTCTTTTTTTTATGTAGACATGACTCTGTCTGTTTTTCAATGTGCCTCCAGTAAGTTTTCATTCCATCGATTACGTGGTCTTCTTATCGGAGAACCATCTCTTGCCGTCTTTACTACTCTATTTGTTGTCATTCTGTAATTTTGGTTTTTAACTGTTTACTTATAATTCATAATCTTCAAAAACCAAAAAAAACTTTTAATAAAACCAAAAGTGAATGTCTAGAACAAAAAATGTCTGTATCAACTGAAAGTGTTATGATTTCTAATATATTTTAGGAAGGCACGTATTGGACATGACAGAAAATTCTAGTATTAGCCTCCAAATGATTATTTTGTAGTTTTTTAATTTCGCCTACAGTATTGTCTTGTATTTCGTAAAATGTTTTGATGGTATTAAATCCTTGTAAAATACAAAAAATATATGATGAGCACGTGATGAACAGACCAACATATGGATCCAAAATTGCATTCCAGACATATCCAGTCACTTTGATCAATCCTGTTAGGACGATTTACCCTTGTTTTTATTTTTCTTCTTCTCCTTTTTTTTTTCATTTTATATAAACATGACTCTGTCTGTTTTGCAATGTTCCTCTAGTCAGTTGCAGTTTCATGGTTTTCGTGGTCTTTCTACTGATCGTGTTCCTATTGGAGAACCGTCTATTGCCGTCTTTACTATTATATTTGTTGTCATTCAGCTTATATGATCGTTCCATTCTACTTTTGTATTTATTCGTCAGTTCTTGATATTCTCCAACTTGCGTCTACGGCGTATATCTATACTTCTAGCTCTGTTCCGCAGTGTCTTATCATCAATGTTTCTAAGTGTTTTCATTTCTTTGATTTCTAACATCCTTATGGTCCTTTCTGTGTCAGGTCATGTTTCTGCCGCGTATGGTATAATTGGTCTGATGACTGTTTTGTACATTCTGCTTTTCGTTTCTTTCCCGATATTTTTATTTCTCCATATTGTTTGATTTAGGTAGGCTGCGACTCTATTTGATCTATGAAATGAGGTTGAATGCTCGAATAAATGAACTTTGAAAATAAGGCTGTTATCGAGCACAAGTTAATTAAATCTAGCCCAAGTACTTTCGCTTAAAATAGCATCTTCAGGGGCATCTGAAATAAGCCAAGAAAACGTTTTTTAGATGAAGTAAATTAGTTAACTTCGATAAAAAACTCGAAGTTAATGGATGAAAAAAAGTTTTTGAGATTAACGTTTTAGACTTACTTCGTCAAAATAAGAACTATCCGGCAAGCGTAGAATGTGAAAAAATTAATTATACATTAGGAATCTACCAATTTCAAGCTCTGTTCAGCATTACTATTGTATTTAGCAATTTACACAACTAGCTTGCTCAGATTCAATTGATCCACAGTTGGAGTTGATTTCACTCTTCATATCTCTGCATAATCTACATATACTAATTCCACAGTTTTATATTTCAACACCTGTTGGTCGGTTGGTCTTTAGTAATGCTATTACATATTAGTTTTATAGTTCCCCCATTGGCTTGAGGTTTAACTGAACTACTTGAACTATACCCATTTACACACTGCTTTCTATTCTGATCTAATTTTAATATTTCAATTTCATAGTCAATTTTCTTCTCATTTTGCAATATTGACAGTGCCTGGTAGACCATTTTATTGTAGTCAACTACCCACTGTCCAATAGATCGTTTGGTCTATTTCTTTCATTCACACTTTATGTACACTTCATTTAGCCTCAAACCTACAACCTTATTATTACAGACGGGTGTGAGTGTGAGACCTGGATTATGCAATCTAGTTTAAATCAAAATATTCTAAATGTCATACGTCATCAGCTGATTTTTCAGTAGTAGTTCTAGTTGGACCTTTGGCCAATGACATAATATACAGAATTTTAATATTTGCTGATCACAGATCCATAACTTTGACTGCCTATCAAAGTTGTCATATGTCATATGTCACCGTATCATTTCCGCTTAGATCATTATCCATCCAGATACTGACAGAGAATGTAGTGTAGAAGTAATTTTAAATTGTTTGTTCTCATTTTAGTGTAGTGTTTTTGTATAATTTATGTTATTTTTAATTTTTCCACATTCTACGCTTGCCGGATAGTTCTTATTTTGACGAAGTAAGTCTAAAACGTTAATCTCAAAAACTTTTTTTCATCCATTAACTTCGAGTTTTTTATCGAAGTTAACTAATTTACTTCATCTAAAAAACGTTTTCTTGGCTTATTTCAGATGCCCCTGAAGATGTTATTTTAAGCGAAAGTACTTGGGCTAGATTTAATTAACTTGTGCTCGATAATAGCCTTATTTTCAAAGTTCTATTTGATCTGTTCACTTGATCGTCTACTTCAGTTTAGAACTTTTCGTAACTAGATAATCTGATGTCTAGATATTTAAACTATATTAAAGACTAAAACAGTCGCTCTGATGAGTCCTGCTAGGACAAAGTACGTATAAGCGAATTGTAGAGGCACTACACTTGAAATAAAATCTTAGCTGTCTTTTATATATCCCGCGATTATTTGCTTACAACATCTTGAATATGTTGTCTTTGGGAGTCAATTTTAAATAGGTAAAGGAAATAAGAATAAGACTTACTCACAATCAATTTATTCTATCACCAACTGCCGGTTTCGCCTACTATAATTTGCTATGCATCTTCAGGTCAACGGTATGTGGTAAACTCAATGCTGAAAATATAATAACCCGTATTAGGGTGCTGTCTGGTACAAAATATATAGCAATTATGCCAATATTATATATGTGTGCAATTTATTAAATGTGAATTTAAATTAACTAAATAAAAATTAGGTAAAACTTAAAATTAAATAAAGAGTACTTAGGTCCATACAAGGATTTTATTCGTTATGGTAAACTGGAACCAGATGATGTGCCCATCGAATTAATAAAACTCATCGATGAAGATGTTATTGATGTAATGGTTGACTCTTTAATCTATTATATCAGACTGCCACAATCCCCAGATAATTGCTGCAATCGACCTATGTAGCAATTATTCCCAAAAATCCAAGTGCAACAACTTGCTTAAATCACAGAACAATAGCTTTAATGAGTTACACACTTAAAACATTTTTGAAAATAATTCAAAGCAGAATTGTTTAAACTCTTGAATATGAAATTAGTGACATACAATCTGGCTTTTGAAATGGTATGAGTAACAAAGATGCTTTGTTTGGCTTGAATGTGCTGGCTCAGAGATGCATGAACATGAATCAGGACATGTACTTATGTTTTGTAGACTTTAAATAGGCATTAGATAAGGTTCGACATAAAAAGCTTGTAGATATATTAAAAAGCAAAAATATTGACAGTCGTGATATAAAAATTATATCTAATTTATATTGAAATCAAACTGCGAAGGTAAGAGTTGACAGCCAGTATACCGAAAATATCAAAATATAAAGAGGAGTCCGCCAGGGTTGCGTGCTGTCCCCACTATTTTTCAATGTCTACAGTGAAACGTTATTTCAAGAAGCGCTCTCAAACTCAATAGAAGGTATATCTATCAATGGAGAAGTTTTAAATCACTTACGTTTTGCAGACGATACAGTAATAATGATGGATAACAACAATGATTTACAGAACGTAATGCAACGCTTTAATAAACTCTGTCATGAGTACGGATTGAAGATAAATTTAAAGAAAACTAAATACATGATCATGACTAAACCTGCACATGCAAATATCCAATTGACTATTGAAGATGCTGCAATTGAGATTGTTAATAACCATAAATATTAAGAAACATGGATAACATCAGATGTAGACCAAACCAAAGAAATTAAGACACGTATTGAAATAGCACGTACATCATTCATTAAACTTATAAAGTTTCTTTGTTGTCGGGATATAAGGTTAAAACTACGTCTGAGAATGCTTCGATGTTACGTGTTCTCTACTCTTCTTTATTGTTTGAAAGCGTGGACACTAAAACTAGTCCGTCTTAATAAGTTGGCCGCCTTTAAATTTTGGTCTTACAGAAGAATCCTACGAATATCATGGATTCAAAGAATGTCAAACCTGGAAGTAACTAGAAGTATAGGAAATGAGGTGGAAATAATATTAACTATTAAAAGACGAAAACTTGAGTACTTTGGACATATGATGAGAGGGGAAAAATACGCATTATTACAACTTATTATGCAGTGGCAAAATCCGAGGAAAGCGAAATGTGGGATGACCAAGAATATCCTGGCTTAAGAACTTAAGAAAATGGTTTGAATGCAGTAGTCAACACAGTCCGCATAGCCATGATGATGTCCAACCTTCGATAGAAGATGGAACTTAAAGAAGAAGAAGGTGACAGCTGATCATCGGTTTTACTGCAATCATTTAATGAGTAAAGGGATAGTTCTTGAGAGGACATTGATACTAAGAACTAGGATAGGAATGTAGGTATTATGTAAATTGTTTATTGTTGTTCAATAATAACAATTAAGTGAAATAAAGAACGCTTTAAACGAACATTGGAATTACATAAATATTACTTATATTCCGATACAAGGATTATTATTAAATGTTTAAAAAAACATAGTTTAAAAATTCGTTATGGTAAACTGATGAAAGGCGATCATCGGTTTTACTACAAACATTTGACGAGTAAAGGGATAGTTCTTAAGGGGAAATTGATGTTAAGAACTAGGATAGGGATATAGGTATTATGTTAATTATTTAGTGAACAACAACAAACAATTATCACCTAAAAATCCAAGTGTACTTTTTGTACAGAATAATTCAAGAAATCTCAAAAAAAATCTCCGTGCCAAAAACTTGATCAAATTCAAAATCCAAAAATTTATTTTTGATTATTTGAAAGTACCCCAGCTGTTTGCCTTGTCTATTTTTCTTTAGTATATATTTTTATACAGTAACCGATTTAGGCATGGTTTGTGCTGGTTAATAACTTTTTCGGTTTGTTTAATTTTCTGTCGATTCGAAACAAACTAAGTTAAATGCGCAAAAATGTTTTGGATGTTAAACAGTTGTCCACAGCAGATTCTATTAAAAATTTAAAATACGAAAATTGTAAACAAAACTAAATAATTTCCCCGTTAATACCGAGTCAAATAAAATTGTTTTCGTGGTAAGTGTGGCCTGGGATTATGGTTGTATATAGCTCTAATCAACTGTTTAACAACATTCAAATTGGCTCTTAAAGTCATGACATGAGTTTTAATTAGATAAACCGTAGAGTCGGAGCCTCACAGAAACGGAGAAAGTCTCAAACGCCATTTAAATGAATAAGGTTGGTATGTGTGTGGGATGGGAGTAATTTTCTACGAGATAATGTAGAGAAAGTTGTATTTTGGTACAGGGGTTATAGGTGGTACTTTATTAAACCAGATAAACGATGTTTATTGTTTGAAACGCGGGTAGTGCGGATTCCTTCAGGGGAAAATGTGCTGGGGAGAAAGTTTAATCTCAGAGACGCTTCAGACATAATTTTCTTTTGATTTTTGACACGCAATTTTGCTGCTATAAGTTGCTGCTTTATTAAAGTCTACACAATGCAAGCTATATTCAATATTTAGTACACTTATGTACATCCAAATTTATTATAGCTTTGAAGTCCGTTTTGAAAGAAATATTTAATGTTTTATAAATTAATTTTAAAAGGCCCTTTAAATTAAATTAAAAAATTGTAACTACTTTGATGTCTAGAGGGGAAAATGCCGAGAGGTATATAGAATGAGAATGTTATATACGGGGAGGTAACCGATAATTTTATTAAAAAGAAGAAAAACAAAATACTTTGATCGTATTTAAAGAACTTTCAATACCAACAATTGCGACTCAATATTTTTTAAGAAAAAATGAAAAAATTGAGGGAAGACAATGGCTTGTTACATACCATAAGACGATACATTAATCTTTGATAAAGTCTCTGTTTAATAGAACAAGTTCAGGATTATATAAATATATATATATATATATATATATATATATACATATATATATATATATATATATATATATATATATATATATATATATATATATATATATGTATATATGTATATATATATATATATATATATATATATATATATATATATATATATATATATATATATATATATATATATATATATATTGGCCTTTAAGTGTGAAACTCTTTTAGGTTTGTTAAGCTTTCGAGTTTATTGTACTCTTTTTCAAAACGTACTAAAAATTAACATAAAAACTACATTAGAAAAATGAAGTTGTTATATCTTCAATAGGCTTACTCTTGTGAGGATTGTGTTTTAAAATTAGCAAAATTAATTAAGATGATGGCATTATTAAATTTGATTTTCTTCTTCGTTCTGTCAAAACTTATTACTAAGGTTTACATGTCTTTTCTATTTTTTATATTTATTTTAGGTTAGTTTGATAGAGGAAGTGTCTAAGTTTATGCAAACCTTCATTTCAAATTTTGATTTAATATGTAGAAATGTTTAGTTTGCAGTTATTAAACAAGCAACAGAGTTTATGTTACTAAGTAATTAAGAAAAAAAAACAAATAAAAATAAATTTTATCTCATTTGAACTTGGAATAATCCCTTTAATATGTGTAACTTTTAAGAACTTTTATATTGTTATTCTTTTATGTAAAAGAAGATTACTGTATATAACACTAAGATTTTCAATGTCTTCTCTTTTGTTTAAGGTGTTTTGTGTAGATTTAATTAAACACATTTCTAGAAAGAGTCTTTTGTTGTAATTTCTTTTCCTTCTCAATATTTCTGTTTGGTCATAGTTAGGCGTATGGCCCATTGTAATACAATGTTCATTTAATGCACAGGCTTGTACTTTATTCAGATTAATGTCACTCTTGTGAGATGTCAATCTTCCGGACAAATTTCTGGACGTTTCTCCAATATATACTCTATTACAATTATTACAGGGTAAAGAGTACACTACATTGGAGCTTTCTTTATTATTTAAGGGAGTTTTAAGTTTAGTATATAATTTCGATATTGTTTTTATATTTCTGGTTTCAATTTTGATATTAGGCACTTCTCTAAATGTATTTAGTAGTCTATTTGTTAAGCCTGAAATATATGGTAAAGAGTGGTACAATGTATTTTGGTTGTTTGTTGAAACTTCTGTTTGATTTGTCCTGATGACTTGAGAGACACCAAAAATAAGTCTTTTTAGAAGTTTCGCTGGGAAGGAATTTTTTAACATGATCGTTTTTAGTTTTTTAAGACAGGTTGTTTTATATTCAGGATGTGATAAACTTATATGGACAATTGCTTTTCTCGGTAATTTTTTAATATTAGCTTGGTGATCATGTCGAAGCCTGGTGCTTTGTACTTATTGCATATAGAAATTTGTTCTTTTACATTATTAGGAGTAAAGAATTTGATTGGTACCATCATTGGGCATGGAGTGTCTAAAAAGTTTTTAACTTGTTCTTCGTCATTATGGTTATTAAATTCAGGTGCACCAGAAACGTGTGAGAGATGTGCAGCAAAGATTGATGCCTTTTCTTGTTCAGTTTTTCCCCAGCTTCCATCGTCTTTCCTTAGAGGTGGTATGTGCTGTGTAGGCCTTTTGAATGATTTCGTTGCTTTCCAGATGCTGTGGTCTTCTTTTGACAGGCTGTCGATGAATAGTTCAAATGTGTCATTCCTCGCGGCTTGTACAGCAGTTTTAAGTTGCCGTGTTAATCTATTGTATTCATTTTTGTCTATAGGATTGCGACTTCTTTGCCATATGCGCCTGGCTCTTATTTTTTGTGCTACAAGACGTTTTATATATACGGGTATATTGGTGTCACTTGGTTCTTTGACATTCTGAGGGGGTGTATTTCTGCGGCTGCATGTATAGTTTGGGTGAGAATAAGCACAGCGTTATCGATATCGTCTGGTTGCTTTAATCTTATATTTAAATTTAAATTTTCATTTATGTAAGACTCGAATACATTCCAGTTGGTCTTTAATGTTGTTAACTTAGGGATATTCAGACGTTTTATAATTTGCGTAGATAGTGTTACAATTATGGGAGTATGGTCGGTGGACAGATCCCAGGATGGTTGTATGTCAAAATAATTTAAGGCCATGTTATGAAGGATAAAGAAGTCGAATAGATCTGGGATTTTGTTTGGATCTGATGGCCAGTAGGTGGGTTGCCCTGTAGATAAGTAAGAGCTGTTTGTATTAGCTATGGCTTGCCTAAGATTTCTTCCCTTTGTCGTACATAGTCTCAACCCCCAGTCTGTATGCTTGGAATTCCAGTCACCTCCAATCAAGAATTTGTTTGATAGCTGTTTAAAGAAGTCTTCATATTCTGCTGTGGAGATATTATGCCTTGGAGGGCTGTACATTGCCGCGATGTTAAAAGACTGTGGTTGAGAACTGATACTGTGGTTGATACTGGAGCTTGTATTTTTCCCGTCTGATACATTGTTTCCTCATAGTGTGGTATGGTGTTACGTATAATAATAGCAGCGCCACCGTGTGCTGTTTCATCAGGATGGTTGGTGCTGTAAATAGAGTAATAAGGGATATTGAACATCGTTCTGTCAGTGAAATGGGTTTCCGATATGAGTAGAACATCAATTTTGTTATGTTCAAGAAAGTTAGTAACTTCTGTGTTAGGGCTGCCTAGGCCGTTGACATTCCATTGTGCAATTCGTAGTGACTTAAGTTCCATTACTGAGTTTATATATTACTGTGGAAAGTATGTTTAAGATCACGCTATTTTGATTTATTAGTTGTAAAAACATAGATTTGAATTCGTTAAGGAAACTCTTCATCATCTCTCCAATGTCATTGTGTGTATTGCTTCCATGTGTTCCACTTGTTACTTGAACGTAAGTTGCTTGATTTTGGTTGTATGAGTTCGTATTATTATGGACATTTTTTACATTTGTTCCACCTGTTGCTTGTGTGTAAGTCGCGTGATTTTGATTGCTTAAGTTTGGATTATTCTGTACTGTATTTCTGTTATATGGCAGTGGATTGTTCGCTGGAGTGTGCGATGATATTCCTCTTGCTCTGTTTCTACTGCTAATTAACTCTTTATATACTATGCATCCTTTGTAATTTGCAGTGTGTGCTCCATTGCAGAGAGCGCATATGACAGGTGTGTCCCTAGGTTTTTTACAATCGGCTGACATATGGTTGCCTCCACATTTGACACAGTACTAAGGTCTATTACAGTATGTCTTAGAGTGTCCATATAATTGGCATCTGGTACACTGGACAATATTATTCTTTTTATACGGTGGCTCAATAACTATTTTCGCGTTGTTTATAAATTGAATTTCATATATTTTTTTATTATTTTGATTAGGTTCTATATCGACGAAGTACATTATTAGAGGGTCCTTATTTACTCTGTGTTATATATTTACAATATTGCGTACTAAATGTGTATGTTTTTCTATTTCACTTTTTATTATATTAATGGGCACTGTATGATGTAGATTACGAATTACAACTCTGTATGCTCTATCCTCTTTCATCTGGTACGTGTGATGCACAATTTTTTTGCTGTTTAAATGTCTTACCAGTTTTCGATATGTTTCAGAGTCCAGGGAATTTGTTTTTATTGTGTTGTTTTTTGATGCTGTACAATAGAATGTCTCTGTTTTTGCTACTTCCGATAGATTATTAACCATTTTATTATATTCAGTAACACCATATATAAAAATTGGTGGGGGTTTATTGGTTGCTGGAGTTTTGTTGGTATTTTCTGTACCTACTGTTATTGTTGTGGTTTTCGTTTTCATTTTGTAGAATCTGAAATTTATTGCTGGTTACTACCGTGTCTTCGTTTTCTGTTGGTGTCGGAGGATTAATTTTACGTTTTTTGTTACTATGTTGTATAGTTTGCCATTCGTGGATGTCCGATGAGTCAATGTCGCTGATTTCTTTTGAAGATTCTTCACTTTGTAATGTCTGTGTCATCTCAATAGAATCATAAGCTTCATTTTGAGGTGTAGATAATGTGGGATTTATTGTAGGATTGTATTGACAGTTTGAGGAAGATTGTAATAGTACTTGATTAGGAACATAATATATTGTTGTTGGTGGATTGTTTAAAATTTGTGCTGAATTTGGTTGTGAATTTTGTGGAAAAAGGACATTTGGACATTCTGGTTAAATTTGCTGTTGCTGATATTGAGTATTTATAGGTTGACCATTAACAGTAGCAGTATGAAAAGGAACATTCACCGATAAATCTGGTAGAGAACTCATTTTAATTGTTAAAACTGTATATTTTAATTTTTAAATAGTTTATAAATAGTATATCCACTTGATACACGATAATGACGGTAAAAACGCGGCCGGAGCCCGTTTTTAATCACCACTGTAAACTTTCGCCTAATTTGTATCGATGCGATGTTTGCAGGTCGAGAGTCAAATGAATACTACGTTTATTTGAAAATAAAATTTTGTTGTAATCATTTTTTAGTTTTATCTTGATAAGTATACTGTACTGATTATATTTCTGTAGAAAACAAATTAAAAGACCAAAAAAAGCCAAATAAAAAATGGGTGCCAATTGTCCCCCACGACACTAAATATGTCATTCTTAATAACGCCAACAAGGAGAGTTAACAAATTGGCTAGATAAATGGGTCATGAACCTAAGGTTCACAAATATCGACTATTAGCTTGGAGATTTATATTTTTGTATCAAAACGATAACCTAGAGTCTATTTTCTTGAAAACTCAACATTTCAATAATTTATTTCTCTTCATCTAAAGAAAGTTCAAAAATCAAGCACTTGGTAAACAAAAAAACTACAGAATAGCTTTGGTGATTTATTATGTCATACACAGAAGTAATAATATAATAGATACACGTTTATAAACTTGTATTATTGCAGTATATTCTATTTGGGATTGACTATGCCGTTACATACTTCTTACCAACATATGAATAGACAATTTAAATTAAAATTAATAAAGTTAAATAAAGAAACTCAGAAACTTTGTTTATTATAACATTTAGTCAACATCGAGTTTTTTAAAGTTTCCGTAAAATCCAAGAATTTCGTCGTTTACATTTTTCGTTGGTCTAACTTCTTCATTCACCCTTAGCGTTTCTCTTCTATCGAAATACTCCTTGTGTATTTCATATCTTTTAGCAAACAAGTCTGCAAAAAATATATAGTTAGATTATTTTTCATATTTAATACGTCAGAGCCTCATTCTAACAAGAAGGCTGAGTTTGACAATTTATTATGACAACGAATATGTTCAGAGAATTATGAAAGTTGAAATTTTCGAAGTTTTTTGACTGAATTTATAACGAAATGGCTGCAAATTCTAACTGCAGCGTAGTAAATAATATAACGTTTTAATTATAGAAAATGGACACAAAGGACAATAAATAAGGATATAGAAGAAAATATACATAAAACTTTTAATAATAGATAACAAAATATTCTTTTGTCTTCTCTCTTCTTCGGTCCATTATCCTATATATAAATATGGTGACGTTCTTACGTTGAATTGACTGTTATTGAACTTACAACTCACTTCAGAAGTTAGAATGCCTATTTACTAACAACAAGGAAAGATGTATTGAATAGATGAGTGGAATACTTTAACCAGGCACTTAATATAGAGGAAGAAAAAGAAAACGTGGAAGACGAAAGTGATAAGGTAAGGAGAACATACGAGATGGAAGTGGAACCACCAACGATTCTTGACGTTAAAGATGCAATTAAAAAACTAGCCAGAAACAAATCAACCGCAATAGATAATCTCCTAGCTGCACTATATACATAAGGTGGCTACAATACTATAATGGCATTACAGAGGTTTATCAAAGAAATATGGATACACTATATTAATCATACAATACATATAATAATAATAATAATCAATATATATAATTAAAATATCATTAAACCTTTGTTTTCCTTAAAACATTTCTGACCTCAAAGGGTTAATCAACCTATTTTGGGTCACCACTGATGATTTTAATACGACTTTGACGTAATCTGTGCATTTAAATGGATTAAAAATTGGCTACTGGACATGTTAGGGTGTACACTATTCAATGACCTCAGCTGTACAACAGAAACAAAAAAATTCAGTGAGGCAAAATATATATTAAATTACATAATATGACCTACATATAACCTACCTTCCAATTCATCCAAACATTTTTCATTGCCGCCATAATCCATTGGTAATATATTTTTATCTATGGAATTAAGAACGGATTCATAGTCTTTGTGTAGATGTATCTATAAAAAATATAGGTTAATAAGAAAATAAATAATTATCTTTTTAAATAATTATTTACGACTCCCTTTGCATCATACAAAAGTTAACAATATTTAGCACTACAACCCAAAAATCTAGGAATACAAACAGAAATACAAACACTAAACGAAGGCAAAACTGACCACAACCCCATCCTATTGGAACTAGGAACGTGGGAAGAAGAAAGCACGATCAAACGGGTTAAAAAGAAAACAAAATGGATAAATTTTAAGGGACTCGTGAGCACGTGACATGGAAGAAACAAGGACCAAATATGCAAAACATTTGGAAACTTTAAAGAATCCTTAGAAGCGATAGAAAACCAATCCCTCCATTACATGGAGAAAATGGCATAGTATACAGCATAGAGGAAAAAGCAGAGGTAATGAGGAGTACTCTCTCGAGAGTGTGTACATTAAATTACCACCCAGACGAAGACATCGACTTCATAGAAGAAGTCGAAAGACAAAGGGAAAGACCGGAAAACCCAAACGAAATAATCCCTCCCACATCACCGGAGGAGATAAACGAGCTAATTAAAAATAGCTCGCTAAAAAAGGTACCCGTCCCAGACCAGATCACAAACAGAGCTCTAAAATACCTACCAGCGAGAGCCATTGTATATTTAACACATTTCCACAGAACTACAGGTCAATAAGCTTACTACCAGCAATCAGCAAGATAGTAGAAAGAGTGATACTCAGCAGACTTCAAGCTGAAACAGACAGATTGGACATCATACCCGAAGCCCAATTCGGCTTTAGATCAGAACACTCCAGCGAGTTACAAGTACTCAAACTAACAGAGTACATAGCAGCTGGATTCAACGATAAGCAATTAACAGGAGCTGCATTCCTGGATGTAAGCAAAGTATTCGATAGAGTCTGGCACAAGGGACTATTATACAAAATGAGAAGATACGGGTACACCGAAGCAATGACAAGACTAATCTTTTCGTACTTGAGCAACCGGAGTTTCAGAGTCCGGATAGGACAAGTCTTGTCCGAACTCGGGAACACGGAGGCTGGAGTGGCCCAGAGAGCGGTACTGTAACATTTGCTGTACACAATATACACAGCAGACATACCTAGAACACCAGGTACATTATTAAGTCTCTATGCCGATGACACAGTGATAGCGGCCAAACACAGGAACGTAGACATAGCGGTCACCAATCTACAATCAGCACTAGACGACATAGAAGAATGGAGTGTGAAGTGGAAAATAACAATAAACTTCGATAAGACGCCAGCTGTACTTTTTAAAAAGAGGCACCAACAACCGGAAGAACAAATAACTGTGCAGAATAATCCCGTCGAGTGGAAAAGCGAAGCAAAATACCTCGGAGTAATAATGGATAAAGGACTAACCTTTAGCAAACATGTAGAAGCCACCATCCAAAAAGCCAACATGGCAAGAGCTGCAATAAGAGGCCTAGTAGAAAGGAAGAGCAAACTGCGCCTCAAAACCAAAATAAGACTAATAAATAGTATAGTCCTTCCCATACTGACCTACGCGTCACTTGCACGGGGACACACATGCAACACGATCAAGAAAAAAATACAGGCGGTGCACAATAAAAGCCTTAGAAAAGCAGTTAACGCACCAAGATACGTCGCTGAAAGATTTCTTTTCAGAAAATTTCAGCAAGTCAGAGTGACTGACACCATGAAAGAAAAGGCCAGGACAAAGTTTGCAGAATTAGAAAACCATCCCAGCCACATACTACGAGAGGTAATGAGGTATACCGCTTTCAACAGATGGAAGCACAAAAGACCAAAACAACAGATAGTCGAATAAAATATAATACCAGAGAGAAATAACCCCCCCCCCCCGATGGAAACGCAACCCCAAAAAACACCAGAGAGAGAAGAAATCACAAAAATCAATACACAAAACATAAGGAAGATAGTTCGTAGCTCAAAACATCCAGGATACCGCATATTGCCAAATACACAGTGGGTCCAGTTGCTCACACAAGTATAGAGTCTGTATTGTGGTATTGTATAATATTAATTTATTTTTATTATTATAATATAGACTATATACTAATTCTGATTTTTTGTTCACAGGGCCGCCTACAAAAAAAAACACAAGAAATACAAAAAACCGGCTTCGGCCACCAAAAAAATTAAAAAAATTACTAACAAAAACTGGCTTCGGCCACCAAAAAAATTAACAAAACCTCCAAAACACGGGCACGTAGGGCCCAACCCTTTGGGCACCAAGTCGCCGAACTGAGCCGGGACTTAGAGCGGGGACTTGAGGCCCCAAGTAAGCATTTTAGTTCGCGGATAAGCCACCATTAGATAACAGGAATATAGCGGAGATGCGCTGTCATGAGTTTTTGCATTCGATTAGGAAACCATGTTAGGGTTCTATTACCCAGGACCTCCACATAAAGAGCATTTGGCTGATTGTTGTGCCTCTATAGCGCATCAGAGTGCTATAGGGAGGGAAGAGATGGTCTAGAGCATTGGAGCACGGTGGGGTGACTCCTATTTACACTCGAGTAAACACACCTTGCTCCAATGAATTGTTACACCCGATCGTAATACTTAGGGGTGAACATTTCTCATAAGCTGGGTTCAACTGCTTGCTTGCTTGCCACCCAAAAATTACCTAAATATTTAGTTATATTTCTATGAAGCTGAAAGAAAACGAACAACTACCAATAGTAGTACTTAATAATGAGGCTGAAGGACGGACACATGAGATGTAAAGTTTATCAAAAATCGACAACTATTGTCAGATATTTACACTCTGATTCATATCACTATCCTGCATAATTACATTCAGTCATAAAAACACTTATTACAAAATCTAAAAGATTGACAGACGAAGAACATAAAAATGAAGAAATTCATATTGTGAAAACCGCGTTAAACAAACGGTTTCTTAACATACACCGTCCAAAAAGCCCAAAATACTTCAAGAAGACTTAATAACCCAACAGAAGACAAACAATCGTTTGCAAAATTCATCCAACCATGTGTAACGGGTAGAACAGAAAAAATACAATATGTGCTACAACAAAAACGATATTTAATACCGACAATGAACTCCGTCAAGTTGAATCACAATGAAGTCATAACGAACCTAACGAACGAAACCTAAACCAAATGCTAGCATACATTAAAATTAAAAGAAATGTTGAAATCAAAGAAGCGATCGTCCGATACTTATTTTGTCGATTGGTGGCTTAGCTCTTGCTATTTTGCCGACACGGGTTTCCTCCATTCTGCTTATGTGACTATTCCATTCTTTTTTTATTTTGTGTCCATTTATTTATACACTGTACGTTACATTTTCTTTTAATGTTTTCACTTGTCTTTCGATCTGTCAGCCTATTTGCGTTATGGCTGTGTTGGGTCTTGTTTCTGAGGCATATGTTATTATTAGTCTTACACTGGCTTTATAAATTCTTGACTTCATCTCAGTGTTAATATGTCTCTTTCGCCATATTAGTTTTATTAAGGCATCCTGCCAGTTTATTTGCCTTTTTGTACTTGATCTGTTACTTCTTTGTCCAAGTCTCCATAGCTATACAGTGTAATTTCTAGGTATTTTATATCCATTATTTGTTCAATACTGATGCCATCAATTTCTATTTAAAATCTGGTTGTTTCTTTGCTGACTACTATTGTTTTAGTTTTCTGAGATGAGATTGTCATATTAAAATAAATTATTTTGCTCTTATGTTAAATCTGTGGACCAGTCTTGGCAGGACAATCTTCATCTTACACTATCAATACTGCGTCGTCTGCATAATAGAGTATTTTGATTTTTTTGTTTCTCATTTTGTATTCTCTTCCTTTGTTAACGGTTTTAATAATATAATAGGATACAAAGAAATAAAAAAAACACAAATAGTGGAAAAATCTCTCTTCGATAGCGAATTAGGTGAATGGCAAATTCAAAGCCCCTTAGTGAAGGCTGTTAAAATTTTTTTTGTAAGAAAAGTATTAAATAATAGATCTCGGTTTTGAACACAACCTCCAACTACGATCTTATAGTTTTTCTTGCATAATAATTAAAAGAAAATATACTCAAACATTATCAGAAAATATGATAAAAACCAAAAACAGTAATTTATTTTGAACTGGTCTGTTTATTATTTTAAGATTTAAATAAGTACATATTACAACCATTGTGGTGAAATTCCATTTCACTTGAGATTCATTTTTCCCATGCCGATATTGCTAAGCCTTCTTCGAAGAAATTAAGGAAGATATCCAACGGTACTTTTAGGGATAGGAGCCCTGCGCTACCTGTCTACATAATCTAGATATTTCAGTCAGTTCAGAAAAAGATTTTACCACATTCGGTCACAAAATCTCGTAAACTGACATCGCTAGCTCGCAAAATCGCTTATTAATATATTATATGTATTTGTAACTAAATAGTTCGCATCGCAATATTATTCGTAAAGATTATAAGTCAATCATTTATATTAATCAGTGTTTTCTAACACCGCAGTATAGTTTTCATATAAAAGTTCATATATTCAAACTAGCAGTGTTGCCAGTAGTTCGCGTTAAACATAGAAAAGACATTCCGCTAAGCAATTCTACTTGTAATTAGTTATATATAATAGTGAAAATAGCACCAGTGAAAAGTGTAGTTGATATAACCCATATCACAGTGTTTTCGGACAGATTTTAAAAATTGCTATTTAATCTTAGTATTAAATATAAGTTAATGTTTAATTCTGTTTTTCATTTCAGCCCCAGGCTGGTGGTCCTTCGTCCTTCTATTCTTTAAATAAATTCATTATCCAACCACATTGTAATTGGATTACTCGCATTTGATTCAGCTTTAATTTATGCATCCAACCAAAATATTATCGTGTATTGTTAAGTAACTATATTTTTTTGTTTTCCTGTGTATTTAAATAAAAAAAATGATAAATTAACTTACTTTTTTGGCCAGTTTTGGAGAAAGTATAGATTTTATCATAATGATAACCTGATCAAAAAATCTTGGAGCGTTGATTATGTGAATTCCATTTACACTTGTTGTCAAAGCTTTCTAAAATATAAATTATTATTATTACAAAATATACTTTTGAAGTACGACAAGTATAAGGTACTTATTTATTTGCTATACAGTAGACTTGCGATTATCCGAGCTTCTCGGATACCGAAAAACTCGGATAACACAGAAATCGGGGGGTTCCTTAGAATAAACAAACAATTTAAAAGTTATGACGTATATAATTCGTTTATTATGTACAGTTGAAGTATGTTAACCTGTATGTGAGTATATAGTTAAAATATACAGATAGGAAAACAATTACGTACTGGATCATCTTCATGTTTTAAAAAGGTCTTTTGATAGATTTCTGTGTCAACTTCTGGCCTCGTTTTGAAGCAGCGACGTTTTGCCCACGCTGAAGATGAAGGACCTTGGAAGCGTTTGACTCTTTCTGTTGCTGATTGTAGGCAAGGGCAGTTCCAATCGCCTTTAATCCTACGAAGTGATATATTTTTTTGATTATCTCGTATGTGCCATCCGGAGTGACATTGTGTGGGTTGATAGTCATTGTTATCTATTCCATAACTTTTCGCTTCAATTTGAAAAATCTTCCGCCATGACTTTTGCAAAGTTGTTACTCTCACATCATTCCACGCTGAAGCTCTATATTAAGACATATCCTTAACGGTGATCTTTTAAAGGTCTGCTGTCCCAGTCATTCCCTCATCCAAGCTGGTCAACAACACTTGGAGAAGCCTTCCACGATAGTTCCGTTTCATAGCTTCGAAAATTCCTTGGTAGAGAGGTTTAATGAGAGACGTGACGTTTGGTGGCAAGAAAATAGTTTTAGTGTCTTTAGTATCAACGCTAACCAACGAACTTGGATTCCTGTGGATTCTTCGATTTTCTAGTGGTCTTAATTTTAAAGATCCAGAAGAGTTGCTACGCATTAGGGATGTCTAGTTCACCATCGAAATAGTTCAAATGAACGATTCTTTCAACTGGTTCAAATGAACGAGTAGAATTACATTTTTATTTATTACTTTTTCTATGTATCTCTCAACATTGAGATATTTGAGATTAATAGCAGAGTGTTTCATTTCTAAATGTCTTGATAAATTGCCCAGTGAACCACTTGCAATACTAATATCACATGAAGAGTAATTACATTTTGCAGATTTTTGATTTTTATTGTTTTTTTTTTTCGAAATGATCCCATAAAAAACTTCTATTTCGTCTGTTACTCATCGTTTGGTATTGATTAGGAAAATAAATTATTATAAAGAAAAACCAACTAATCATATAATAATTTAAAACATTTAAACCTAAACATACGATCGAAAGAAATGGTTCCGAATCCGAACTACTTGTACGCCGTACGGTAGTGAAAGACTTACTGAAAACCGAAGAAAACAGGCGGCCGGCGCCGAATTTGTGTGATTCTTGAGACGAGATATCTGACAACCAGTTATGTTAGGGTTGGATTTCGATTTCTGTCCTACAAATAGTTATTTCGCGAACTAGTTCACTGAACTAGTTCATTTTTGTGAAATAGTTCTCTTGAACTAGTTCGTCTAAAAGAACTAATAAGCACACCTCTACTACACATTAAATGAGTTACTCGTTTTTTTTTGTATCCATGCGCAGTTTTCTTACTTTGAGTTGCCAGTGTTTTGGTTAAAAGCATTCTCAAATATTGAGAACCGTTTCGTCACGATTAAAGATTTGGTCTGACATGAGATCATGCTCTTAAATGAGATCTCTCAATTTTAAATTAAACGGCTCAATTTCAGATGAATCGACCGAAACTGTTTCACCCTTAAGGTTCAGTTGTCGGATACCATACCCCTCCTTCCATCTGCCGAGCCAACCATCACTTGCAATAAAATTTTCCTCGTCATCCTTAAACCGTTTGTGAAATTCGACAGCCTTGGCTTCAAGCATGGGGCCGCTATTTGGACTTCCCAATCCTCGAAGATTAAAAAACTAAAAATAAGGCTTCAGAGGTCTGTACGTATTCTCCTTTTTTCGTAGATTTTCGCAATAAACAAAGAAAGCACAACTCGTTTACATTTTAAACTTATATTGCACTTTTAAGTTACGTAGAAACTACACAAAGAGAAGACAATAATGAACCTGTAAGAGCTTACAGTGGGACTAATGGAACATCTGTAGCTGTTATGACTCAGACTGACGAGTGGAGGATTGGCTGGTGAGACGGCCAGTAGAAGCATAGTGGCTAGAACAATAACACTAGTGACTCATCTCTTCAGCATACCAACAACCAGTGCAACGCTTTTACTTGATATCACTCTTAAGCTAATTTATTACATAATTTGTTGTTTTTTTTTCAATTACTACCTCGGTTAATCCAGAGGCTCGGTTAATCGAGACTCGGATAATCGCGAGTCTACTGTATTAATTTTTTTTTGTTTTTCTCGATCGTTGTTCCAATAAAAGTCCATAAATCCACTTACCTCACAGACTGTATAGCAACTTCTGATAATAGACGGGGTAACTTTGCTGCAATGTGCTAGCTGACAATGCTTTAGATCGACGATTACGGTGTGCCCTGCACATAAATCCTCAAAAAATCTTACATCGACCATATTTATCACCTGACAAAACGCTGCCCCAGGATCGAACGAATATGGATCTTTTAATTCTTCTTTTAATTTCACAATTATAAGTCGAGTATAATCTGGAAGCAACTTTGGAACTGGTATTAAATAACTAAAACAAATTAAAAGTAAGTAAATATAACAATATTAGTAATTAATAAATATGTCCGAATTATGTAAAATACGTTTTACGATCAATATAAAGTATTTTTTTACACAAAACCATATCAACCATACAGGATTATGAGTGGATATACCAAGTACAAGCACAATATTAAATTAAATAGAATTAAATAACTTAATGTCATTTAATAGGTTAAAAATGCTAATATATTTTTGGTGAGAAATGTTTTAAAATCATCATCTATGATTCCGTAGTATATTCTTTTTCCCATTAATTGCGAATAATCAAGCAGGATATTATGTTTAACGGTCTGTGGATCAGAGCAGTTCAAGCAGATTGACAGTGGTTCTTTTATTATTAAATTTATTATTAAGTATATTTATTAAAAATTGACCATACTGTTAAGACCGTATGGTCAATTCTAATAAGGTTAATAAAGCTTGTTTTTTTCTGTTTGAAGGATTCTCCAGGATATGAATTGGACATAGTTATGCAGAATTGATCCATCCCACAGTAACATAATTTTGAGAAAATTACCTTTAAAGAAAATTTAATACAACAATTTGAAATAACTATGTTTATTCATTTAAATATGCACAAGTTATTTTAAGGTGTTTATTGCATCTTATGTGCGTATTTTAAAAAATAAAGTATATTTATTTTTGTCAATAAATAAAAAAAACATTTGGATCATTTCTGCAAAATTGTGTTTCTTGTGGTACAAAGCAAATTTTAATATTTGCAGATATGATCCAAAGCGGTGTTTGTCTGTATTACTGTCAAATTATATTTATTTTTACCAAAGTCTGTACATAAAACAAAGATTTATTTTTGGTAACATATCTTTACATTATAAAAACATTGAAATATTTAAGTTTAGATCGAAGAAACATTATTCTGTAGAACTTTCTTCCAGGGGAAAATCTAGTTCATTTCCATACCCACCTATGTCATCGGGAATATTTTTGTTATCTGTTAACTGTAGATATATGTTTTGACAGTCTTTTGGAATAAGATCTAACAACAACTTAATGTCTTCTAACTTTGGAGCTGAAATCTCTTTACCATTAGGCCATCGAGGCGAAAGATTTTCTGGAGTAAATATTTCTGTCAAAAGTTTACTTTTAGAATTTTTTTTTAATATCCACTTCCACAAATTCACTATCAAAAAAATTTCTCATGAAAATGGAATACGGGTTTTCTTTTTTTAATAAAATTTCTTTGGTTTAAAGTCAATTTATGGGCTTCTTATCTGTTGATAATTTTCTATTGACGATAAGTTTTTTAGTTTCTGTGTACTATAGAAATTTTCCTTTTTCATTCTAGTAACCACCATTGGTTTCTTCCTTTGACACGAACGCATGACATCCATGTACTCTTCTGATGTATAAATTCGCTGCTGTAACTTAAAAGCGGTTTCTATTTTGCCAAAATCGGTGTCATTTGGCAGGTAGGAATGACCTGGTTCTAGAAATCTTTGTGAAATTTTCTGTAAAGTTGTAATGTTTTGACAAAAAGTGTTTCAATAGCAAAACGATTTTAATATTTCTATTTTGCCCCCCACATGAATCGCCCCAAAGTATTAAATATTTCACATCAGGTTTCAGGTATTATTCCATGCGATTAATTAAACAACTTCCAGTTTCTTGAGCTCCGCGCCCTGCTTCTCCTTCCATCCATACATAACAGTAACCTTTGTCTTCTGATTCTAAGTGGATACCACAATTATATACCCATAGTTGTCGTTTATCAAAAACCAAGTTTGTAGGTATTCTTGGAAGTGGGAGAGTTTTCTGTAAATCAAATGTGATGCATTCCATTTCCTGGGACATTTGACTTTCTTTTAGATCGTGTCTCATTGTTGCTCTTGCATTTTGCCAAAGTTCAACATGTTTCTGATGTTCGTCAGGTAAATAATTTCCCTCTTCTTCAGTTGCAACGTTTTTCATTTTTGTGTTAAATAAATCATATTGTAAACAAGTATCTTTGTGAAGCGATTTTGTTCGTAAATTAAATTTGTTTAGGTAAATAGACTTATATTTTTCAAACGAAACATATTTTCTTACAGGATACTTTTTAACTACCATTGCAGTATACAACTCATACAGTTTTCTTACAGTCAGATTTGGCTGAAGGAATAAGACATCAGAGCAATTTGCTCTTCTTTAATGTGATGTGTAAGTTGGAATTGATTTTAGATGACGTATTACAAGTTTAAGGTCTTCAGAAGGAGTTTTATTCCAACATCCCTGCTTTTGTCCTCTTTGATCAACAATGCTATCAGAGCTATCCATTTTTTTTAAAGATACGGTCACTTTTTGGGGAGAAATACCTAATGTTTTTACAAACATATCACAGCAGACTATTTTTCCTGCTAAAGTATAGGTACGACTAAAATTTTTAATTTTCCTTTGTAAACCTTCGTTTAATGTGGTATAAGATCTTTTCTTTGTGTTTTGTTTTACACAAGCATTACATTATGGAATGTAACACCTCTGCATTTATAATGACCAAAGAAAATTGCGAGAATAACATTTGCTGATATGATTCAAGCTTTTTGAATCATTACAGTGTTAAATACATTTGTGTTATTGACTTTATTTAATTTTGTAAAAATGATTCGGCCTACTTGGATTATTTTGGCTTAAAAAATAAAGCCTCGTTTTAAAATTATTTTAAAAACGCAATAATGATCCACGTGACTTGGCTTATTTTTGTAAATTACTTTAAAGCCTGGTTTTAAAATGTTTTAAAAATTACTCTTAAAAATATATAAAGATTTAAGTAGCATGAATCATTACTGCACAATTGATTAAAGCTAAAAGAGCGTTAACAGAGGGGGTTAACTTTGAACCATGGACGTATAAACACAGATGGACTCAGTTATTTACATAAAATTGTGTAGTCAAAATTATTTGAATAGGTCACATTCTCAGCACCTTCAACTGTTGTCACGTTTTGTTTTAAAATTTCTTATTCGCGAGTCGCTGAAAATATTACTCCGTATTTTATACTCTACAGGTGCTATCAAACCAAAATAATAATTTATTGGTTAGATTAATATATTTAATTGTAATCAAAATATAAAGTGTGCACATAGTGTGCATTATCATTTAATAAAAGCGTATAATATATATCAATAAATTATTTTATATGTAGAAGCACTGAAAACTATTTATTAATGGCAACGGTTGTTTACATTTCTCTGTCTTATGGATCTACGTCAAACTTCAAATGCTGTTGCATGTTTGTTTACTTTTTAGTAAAAGTTGTTTTTCGATATTTTGGCTGTATTTTGAGTGATATTTGTAAAAAGTGAAATAAAATGAACGAAATATTTACATTCCGATCTCTCATTTCATTTGTAAGTACATAAAATTTAGATTATTTAAGATGAGGAAATGAGGAAGCGTGTTTGTTTACATTTTAATAGGCGTACCATTGGGTTTATTCATGTTCATTAATGTATTAAATAAGATATAAGTTCATGGAATTAGTAGACATTTTTAAATTGTAAGTAGACATCATCTGATTAAAAAAGATCTATTTAGTACCTTTTTAATTTAATATTTCTCATGGATGCAAATAAATTAGTGAAATGAATAAAACTCATTTATTTTTCTATGTAGGTTTCCAAATAATATTGACGATCGAACTATTTTGGTAGCAAATTTAGGAGAAAACATAAAGATTTTTTATTGTAGCATTATTTTGATACCTATTTAAAGTTAACTTGAATTTAACTATATTTTATTGTATTAATTTTAAAGTAAATAAAATTGTATTTTAATTTTTCTATAAAGACGTGATTTGTTAATAGTTAAACTCTCGTTTTTTTAAATTCTTTGAACCTGTTTTTATACATTTTTACTACCTCCAATTTTTAAAATCTGAATAATTAACCGCGAGTAAAAATTCAAGCACGCTTATGCTCATTGCGGAACAGTCACATTCTATCGAAGCTTCAAAACATTGTGTGTTAAAGGTATTATATTGCTGTGTCCATCTATGTTTATACGTCCATGTTCACCACAGTGAAATGTTCGGTTTATATCTAAACGTTTCCAAAACTAAAACTTTAGTATTTTCAAAGACAACAATAAACGTACATGTGTATGTCAAGGGTCAAATAATAGAACGGGTAAATTCCATACAATATTTGTTAATGATGATTGTAAAAGTTTCTAAGTTTTTCTTCTATGTTATAGATTTGTAAGAACTATTTGTGCTTCTAGAATTTTGTTGATAGACATCAGCTAAACTTTTGGGATTGTATTTTTGCAAGTAGTTAATTTATTATCTGTTGAGTTGTTTATATCTCTAAATTTTTGGAAGAAAAGATGGCGTTAAGAAATTGTTCCTTTCTATCTATCCTAAAATTAATTTCTGTAATTTTATTTTTACAATAGATAATATCTTATTTACTTACATGTAATCTTTAACTTTTTGCATCCGTTTTGATAAAGGATGAGACTCGTGAAAAATATCATGAAACAAAGATCTCATCGTGAAGTACATATCAATTTTTGGTTTTGCATTTTCAACACTACCACGGCCCATCATAAGAAACGCCCTGATTTGTTCATCAGCTGCAAATATAAAAAAATATTTAAAATATAATTTTATTTAATAAGTGCATCTAAAATGATTTATGTTATGCAGGCTGTTGAAGTAGAAAGAAGATAGAGTCGATCCGCCGGATCTTTGTACATCGTCATTATTCTTATTATAGGAAATAAATCAAAACATGTGAGTCAAACGTATGTCGCCTATAAGAATTATTATAAAAATTAGAAAATGGCTAATATTACAATTGACGTTTTTATACTTCTCTTTTATTTCATTAATTGCATTTGAAAAACTGGGTACGTATACATTTATGAACGTGATTTTCCAATTTTTGGAAACCTATAGGTTGTCCAATAACATCTACAGTAAATAAATATTTAAACCATAGTTATCAGAAATTAAAGTATTTTTATTAAATATAAGCAAATATATGGTGCTGACATATCGTCAGATAATGTTCCTGTTGTTGGTAAATATCGGTTTGGATTTAAGAAGGTTACAAAAAAGAATAGTAACAAAAATGCGATATGAGAAGACTAAAATGTAAGTAAACAAAAGAGACGTTTTTAAAGATCAGAGAAGAATATCTAATAGAATTAAAGAGAAAAAAAACAGTCAGAAGAATGATAAGATACTGCAACTCATGAAAAGAAAAAAGAAAAAGTCAAAGAACAACAAAAGAATGTACAACAATATTCACAGAAAAATAAGAACACAAATAAGAAAGGCCAAAGAAAATTGGTTAAAATCACAGTGTGAAGAAATATATTTATTGGAAGAAAAACACGATACGTTTAAAATGCATAAACAAGCAGCTGATCTTTAGAAATTAAATACAGCTAACAAACTGCGAGATCAACAGAAAAACATCGTCACAGATAAAAATCAAGGAATTTGCATATGGATCAAGTGTCGTCTTCGGAATTAGTTAGCATAAGAATAAATGATACGATGATTTCAACTTGGTGCATTTCCTATAGTTACTATGGTCTGTTTTTAAACCAGGAGGAGTAATTCAAATTTTCCGCGCCATAATGCTTGTTTGTAATTGGTCGAAGCGCAGGCAAGTTTACTCCACTAAATTATGACATATTGACACTAATGACATTTGTGAAATTTTAAAATTCAAAATTTATATCGACAATTTTCTGTATTTTCTGTGTTATTTCTTACATCTTTAGATTTTTCGTTTGCATTTATATAAAAAACAGTTCTTTTCAGAACTATTTAGCGACATATTAGTGTTATTAAGATAACAATATGGATTGAATGCCAAGTACTAGTGGTAATTATTCTTCTCCACCTTAAAAACGCCGAGTAGATTTGGATCATTTATCATCAAATGAGAAATAATGTACTATATACATGTACAAACATGAAAATTGATAATTCTGGAATAAAAATAACAGCCACAGTAGTCAAAATAAAACAGGCAGCAGATTAGTTTTTTACAGAATAGTTATTATTAAAATCAAGACTTACTAAAGTAATGTGCTAATTTTAGGTGTTGCGAATTCAACTATTTACAACAATAGAATTTAGAACAATTAAAGAATATAAGCAGACTGGAGCAGTAAAATGTCCTAAAAATATTGAAGGTCGACCTTATATTCTTGCAACATAGGAGGAAATAGTTAAAACATCTATACGACAGATAGTACACAGCTTCTTTTTCAAGAATGAAATACACACTTAAGGTAAAATTTTAAGTGAAATTAACAACCGCTCAGATCTTCCAAAATATGTGTCGTTCATTATTACCTATATAAATTCTTTAAGCAAATCAATTTGAAGTAAGTACAAATATCGATATGTAAATATAGGTTAGCTACAATTATATAGTAAAATTAACTAAAACATTTTATAGATTTCATTTTTATAATCAGGTATATTATTGTTACTATTAAATATTAAGTTTTAAGTTTTTATTTGTATACTCTACTGGAATGTTGTCAAGTATTTTGGTTCAACAGATATAAGAACATGGAAAGGAAAGAAAAGGAAAAAAAAGGATATTTTTACTTTACATATAAGCAGATTCATTGCAGCAAATATTACATAGCATAACTATAGATTGCTTATCTTACTGTTTATAGTATGATTGATTTATTACGAATGTCTTACCATAGTTATTTTTTAGGGGAAATTATTCAAAGAATAGTTTATAAATTGGGCTGCTGACCAAAAACAAAACTTTCTTGCTCAAATATCTGAAATAGATTCAGTTTTTGCTAAAAAAATAAATCAAGAAATTCAAAATGGTGTAGTTGTTCATGAATCTCGCCAAGACGTAAATGGAGAGGATATTTTGGAAGACTAATAAAATTATTAAATTTTTATTTTTACATTCATTCCGAATACATATTATGCAGAGAATATTATATAAATCGATTTCTGACTCTTTAAGTTGTTTTTGAAATAACTTGGACTTGGTGATATGCGAATAGTATTTAATGTGATATTTTTCTAGCTGATATTTATAATAAATATAGTTTACAGTGTTTATAAATTTATAAATTTATGATATTTATATCTAATTATCATGAAGAAAACGGCAACTTTAAAAATTTAGTGTATACTTATTAAGAAGTATTTTCATTTTGTTTTCATCACAATAAAAGAAACGTGTTTTACTTTGATTGTATTGATACAGTTGGTTTTGATCTTCCTGTTGTAGATCATCACAAAAAAACTGCAAACTTATACTAAAATGTAACATAATAGATTGAATTTGTTGATTATCTCACAGAAATCCAGTATTTTTTAGTAAATTTTATTTATTGATAACAAATGGGACAAACTCACTGTGAAAATAAAACAAGAATCCAGCATTAAAGAAATTGCAAGTACACACTTATTTATACAAATTTATTGTTTTGCATTTTAGTGCTTGAGGTAACTGATTAGTGATTACCATGCATGAAAAGTAGGACCACACCTATATTTGAACCTAAATTATTCTGTGATATGAAACATGAAAAAGTTAATTCTAAAGCAGTGAATGGGAAGGAATATGTAAAACAAATTGGCTGAAGCAATTCAGGAGATTGGATTATTAAGCTTAAAAATAAGGATCAAAGTCAAAGTTAATTCTTCTGGTAAGAAACAAAACCTAGATTCAAGAAATTAATCACACCAGAATAAGAATATGGTATACGCAAATTATAAGAACAGTATTTCAGAGATCTTTGCACTCTCTCTAACTTTTTGATACATGCATTTTCATAGCTTTGTTGCATATAAGATCTATGTGCAAATTAAAAGACAAATTTCTGAAAAAACCATACTTAGATCTGTAACATTATTGACTCTCTGGATCAAAATATTCTCTAAATTAAGTACCATCGACCCAAAAGATCTATAAAACTGGATCACCCGATATTTAAATATATATACATGAGACCAAATGTGAAAAACGTCCTTTTTTATTGTAATAATTGTAATATATATTGGAAGTGAAGTAAAAAATATATTATTTAAACATAAAGTTAGGTTAGAATTGACGTGTAAGGTTGTCCGATATTGATTACTCGATTACCGCAAGGCCGAGATATACAACAAAAAAAGAAGATGTAAAGATGAAAATATCTCAGATTTGACGTAAAGCAAACGAGATGTGAACGATTGAAAACCGACAAATTTGCTCTAGCCTCTGCGGTTTGGAATGGATTTATAGAAAATAGTGGTGCATGTTACAAAACAGGAATAAATCTTACTGTGGACGATCAACTACTGCCTTCTAAAGCTAGGTGCCCGTTCACACAGTACATATCAAATAAGCTGGATAAGTTTGGCGTAAAATTTTGGCTTTTGACATGCGTGGAATCAAAATATATTGTAAATGGATACCCTTATACTGGCACTCATCATCTACGCAAGAAAGATACAAGTTAGTTACTGTTAAACTGGGAATAAGCCACAATTAAAGATAAAAATATTAAAAATACGTTTATTGACGTTTCAATTTCCACTTCGGAAATCGTTCTCAAAATACAAACAGTAAATTAAACAAATTTTGTTTTTTGTTACATAGTGAAGAATTCTTCTAATAATTTAATTTTATCTGACTCATTTATATTGACAATTCAGACATACATTATGCATTTTAAAGTAGATGACTTTAAAATGATATTGCCAATATTGTTGAGTTGCGCTCCTGGGACGACTTTATTTATAATATATTTCATTCGATTACATGAAATCAACTTTAACTTGAGAATATCCGTCAGAAAAAAATCATAGCATGTAATTCGTCTTTAAAAAGACAAACACATGACATGATGACAGTAAAATTCTCCTGTTAGTGATTCCATAGTAAATTATGAGGAAAAAAAATATTTAAAAAAAAATTTACAAATAAAAATGACACATTCATAAAAAATACACAACATTTTTTAAATAAATTATCAAATATTGGATTTAATTCAAATCATACTTTGGTAAGTTTTGACATAAATAGTTTATTTACGAATGTGCCATTAAATAAGACTTTAAGTATAGTCAAGACAAAATTAGAGAGTGATGATTCATTGGCAACTAGAACAAGACTAAACATATCGGCTATAATGGAGTTATTAACATTATGTACTGATAATACATATTTTCAACTAAATAATGAATTCTATAAACAAAATTTTGGTCTAGCAATGGGCTCTAGTTTATCTCCATTCTTAGCCGATATATATATGGAAGATTTTGAAACAAATATCATTTCTAAACAAATTGTCAAACCGTATGGTGGAGGTATGTAGATGATGTATTCTCAATATGGCTTCATGGATCAGAGTTGTTGGACACATTCCTAAATGATATAAACGATAAAGAAGAGACAATTACATTTACCATGGAAAAGGAATATAATAACACGCTACCTTTTCTGGATGTTTTAATTTCTAAGAACGATACTGGATATGAGACTCAGGTGTATAAAAAACCAACACACACCAATAGATATTTAAATTTCAAATCAAATCACAATATTAATGTAAAAAAGGAATAATTAAATCCTTATACGATAGAGCCAAAACTACTTGTTCTAACGAAAATTCGTTCTTGGAGGAGAAACATTTGTTAACATCTGTTTTATTAAAAAATGATTATCCTTTATCGTTTATAAATAAGGAATTTTCAACAATCGATCGAATATAACAGAACAACTTAGAACGAGATCCTACAGCATACACAAGGAATAATATGAGGCAAATAACAATACCGTACATAAAAGGATTATCAGAAAAACTTAAAAGGATAGGAAATAAATTCAACATTTCAACAACATTCAAAACAACAAACACGTTAAAATCTATTTTGTCCAAAACCAAACCTAACAATAAACAAGAAAGGACAAAGAATTGCATTTATAAAATACCTTGTGAATGCGATCAGTTTTATTTAGGTGAATCATCAAGGCCATTAAATGTTAGAATAAGTGAACATCAATCTTATATTAAAAATAGAGAATTTGATAGATCTCAAATCTGTAAACACGCATGGGATAATGAACATAGGGTTCAATGGAATAATTCAAATGTAGTCCTAAAAGAAACGGATAGTAAAAAAAGAAAAATCAAAAAAGCGGCTCTAATTATGCTAAATGAGGCCAATTGTGTCGCAAATTCCTCGGCAGAATGTAGTAGGATCTGGTTACCAATATTGAAAGAGGAAGTTATTAATAAGAAAATACCAGTATTAGTAAGTCAGTAACATATAGAGGATACATCATTTATGTTTTTTAAATAACGTAACATATAAAATCAGAATTTTGATGTTTGTTGAAGGTAAACTAAATTCACGAACAAATTGTGACACACAAGGCAATGTGTGGCAAATTCGAAAAACTGCAAACTGTATGGTGTTCCAAATGTTTAAAATGAAACTAAAAAATTAAATCAAATTCTATCGTCAAGAGTTTATATAATTTCTTAAAACTGTTTATTTTATTTTTGGTTTATTCCCAAATAAATAGTTAATTCTAAACTTGGTTTTTATTGATTTAGGAACTTGGGTCCAAAATGATCCCTTCGGGCTTTCTAGGTAGGTATGCTAAGCCCGACTTTCTAGTGATAAGAGAGGTAAGCTGCTGTTATCCAAACAATATATCGGCATAATCGTATATAACTAGGGATGTAAATAAGATAAAAATAATTCTTATTCTTAGTCGACCACACTTCTTTAATTTAGGATGGAGCCTTTGGATCTTTAAACGTTATGTATATTTTTACCATTTCTGAGTCCATTGTTACTTCGTTGACAGTCAGGTTTCAAACCTTCTATTGATATCCTTTAAAGTGTAATTTTCTCGAAATCTTAATTAAATTTTTTGTCATAAAAAAAATTATGTTTATTCAATGGATTAACCCTTCCGTCACAAAAGAAAACTGATATGTCATCGAAATATCCCTCTGCAGTAGCAAATTGGAGATGGAAATCTAGCACAAAATGTATCTGACTTTTCCTTCATGACTACTATACGTAACAAACTGGTGTTCAGTCTTCATTAAGAACGTATTAATGACAGTTAAATCCCATGCCACTCCGTCAATCACGCAATTTCCTTTATGATTTCTCATTCCCATTCCGAAACCTCCACGAACTCTTTTTATGCCCACTCTTTCTCTACCAATATATCCATTCAAATCACTTTCAATAAAATACTTTTTGTCTACAGAAATCTCAAGCATCTCGAAATCAAGGGCCTTCCAAAATTCTTCCTTTTTCTGTTTTTCACATTCTACCTGTAGAGCCAAGGTACATATGATGTCTACATTGCTATTTCCTGTATCCAGTGGGACACTTATTATTTTATCATTTCTTCTGATTACCCTTACAAGACGTTTCTTTCACTCGTTGTTTAAAATAATGCCTACTGCATTTCTGCCGTCACAGTTTGAACTACTATATATTAACTTGTATCCATCTCCAAGATCTCTCGACTCATTACCTTTCCAATGAGTTTCCTGCACACAAATTACACCAATCCTTATCCTCTGCATGAAATCTGCAAGCTCTGTTTCATTCTTTTGACGTTGAGAGTTGCAACTCTCAGAACTAGCTTCTTTGGCCCCTTTTGTCTAAGGGTTTGCCCTAGATTACTTTCCGCAGGGGTCAGACGAATTGGCAACTACGTGTTGCTTACAGGAAATGCACTGTTAACTGCTTTCTATATATCTCCTTTCCATAGTTTTGGAAAGGTTTTTACTTCCAGATGCACTTCCTGATGCAAACTCTCCTCCTTTGTCCCGGATTGGGACCGGCAATGATAGTTACAGAGCTACTCAATTCACTTAGCAACTAACAGAGGCTGAGATCTACTTAGAATATAGATAAGCACTAATAATACTATACAGAAGTTTTACAAACAAAAAATGCAATGTTTGATTCTTACCTAATTTTCCAGGTAAATGTGGTTGTGTTTTGAGCCATTCTTTAATAGCTTCTATGTTCTTTCTTATTTCACTAGGAGTTGTTCCAAAGACATTCCAAACTCCTATTTCGGTTTGTTCAGTCAAATCTTGAAAATAATCAGTTTTCATGATCTACAAAAATAAAAGTTAATACTCAGCAACAAAAAATGGAAGCAATAAAACTTTCAATCTATCTACTACATTTTCTATTTATTTTTAGATAAGGACTTTTTCTTGCGTACCTAAAAAATCACTCTCCACTCCAAGAGTATGTAGATTGTACAGTATTCTCGTAACAGAAATATTGTTTGGTTATACTTAAACCAATGGTTGATTTGTATTATACATTTTTCGTAAACAAAATTATCAATTCTAGATTTGTGTAACTATTTGTAGAGACTTCACAGAAGGGGACTTAGACTACGCACTTCAAAACCAGTACCTACCTTAACTGAGTCTGGACCTGACTTAAAGACAAAGAAAATATACAGGTTGTTGAATATATGACTATGAATCCATCAACATATAGGTATTGCACTGAATGTAAAGGCCACGCGCTATTATGTTGTTTTAACGACAATAACGACAGACTCTTATAAACTTTCTATGTTCATTTTACAGAGTTAGCTAATAAAATCCTGACTTTAGAAAAATCCTGAAGGAAATTCCTAACAGCCATGAGATTATATGCGGAGAAGACCTTAATGCCAGAATAGGAAAACAAGTACAAAGTAAAGTGGTAGGCATGCATGGAGAAGAAACTCTTAACAATAACGGAGAAAGACTCATAAATATATGCCAACAATATGAGTTAAAGATTTTGCATGGCTTTTTTGCCCACAAGAACATACATAAATACACCTGGTATCAGCATACAAGAGGTCTAAAATCGATAATAGATTATTTCATAACAAGGAAACAAACTAAGCTAAGAGTACAGGACGTAAAGGTGAATAGAGGAGCAGAGTGCGGTTCGAACCACTGCCTGATAATAGGAAAAATATATACACCATTCGTAGACAGGAATCACACAGGCATACAAAGAACACAGAGAAAAAAGAGAAAGAACGACGTACACCCTAGACAATTTAGATAACGAGAGCACACAATTACTTTACACCTGGAGACTAACACAAAAACTACAGTTCTCAATTGAGAAAGGCAATTAGCCGAAACAGCTGTAGTGATAAGATTTAAAATAAATTTTGTGGAAGTTTGAAAACAAAGTTTTCAGTGTTTTATTGTTACATTATATTCTTGTTTTTATTGAATCTGCAACCATATTTCCAGTAAAATATAAAATTATATAAAGATGCCAAAGAAAATAATTATAAAATAATGTTTATAATATTTATGAAAAATGAACAAAAAGTATTAATTCCATACTCAAAAATATATCATGAATACTAAAAACCTACTTATAAAACTATAAAACTACCAAACACTCCAATATTTAAAAATCTACTTACAATAGTGTAGATGGTCACACTAGGAACTAAAATATTAAACAAGTTTGGTTATCTTTTATGGTTGTTAAAATGTAACCACCAAAGGTTTACATTTATTGTTAAATGCCTCGATCAATGTAAAATCATGTTCACCTCCGACAATCATGTCAACATTTTCCTTGAATTTGTAAATAATTACAGATTCGCAATAGCACTTGTTTAACATTATGACGCAGCGTGTTATAGATACCTGTGCACATGTTAAAATGCAGATGATGTGACAAAGTTGAATATTTTTGGTATACACTAGTGGCCAAAATTCTCGAAACTTTTCAAAAATTTTAGTTTTGTTATCAGCATTCCTCTTTTTCACAAGACTTATGTTATTTATAAGTTTATCTATAATTTTATTACATCGTTTTATGCTTCTACTTAATATTTAACATCTATTTTAAGGGGGAAAATCCTCTAAAAATTTAAAAATAAATAAAACAACAGCAGTTAGCTATTAGTAGATATATTTAAAAAAAGGTACAATATTTATTATCAACAAAATTAGTATTTGGTAGGATAACCTTCGGTTTTTAGGACAGATTAAATTCTGCGAGGTATGGAGTTGATGAGACGAGCCAAATCTTCTGGTGCAATAACTCTAAACCAGGTTTGAATAATGGATTCTATCAGTTCTCTCTTGTTGCTTGGGTTTCGGCGTGATACTAAGACTTTCAGCCTTGACCATAAATTTTCTATTGGATTTAGATCGGGACTATTTTCAGGCCAAGGCAGAACAGTAACATCATGGCTTCTCAACCATTCCATGGAAGTCTTAGCCGTTTGACAAGGCACTTCATCCTGCTCGAAGATGCATTGTTGGGCATCCCCTTCGAACAAATCTATAGTCAGCAGCACTTTGGCTTGCAGTATCTCTTTCTGATATTTTTTTCCATTAATATTACTGCTACTCTAATGAGGTGAGGCAAGACCTTTCTATCTATCTTTTTTTGATACCATATTGATAACTCTCGTTGCGTTTACTCCTTTGTCATTCAATTCGTTTGGAATTGACTCGGTGCTTGTTGTTGCTGAAAGCCCTTTTAGGATGACTCTCGTTAGCTTCTCGCTATCTATTGGGTATGCTATATATGTAATAAACTCTACTTGGGGGGATGTTTTCCTCCAGTATCTTTACCATACCCAGGTAATCCTCTCTTGTTTTCGTATTTATCACGATTAATCTGCCGGATTTGGATTTGTGTACAGATATGATACCTTTTTTTCGCTTGTCGTTATCTAAGAGTCATTTACGTTGTTCTCTTTTTCAGCTTGGCATTCAACTTGTTTTTGTTTGTTTTCCAAAAAAGTTTTTTTGGGCTTTCTTTTTCTCACTTCTTTTTTGTGTTTCTTTATCAGCTTAAGTGAGCTCCTGGTCTTTACGTTCGTTTATTTTCTGAGATTGTTTTTCAGCAACACTCATTTCTTTCGTCTCGCTACTGCTGTTGGGTTTCTCAGTAGCGGCGCCTCTTTTTTCTTTCTTCGTTTGGACTTTTGTCCAGCCTCAAGATTCTGTTGTTGTTTTTTCTTCGGCTCTTGGGGCTTGCCCTTGCTTTCAGATGGTTTATTTGCGCGGACAGTTGAGGGGATTTTTTCCATCACTTCTGGCATGTTCATGGTTGCCTTCCAGAGGTCGGTATCCATCTCTTCTTGACGCTTAGCCTGGACCATTATATGGCTGACAAATTTTTGTATTTCTTTGTCTTTTTTCCCTGTTTTCTTTGCTCAGCTCAGTCATCTGAGCAAAGAGGTCTTGGATTTGAGGGTTGGCCTTGATTTGCTCCGTCAGTACGTTGACTGACGTCAAAAGCTCATTGGCTTTTTCCCGCTCAGCTATTTCTCTGGCTATCTTATTATCTTCCTCTTCGTCAGTGGAATCTTCTGTTGGTATTTGTCTCTTTTTTTTCTTACCGACCTCTGGTTCGGCTTCCTTGATGGCGATGATGTCCACACGACTGGGACGTCTCTTCACTGGTTGGGGCGGGACTTCATCTGACGTGGTGGCTGGGCTCGGCTTCTCATCGATGATGATGACTTCCATGGCTGCCATCTCCGTGGTGGTAGAGATTACGTCATCTGTATCTACTTGACTTTTTGCATTCTCCTCCGACTCTGTCACCTGCGTGACATCACAGTTTGGGGGGGGGGAAGTCTGTCACTCATTGTACAGAAAGGCTGTGAACATAAGTGTTCATAATTATTAAGGATTTTTCTACTCTTAAGACTCTGTTTTTGTCATTTCGCCTGGCCGCTGTCAGTCGATTTTCCTGGGTGTCATCCCAGCTACCTCGCGGAAGTTCACTCCCTGTGTTCACCGGGAGGGATCCACTTGCAGTTTCTCGTTCCCTAGACTCTGGGACCGTTTCTGTCCGATCTTAAATTCAAAAAATCAAGGCCTTACAGTGTCATCCCAGACGCGTCATAGGGTATCTCGGGTCCGTCTGAGCCTCTATGTTTAGCGTTTTCGTTCTTTTATTAATCTCCCACAGATGCTAATTAAAATAACATCCCTCGGTTTAATTAATATTCAATCTCCCGTTGCTGCTTCGCTTCGTATGACTCCGCTGCCCAGTTAAACTGACTACCAGTGCCACGCACGGTGTCTTACTCACCGAGAGCTGACAAGCTCTGTGGCTGCAGGTCAGTCGCTTTCTCCTTGGCACTTCTATACTGCTCGATGGCTCAAGTCGAACTGCTATTGATTGATAACAAATATACGGCATTTGACATATGAATAAAAAACGCAGAAATTAATTTTTTCGATTATAAACGATCACATGTCACTGAAAACGCATTTAAGAAGACTGTTTTGGGTGTAGATTATTGCAGTAGTTTTTTTTTAAACGTACTAGTGTAATTGAAAAAAAAAAGTTTTACGTTTTAGATCATTTTGCTGTGTGAAAGTTTAAATTCAACGTTTTTAAGCATATTTCAAATGCCTTTTGCAAATGCAAAACATTTGTTGTATCAGCTCGAGGTAAAAATTCGATATCTTTTTATTAAAGTGACCCATCGACAAAAGTCAACAGGCTTTTTAAAGGTAAAGAGTTTAGCTTTTTTATTCAGTTTTTATTTTGCCGCAAATAAACTCAGATTTTAGACAGGTGTTAAATAAATTAACGTGGCGCCATTTTTACCATTTTTTATGATTCTTACGAAATCAATACAATCTATCCCTTTTATTGCCTGGCCACTATAAAGTTTGGATTAATAAAGCCTAATCTTTAAAAGTTGTAGCATGAAATTTCAGTTTTGAAACTGAAATTTCAGAGTAGAAAAATATACTGACTTTGCCATAAAATTTTAAAATTATCAAATTATTAGGGCAGTACATATGTTTTTTTTACAGATGTCATTTGTTAATAATCGGTCGTTACCTCAAAAACAAGAGATAGAATGGGTAAAAATCTAGGAACACATTAAATGTCAGGAATTTTAAATAATATATTACTTGTTATCTGGTTTCATTTAAAATAATTATAAAATGGCTCATGTCCACTATTTTTAATAATGATTAAATAACAAAAAATCATAAAAACCATGTTCATATGCATTAGTTCAGTTCACAAAAACTATCTTAATATCTATAAAAAATTATCTACAAAAAAGATATCGATTTTGTTTTAAATAAATAGAATGCCACATTTAAATGCACGCCATTGTTGAGTCGAGAAGGTAAAGTCGTCGTAACACTGCTAGAAGTAGGATTGCATTACCCTACAAGATTTCCAGTAATGACTAACCGTATTCTTATCTCCCGCTGCCAGCCAATCGACTCTTCTGCATTTTTCCTCGACCGAATTAAGTTCCAAATTTATTGTCGACGATATTTCCAAATGAATATCGGTATTGCTAATTGAAAATTCTATTACGGTTTCAGGAAAAGGCCGAACTTGAAGATAATAAATATTATTTTAGTGTAGTCGAAGTTTTATCTTTATGACCCGTTAAAAATGCTAGGACAGCTTATAGCGTTAAATATTATCGTACTTTTAAACAACTTTGTGTACCTACTGGAATTTAGTTTTTTATTTTAGGGAGTATATTACTATTTATTTTATCTGCTATCATATACATACACCAATAACCTAACAAGCTTAAAGGCTCGTTTTTCACGTTGGTAGTACTTTTGCAAAAGTACTCTCACGATAGTAACCATGAAAGTAAGGAGTTTACACGTATAAAAAATTTTCTCGATAGTAGTTAATAACAAGATGATCGATACAGTGTTAATGGTGCGGCAGCAGCTGCTGTTGTTGTCGAAATAATTAAAAAAACCTAAAGAGGTATGGGTAAGAAAATGGATAGAGAGAAGAAGTACCAAGAAGAAGAGGAGAATACCAAAAGCTTTTTTTAACTTTTTACGCATGAATGATATAATTTTTAATATCTTTTTAGTATGCAAATAAGGTAGGTACATTTTAAACCACCTAATAATTCTAAATTTTATTTTTTAAAAAATGTGTTTTTTTAAAGTTCGCATTAAGATACAGAATAACAATACCGTGATGCAAACGCCTCTATCACAAAGCTAAAACTTTAAACAGCTTACCAATATCTTCTTACTACTCGCGACTCAGGATCTTTGTAATATCTTTACCGAGTGCTGAAGTGTACGAAGGGTACGTTTCCACCAGATGTCTTTGACGCTATATACGAAGTACCGTAAACCGGGGTAACTTTGCCCCTGCCAGGGTAACTTGGCTCCATTACTAAAAAAAGTTTCATTTTAATTTACCTATGAATTAAAAACCGTCTTCACAAAACGCGCGTCGCCGTTTTACTGGCTGCCTATTGACAAAGCCTCTCCACGTGCAGCATCGACTTGCTCTTCCATTTACATGCCTACAGCGAGTCGAAAAGGTAGTGATGTAAAAACTTCGGTAAAAACTACATAAAAAATTTGGTGTGTGTAGAAAGTTGTGCTATTATCTCACAAATATTTGTGTATGCGTTAAGTGTATACTGCTTATCAACTTTTTTACTCAATTGTGACTTATAAATGAACAAATGAAAAACTTTTCTTTTTCTAAGAGTGTTTAAATGAAATAAGAAGATGTGAAATCTCACACAAAAGGGCAGAAGAAAAATATAAGATTCCAAGAAGGACCGTTTTAAATAAACTGAAAAGGAAACATTCCAAAACGCCAGGAAGGCAAAACGTATTTACTCCCGACGAAGAAAACCAATTTGTCAATTGCCTGATTTATATGGGAGAGTATGGGTTCCCTATTAACGCAAGGGAACTAAGAAAAATTATCAATAATTATTTAAACCGTTGTGGAAGAGATGTCAAAATTTTCAAAAATAACTTGCCTGGCGAGGATTGGATCAAAAAATTTGTGGTCAGACATCCTGAAATTTCCCCACGTTTTGCAGAATATTAAACGTGTACGAGCAGGAGTTGATGAAAACATATTGAGAAGCTTTTTCGAAAATCTGGCAGTCGAGTTAGAAGGCGTTCCTCCAACAAATATATGGAATTGTGATGAAACTAATCTCACTAATGATCCCGGCAAAAAGAAAGTCATTGTCAAAAGAGGTTGCAAGTATCCAGAACTAATTAGAAACGCTTCAAAGACCTCTGTGTCCATTATGTTGTGTGGAAATGGCGAAGGTGAAGTTTTACCGCCCTATGTTGTTGACCGGGCTACTTAAATGTGGACTACTTGGGCTGAGAATGGGCCAAAAGGATGCCGTTACAACGCTAGCAGTTCTGGATGGTTCGATGCCAATATTTTTGCAGACTGGCTTGAATTCCAGTTGTTACCTAGGTTTAGGAAGCTGAATGGTAAAAAGTTATTACTATGCGATAACCTCTCTTCACATATTACAGTACATGCACTTCAACTCTGTCGTGAAAACGACATTCATTTAATTTGTCTGCCTCCAAACAGTACACATTTGACGCAATCTCTAGACGTGGCTTTCTTTCGGCCCCTAAAAATAGCCTGGCGAAAAATTTTGTCAGATTGGAAAAGTACTGAAGATGGCATCCACAACACTAATATACAAAAGCAACCTTTTCCTCCATTGTTGTCAAAAGTGATGGACTTGCTTGGTCCACAAATTAAATCTAATTTAGATGCAAGTACTCAGCCCAATACCACGAAAATGCGACCCATCTGTTGTGCAATCGGAGTTTTTAAAAGCCCTCGAAGCAAAAAGATCCGATTTGACAACAACTGTTAACCACCGCAGAAAAAAAAATTAATGTTCCAGCTGGAAAAAGTGTTTGTGCAGTCAACGATGCAGATATGGAAGAACCTACAACCTCTGGCATGAATACCAATAAGCAACCAATAACTCCTGACGAACCTTCCGATGAGGAATCAAATATTGTTCGCTTTAGAGCTAAAGAGTTGGTATTTGATGATAATTCATCGGACGATGTAGACTTTGAAGAGCTTACCAGGAAAAAAGAAGTTGAAAATGAATTTGTAAATTTTTTAGATAACAAAGAAAACAAACAATAATTTTGAAAGTTTTGTTCGAGAAGTGGGACGATTTGTAGTGTTTTCTTACGAAAGCCACCTATACCCCGGGCGCATTATGGCTTTTGATGATAAAACGGTAACCATTAGCGCAATGGAAAAGTCTCTCAAACTCTGGAAGTGGCCTTCAAAAAAGGATGAACTGACTTACCTATGGACTGATGTACTAGGCTGTATTATTACTCCTAAACAAGTTTCTAAAAGGGGAGTCAGGAACAATTCCTGAATTAAGTTCACGTTATAATTAACACTTATTTATGTTGATTATTTTAAAATAAATAACGCTGCCTTCTTTTTTAGTTTTTTTTGCACAAATAATATTTTTGGAGCAAGGTTAATATAAGCAACCCATTAGCTTTGCTCCAACTATATGTCACTATACAAAATTTCATGCTATTATGAGGTGGAGCAAAGTTACCTCACACTATAGGTAACTTTGCTCCCTTATTTATTAAAAAAAAATTGGTTTTAAATTATTTTTAGAATAAAAATTACCATACAATAATTACATTGTATACCTTCTTCATCAGTTATTAAAAGAAATATAATACTAGTAGACATTTTATACACGTTTCCTGGAAATTCCTTTAATAACTCCTAAAAGTGCACCAAAGTTACCCCAGTTTACGGTAGTGGAATACTAAATTCCTGATCAAAATTAACGCACCACTTAATTAAATATTTACAATATGAATACAAAATAAAACTAAATAACATTAAAATAATAATTTACACCTACAAATAGGTCCAACATGACTTTATAATGACCTTAATTTGCCTTGTTTCATTAAAAATTTGTTTTTGCCGGAAATGCGTAAATAAGCTAGCATAACTCACCAACAAAAAATCAGTAACGTAACACAATAAAATTCATCTGGGTCAAAACTAACACTGTGTAGGCCCTTCTCTACTTGATACTTGATATCAAATGTTTAACAAAAGCTTGCGGAATATTCTCCCATTCTTAAATAACGGCCTTAATGAGTTAGTTGTGATTGGCAATAGGGAGTCTACGACTTCGAATCTTTTTTTTTTAGATAGTCCCATAGATGCTTTATGAGATTCATGCCCGGACTGTTAGGTGGCCACTCTAATAATGGAATATCAACATCATTTAAGTAGCCAATAACCTGTCGAGCCACATGAGGACGAGCGTTCTCTTGCATAAGTCTTGCATAAGAAAAAATTAGGTCCAAAAAACAGAGCAAGAGGCACTACATGCTCGACAATAATGGTGTCTAAGTAATAATGGGCATTCATAGACCTCGTACGTATGGGGACGTACTAAACATACTAAACATTTTAGAGCCACCACAAAAAGGTACTTCAGGGAGATATTGCAGCTGACAAACCTTTCTTCTCGCCTTCGCCAGACACGTTTACGACCATCTGGAGCTTTTAGGCTTACTTTAGTCTCATCGAAGAAAAGGACTCGTTCTCAATCATCGATTGTCCCATCTTGCAAAATTCAATCTGTGAACCCCGTGTTCTCTGGTAAGCAAGGGTTTTTTGGCCGGTTTCCTGTTGCACAATTGTGCTTCATGTAAACGTCTTTTAACTGTTCAAGATGATATCGCGACATTTCCGACATCTGCTAGTTCATTTTTTAGCATATTGCTGGTGACTCTCCTATCTCTGAGAGCACGTTGTCTCAAAAACGATCATAAATTTCATTAGTTCAACGTTTTCGCCCTTGCCCTGATCTTCGATGGTACGACCTGGTATCATTATATCGTCTCACCTTGCTACTAATGCTGGAATGATGTCTTCTTAACAAACTTGCTACATATTGCATTGAATATCCTTCATCTAGGAGAGTCGATGCTAGCTCGGTCTCCTCCATTAACAAATTTCTTTCGCGGTTCATTTTTTTATATGATCTTTAAGCGAATGAACCTTCAAACATGCTTGTAATTAAAAATATCACAATAAAAAGCTTGTTTCTCGCAAGCACTTTTCTTTAATCGGCACTTTTTAAGAAAAGTTCAACTGACTATTAGTTTAAAACGAAGTTTAATACAAATTATTGTTAAAACAAGACTATTTTTAGCTTACATAACAACTGTCACTGTCAAACAAGGTCCATAGGCAACTGGTCGTACAGCAAATTATCAATAACAATAAAGATTATTGAGAAAAATATTAGTGGTGCGTTAATTTTGTCCAGGAGTTTGTAGTGTAGAGATATAATTTTAATATCTTTACTTATAGAAATTCTACAAAACATAAAAAATTAAGAGATGCTTAACAAAGCAACAAAATATTTTAAAACATGTTAACTGTGGTTCTATATTATTATTGAGTCATAACCAGCATTATCATCTCCTGTCCAATTCAAAAAATAACTTACGAGGTGTGACTTTGGTTTTTTCAATCTATAACAGAGGTTATTAATCTTTGGATATCGGCCATTATCGGCCAATTATGTTGACTAAATACGCCAAATTCATCGGGGGAACAGACGATTTTTGGGATGCCACTTCCTTCAAAGCTTTTACAGCCTCATCTAAAGAATCATCCCACTGTTTGTTTTTTTACTTGCAGACCATTTGCGATTTGTCTGAACTATATTAAATAAATGGAAGGAAGAGGTTTTTTCATTCTTCCTAGGCTCTTATGCCAATTTTCTATTAGATGTGGGCTGTACATTGGGCTGTTAAACTTTGTCTGTGTCTTTCTCACCGGATTGGTGGTGAAAGGGGCTTTTTGAGATTTTTAAGTCGATTCTTTATCTGATGTTGCATTTTTCTCACCTTTTGCTGAAAATAGTTGACATTTTTAAAAAAAATCCTCACTTACTAACTATTCTGATGTTTTGGCAACGCTGTGGGGTTCTGACGTCGGAAATATTAAATGACTTGTAATCATTTTTATATGAAAAATTCTATACCTCGTTTTTCACAAATAAGCATATGACTTATCCCCTTGTAATCGAACATAGTAATGATAACACAGAGGATAATCAAACATTTTATTACGTTAATACAAGTTTACTTAAGAGCAGCTTTTATTTAAGTACCAAACACGTTAAACATTAAATACCTGTGCATTCAAATATAGCTATAAACGATACTTCAAACTTTTGATCGTCGGATTGATGAATCCGGAAGAACATCAGCTAAGTGTTTATTTGTTGGTAGATTTTAGTAAAAGTTTCAGTGATTTTGAAATATACGGCAGTAAGTCCAGCAGGTGCTGTTTCTTTTCTATCGTTGTAGGTACAGGCTTGTTATAATATGTATTCTTGTGTAATAAATTTCTAGCCGCTGTCCCCTCTTTCCTAAATCTACGGTCTTGAAAGATTCTTCTTTTTCAAAGAAAAACTTGTTTTGAAACTGTTTAGATTTTTTATACCATAACAAACGAAACTGTCGTCAGTTTATCTTGTTATACTAAGTATCAGTTATGCTGTTAACTATACTACGTTCCACGTTTAGAAAATAACATTGCGGATATAGGGCCATGTATTTGTTATGGACGATAGCAACGCGGCGTTGCCACGACACATACAAGCACAATTTAGGGTTGTATAATTTGTATTTTTGTTTCCACAAACATGAATTAAATTAATGTTTTTTAACGTAATTGACCAAAAGTGCCCATTCGAAACAAGAGATGAAAAGTAAGGAAAATGATTTAATTAGATAAATAGTATTTACAAAAGATAATTTTATTTTATCTTATTTTAATTATAGTAACGACAGTTTATTTGTTTTTCGGTGAGAATACGATATGCCATGAATCATAGAAATCAGTAGAAAATATTGACCGCTTGGAATGCGTATATCTAATTACTAATTGCAACTTAAAATAATACGATGTGCGTATGTCAGCTATTTTATGTCGTTCTCTGACTACATAATGATAATAAGGCTTTTATTTAGTAGTTATTCTGACTTTACAGTTAAATGTTAATTGAAAATGAAAATTCAAAAATTAAGCAAAGGGAATATCTTGGACATCCGTGCAAAAGAGAGTGTCTGAGAGTTTTGGCAACACTGATCTCCATAAGCGTAATGTTATTTTCTTAACTTGAAACAAAGAATAGTACAGAATTAAATGTCACCAAAATTAAGAAATGCAGAGCGCTGCATTTCTTTACCTAAAAATTGATATTTTGTTCCAACGTTAGAAGTAGTTCGAATTAGTTGAGCCCAATCATGTAAATGTTCTATTTGATTTCTAAATCTTATTTTTTATATTAGTCTATGATCCGTATCGCACTCCATGTGTGTATGGCCTAGTATTAAAAACGAATGGTTAATAATTTTTAAATTTGCACAGCATTATAATGCAGTTAAACAACCTGCTGTCATAAAACTGTTTTTATTCTGGCCAGGACATCAGTCTGAATACATTATAAGGTTTTTGACTTTAAGGTCTAAATCTTTTGTTAGGTATTGATATCGGCAGGAACTTATTTCATTTTCGTCCCGTTTTGCTAATGATTTATGTCATAAATAGCAGTGAGATAGTGAGTTGTTACAGTAGTGAACTTTAAGATTAAAAGTCCACAATTACCTCTTGTAAAACCACTCACCGCTTTGGAGATATGGTGTTGGCAGGCATTGATGGAGATCAAAAGTAGTAGTTTTCATTTTAGCATGATTCTTAGTCAGAAATTTATTTTCTTTGCCTTTATATTCTTGATCAGCTTGTAAATGGTGTCCATTTAACTCTTCTTTTAGTAGTATTATTTTATCCCCATTCTGTCAGATATTAATATTCATTTTTAATTTGTCACATGTACGGCATGTGTTATTTCTCAGGTTTCTTTATACTGATGTTCAAGCTGTAAAATATGTTTTCGTATATTTTACGATTAATAAAATTATCTGGGTATATCTTCGTGTAAGCTTCATAAAGAGCCTGTTGTGTTAAGGTAAATATTTTTTCGATGAGTGCCTTCTTGTATAGGGACTTTCAAATAAGGGTATAGATAAAATGTGATTTCTTGCCGTTATTTTCTTAACATCTAATACATTTTTGAGATTTTTGTGATATCGTCGTTAGTCTTATGTCATTACGCCTAATATTTGAAAAACATTTTTTCACGTTTGTAACTTCTATGAATTTCTTAATAATATTATTCAGAAATTTTTTGAAAACTCGCAAGCTAACTTTGTCCTTTAACTTTTTCTTGCACTAATTTCTACATAATTTCATCTTTTGCACAATTTTTTCTTTAATCTCTTTTCCTGTTCTTTTAACATACGTCTTATCAAAAGTTTATTTTTCTCGTCCCTTTGTGCGTTTTTGAACTTTCTTGCGGACTTTCTCGTCTAAGTTATTTTGGTCTACTAAAGTATTATTTATATCTTCTTCTGAATTGGCTCTTCTGTTATTTCTTTCTACCATATCGCTGTCCTTGTCAAAGTTGTCATATTTTTTTTCCATAGAAGGAAATTTTTCTGCATTGGTATAATCCCTTCCAAGTGATTACCAACATTTCAAGATCTCTTATTGCAATTTTCTAATACAGATTCCTTACCTAAAGAATATAAATATCCGAATATTCTCTGGTGTATCTGTAAAACAGAGTTTCCCAAACTTATCTAAACCGCGACCCCTTTTTGCTAAAAAATTTGTTCGCGACCCCCCAATTTCCCCCCACTCATTTATTCAATATTATTTGACAGAAATAGCGTGCCTAATTTACAATTATCTGATGGTTTCTCAAATTTAATTTCACTTTACTGTTTAAGTTTAAATCAAAAACCATTATTATTTTATTTTAATACAATTATTTTAATGATTGCGATCTGTCCCACTAGTAATTAGTAGTAGGTACTTCTGCCAGAATAGCATTTACAATAAAAATAAATAATAAGAAGTCGACTGCACATTGTACACCGCGACATATTAGCTTGTGTCTACATCGCAAAACTCTTCCATGATAATCGCGAAAGTGCTCGCTACTAGATGGCACTCTGGAACATTCTCGTAGCCTCGTTTTGGCTTTATATAAGCGGCGATGCGCAACGAAACCTCAGTTCGAATCCAAACAGCCTATGATGGCGAACGCCGTGTTGAGTAATGGGTAAATATTTTACGACTTACGTATTCCCGTTCACGTATTTTCTCTACGATAAATTATAAATTATGGATAAGTTTTTAAACAGAATTGCAGAACCATCTACGTCTGAAAGTGGCAGTAGCAGCAATAAAAAGAAAAACAGATTCTACATTGATGAATATCTTAAATATGGTTTTACCGTTATTTCCAATAAACCACAATGTGTTATTTGTGGGCAAGTCTTGTCTAAAGAAAGCATGAAGCCATCAAAGTTACTTCGACATTTAAATAGCAAACATCCAGATAAAAAAGACAAGCCCGTAGAATTCTTTGAAAGAAAGCTGAACGTCCTTCACAAACAGCAAGACAGTTTTCCATTGGCAACCACTATTAATGAAAAAGCATTATTAGCAAGTTATAAAGTTGTTTATCGTGTTGCCAAAACTAGTAATCCGCACACAATTGCTGAAAATCTTATTTTTCCAGCAGCTGTTGAAATAGTGCATATAATATGTGGGGAAAGAGAGGCTGCAAAATTAAATACAATACCTCTGTCAAATAATACTATCCAAAGAAGAATTAGTGATATGGCAGAAGATATTCAAGCGCAAGTTGTGGAAAATCTTAAGAAATACAAGTACTTCTCTCTTCAAATGGACGAATGCACAGATATATCTAACTGTGCCCAATTCATTACGTTTGTAAGATATGATACAGATAATGGCATTCAAGAAGATATTTTATTTTGTTCCCCATTGGAGACCAATACCACTGGAAAATGTTTACTCGACACTTTTGTGAAACGTACATGTAAATATGATATTGACTGGGGTAAATGTATTGCTATATGCACAGATGGCGCTAAACCTATGACAGGACATAAATCTGGGCATAAATAATGCCTAATGCCAAATGTAGACATTGTTTTTTACATCAAGAAGCTCTTGCGTCCAAAGCTTTACCTCCTGAAATGGACTGTGTTATGAAAACCATTATTATTAAAGTTGTAAATTCCATTAAAGGAAAATCTTTGCAGACCCGTATTTTTAGAAAAATTTGCGAAGACATAGGTGCTTTATTTGAAAATCTTCTCTATCACACCGAAGTAAGGTGGCTTTCAAGGGGCAACGTCTTAAAAAGAATATTTCACTTAAGAGCAGAGCTTTTCATGTATTTGAAAAATGAGAAGTCCCCATATGAAAATCAATTTTCCGATCCTATTTGGCTTCTGAAACTAGGTTTCCTTGCTGATATTTTCGAGTAATTAATTATTTTGAACAGTAATTTACAAGGTCGCCACATTATTATAATTACAGCCACAGATAAAATTAAGGCTCTTTAAGAAAAATCGATTTATGGTCAAAAAACAAAAAACAACTCTCTTGGCAAAAAACAACTCGATTCATTCAAGTGCCTACAGGAAATTAGGGAAAATGTATCCAATTACAGTGCTACAAATTTTTAACAAGTTTTTGCTGACATGCATGTTACTTTGCTCAATTTAAAACAACAGCTCTGTGATTATTTCCCCGAATAAATTTAAAACAGTTACGACAGTTGCAGATGGATACTAAATCCGTTTTTAGCCAATTCCTTCCAACATGTTGAAATACCAATAAACATGAAAGAAAAACTTATTGAAATATCAAGTGATGAAATGTTGAAGCTCCAATTTTTTTTTTCCAGAACTCGGACCAATTTTGGACCGAAAAGATGCAGGAATACCCCCAGTTGGCGAGTGAAGCTGTAAAATGTTTGGTTCCATTTGTAACATCATATTTGTGTAAGTTAAGTTTCTCGTCTATGACTGCCATTAAAACAAGAGTTAGAAATCGTCTCGTACTTGAAAATGATATAATTATGTGTGTCTCAAATACACAGCCTAGATCTGAAAGATTAGTTTCATAGAAACAGGCGCATAGCTCTCATTAAGATTATAATATTTGACTTTGTTTTACTCTTTTATTTTTACAGACTTTAATATTTAGTTTTATATTTCGTCTGTTAATAATTAATTGTTAATTTCTATTTACGGCATTGTTAAAATAAAAATACATGATCTAACATAGTGGTACTTTTGTCTTATTTTGAAAATATTCGGCGACCCCCCTAGTACCTCATTGCGCCCTCAGGGGTCGTGACCTCCACTTTGGGAAACACTGCTGTAAAACATTATCATATTTACTTATTTATTCCACGTACAATACATACAGAAACTACCATAGAAATATTATACCTAATTTATTTTGCTTATAATTAATAAAACTTCAAAAAACGACAACGTGACGTAACGCTAATGTAGTGTATCTTAATTTCTCTTCGGTACACTTTACAGTTCCGCCAAACGGGCAAAATGCCCATGAAACTTACGAGACCCGCATAGGCGGCCTTTGCTTGATGGTTTCCGTAGAGATCAATTAATTTGAATTTGAATATAGTCCCAAGTGAGCCGCAACGCAACCATTAACGCAATACTCAGCTCGAATTTCGCCTTATGCATACATATTCAATAAGTCTAACAGGTTTGCTTCCTCGGTTTCTCTCCAATTTGTGCACTATTTCGGTAAATATCTTGTCTGGGATGAAATTTATATTGCAACGTATGCACGTGGAGTGTTGTTTAAGAGAGAAATTGCACTTCTTTATTGCTAATGTTCAAAATTTGCTAAAAATTGTTTCACAAAACATACAAAAATGCTTTAGAAATCTTATTTTTAAGTAAAATCTTTAAATTAATTATAAGAAACATAATCAGTAGTTTAGTTATTAGTGGTGATTTAATTATCCGAAGTACATTTATCACAATATATACGGTTTCATCAAAATCTCACATAATTAGGAATTGCAATCCATTCATACAGTTTTGTAAATTAAAAAGTGTTTAACATACACTTCTTTTTTTGACTTATCTTTGATAAGTTAGACTTTATAATTAACACAGAGTCGTACCTACCCAATTGACAATATAATGGTACGTAACAAGAAAATTAAAATAAAAAGTACTTAACAATTTTATCCGATAGCCGTTACTTCTGACTACAGGGGTCTTGCATTGTTACCCGATCAACAAACATCATCTTACTCTACAACTACTCAACAAAAAGCAGCTACATTTCCTTTTAAGGAACAAGCCATTATTAACGCAGCAGTAGACACACTAAAACTAGAAAACTACGTTACACCGATAGGATCACTTGTACAGCCCAAAAATGTACTATTTTCATCAAGAATTTTTAATAATAGAATCTACATTTACCTTTCCAGCAAAGAAGTTGTTGACACCTTTTTAACAGGTCACGGAGGAATAAAACTGGGAGATAATATCATTAGAGCGAGAAGATTAGTCACTTCTGCTAATAGGTTACTTTTGTCCAATGTTTGTCCGACTATTCCTCATCACATCGAGAAATATCTTGCTGAGAAGGGCTTTCATCTACATTCACGGATGTCTATCTTAAGAGCGGGAATGCAAGTCCCTAAATATAGTCACGTCCTAAGCTTCCGTATCAATTTGGATCAATTTGGTCATATAGTCTAAACATCTATTCCTTCCTCCAATGCGATAGCTGAAAGTGAAAATCACTCTGTTTAGAATCAAATGGAAAACACTTGTAAAGTATTACCATACAGAAACGTTCTCATTCCCAAATATTAATACTACTTGATAAACCAATACTCAAAGCAATATTAAGAAAAAAGTTAAAAACCACTTAATCTGATACAAAAACTACAAAAATAGTTTCTACAGAATCACTTATCCAACCCGCAAAGTATTTTATTGATGAAATTTCAACTCGGTTCGAATTAAACTATATAGAGATAGTCAGCTTTCTGGCAGATGCACATGGTTCCTCCAATCCATTAAATATTGCACTAGAATACACGAAAAACGTGTCAAGACTTTTAATAATACTAACAAAAATCTATCCAACTTGTAAACAGACGCATTAAATCTAGAATTCTACGAATAAAAAGAAAAATACGTCGTCAGTTAAATACACAACAAAATGAAAAAAAAAAGACATCTCTGAAGATACTTATGTTTCTTAAGAAAGCACCAATAAAAAAAAGTAATAATAATAAATGGATATTCAGTGGAATATACAAGGATTATTTGGACCCATCGAAAGGCTTTAACTCTTAATAAAAGATATAAACCCAAAAATTATAGCTCTCCACGAAACAAACTTTAAAAACAACAAAAAATATAACTTAAAACACTTTTATTAATCCTACAAATCAGAAGCTACGCTAACAATGCAAGCGGTGGGGTATCAATATATGTTAATTCTAATCTAGAACCAGAAGAGATTCCTTTTCACTCTGCTTTAGAAGCCGTAGCAATTAAAGTTCAATGTCCAACTCAGCTATTTGTATGCAATGTTTATATCCCATGAGATATGGATTTTGTCGCAAGAGACCTGAAACATTTAATCGAGCAAATTCCAAAACCTAGAATTATTCTTCTTCTTCTTCAAGTTCCACTCCTATCGGAGATTGGAAATCATTCTAACAATTATAATTTTATTGGTTACTCGCCTGAATAGTTCAATTGAACTGCATCCAAACCATTAACGGAGATTGCGTAGCCACGAGATTTTACGTCTTCCTACGCTTCTTCTACCTTTGATTTTACCCTGCATTATATTCCTTAGCAGTTTGTACTTTTCACCTCTCATGATGTGCCCCAATTATTCCAATTTCCTGATTTTTATGGAATTTAAAACTTCGCATTGTTTTCTTAGTTGTTCGAGAACTTGTTCGTTTGTTTTGCGATCCATCTATCCTTATTCTAGGTGACTTTAGACTTATTCTAGGTGACTAATTCTTATTCTAAGTGACTAGATCACCAGACTTCTTATTTTAGGTGACTTTAACTCTCGCAACATTTCATGGGGATGTTATTCCACAGACAAAAGAGGAGAAGAAATAGAAAAAGATCTTAATGAAACAGATTTTGTACTATTAAATACATGAAAAAAACTTGGTTTCACTATGTTACCGGCAATCATTCTGCTATTGATCTGACTGCTATTGAAGTGAAAGTTCCCTAGCTTCTAGTGTAAGCTGGGAAGTATTAACCCGTACCTACGATAATGACCCCTGCCCTATAAAAATAAGAATGAATAATTCCACAAAAGCAATTATAAAATGTTCAGAAACATGAAAAACTAAAGACGCAAATTGGATAGCTTACCAACAATATATTGAAGACTACCTACCTAATTTTGGAACAATAAGAGATAATATTAATGTTGTTACAGACAAATTTACCCTAATGTTAACATAGGTAGCCACAAATATTATAGGCAAAACAGCAAAATCAAAACGTAAACATTCAGTGCCGTGGTAAAAAAAAATAATGTGAAGAGGCACTTAAACCAAGTAAGCTTGCATTTAATGTGTTAAAAAAACATCATACACCGGAAAACATAACAGCTTTTAAAAAATATAGAGCCTACGCAAGGTACGTAATTAAGAAAAATAAACGTGAAAAATAGCAAAATTATGTTTCCACAATGACCGAAAATACTCCTGTATCAGAGATCTGGAATAAAATCCATAGGATTAAAAGCATTTCATACAGCATTGAGGGGAACTTAATTACAAATCACAGTAAAATAGCCAACGCTTTAGCGAACTCGTTTCAGACATATTCAAGTGATTCCGTACATGACCTATTAGTTGTCGAAAACAAAAAGAAAATAGAAAAAGAGGTCAAAATTATTACAGATTCTATCAGTCCGCTAAATGTTGCAATAAGTATGCAAGAACTAAATGAAGCACTACAAGGACTTAAAAACTCTAGCCCTGGATCAGATGAAATTTTAAATTGTTTTTTAATTAATCTTTCTTTAGCTGCTAAACATCTACTCTTTAGATGTATTACTCTAGATATATTTAATTTTTTATTTTCGACCTAAAAATTTCCTAAATCGTGGAATACCGCTACAATAATTGGACCCTGTTCTGCAACAATGGTGTAAGCCACCGGCATGTTGTTCTGAGATAATTAGCCTTTTGTATTTCGTTATCATAGAAAATGCCCTTGCTGAGATTTTTTTCTTTAAATATGTTTTACTCTTTTACAATAATACATATAAACGGAAAATATCGAAATAAAACAATAACCTTTAATTTTTGGTATAAAAAAACTGGGTTACATGATTGTTGAAAAATTGAGTAAATGACCATAGTTAATTGTGTCAAAATAGTTTATAATACTATTTGATACAACAGATAATCAGAAAGCATTTTTATTGAGAAAAAGCAGATACAGGTATTTTTATTATTCATATACAACGTCAAATTGCTCTTCATCAATAGTAAAATCTGGCATCTGTCCATGTCCTTCTACATCGTCTATGAAATTGTCACTTCCGACTTTATCTAAGAAATTATAAAAGCCTTTTGCATCTGTAGGTACCAAATCCAAGATGTCTTTCAGGTCTTTTATTTTTTCAGCAGAAAGCTGTCTATCATTTGGTCACAGTGGAGGCAGTTCTATGTTACCAAGTAAAGATTTTCTGCCCTTTTCTGCCTTTTCGATGTTTACTGCTGAAAAGGAAGGATCTCTAACGTGATTTTTCATGTACAAAATAGTGGATTCATGCTTGTTCACTCAAAAAAGTGGGTTTTTATCCAATTAATACGCTGTTTATTATTTGAGTCGATCTTGCGATTTGTAATCGACCTCTCTAACTCCTTAACTGATACAATATCATTAGTTGCGATACGGTTAACAATAAACTTTTGTTTTCTTCGACAGGATTTCATGATGGTCATGTAGTCAGTATCTGAGTATACTCTCTGTTGTGATTTTAGGGAGTATTCGACGTCTCCAAAATGTTGGTCGTTGGGTAAAAAACTATGCCCAGAAAGTAAAAATTTTAATGAAATCGTTTCAAGGGAGGTATGATTCTGTAGTACATGAATAAGCATTAAAACAAGCTTAATACTTCCATTTTGACCTCCACATGAATCAGACCACAATATAAGTTTTTTAATGGGGGCATGTACATGTTCGTTAATGTATTTACGCAAGCACTAACCAACCTCTTGTGTGCCTCTGCCAGCTTCGTGTTCTAACCATATATTAAAAACACCTTTTCCTGTACTACCAACATTTATACCGATATTAAACAGATTGAGTTGCCTTTTATAATAAACAATTCCAGTCGGCAACTTAGGTATAGGGAGAGTTTTTTGTAGATCAAAAGTCAACGTCTCCAATGTGTCATCTTGTTTTGCAGCTTTTAGATCATCGTTCATTTGTTGTCTCAGCTCTTCCGCGATGTCAAGATGTCTCTTGTGATCTGCTTCCAGGTCTGCTCTTTCTTCATCTTGTTGTGAACTACGAATTTTGGCAGCGTATATATCGCACATGCGGCAAGTATCTTTATGAGGTTTTTTAAACCTTAAATTGAACTTAGAATAGAATACCTCTTTATATGTTGTAAGACTGACTGGCTCATCGGTCGTTTCTTTATAAAATTCGTACATTTTGGTCAAATTTAGTTCTGGATTTAAAAACTTCGAGTCTCTCTTATTGCGACAATAGTGTGAGATGTACTTGGGAAATGAAGATATATGCTGCTTAATTTCTGTAATTCTTCGTTCATCTATGGCAATTCGTCCGCCGCTCTTTAGTCCCCTATTATCAAGTATAACATTATTTTGTAACTGACTTAAGGCCAGTCGAATTCGATTATCGTTAATTTGAAGGGTATTTACAAACAAGGACTTACACACTTTATTGTCATTTATGTAACAGATCCTTGAATTGTTCCTCCTTGAAATCGGATTTTTTGTATAACATCTCTTTTTTGCAATTTCTTTAACGCACTTACCAAGTAATGCACATCGTCCCTCAAAAGTGTCTATGGTCCAAAATTGGTAATAACCGTCTTCTCATTTCGATACTTACACGTTCAGTGCACTTTCTGACGTATGTACATGAATACTGTTCCTTAAATACTTTAGGTTTAAATGTTTTGTTTCTTGCCGAAATGTACTCTTTGTTAGAATTCGACAACTTTTTTCTATCCTGTCTTGATTGCGTGGCTATCTTTCTTTTTCTTCCACGTTTCTTTCTGCCTTTAGAGAGAAAGGCCTAAAGAACTTAGATTTATTTGTTCGGCAGATGTCATTTGCTCTGATTCAGGCCAAGGTATTTGATCGGAAGAACCACTAAGTAAACATGATTCTTGGAAATAATTCAGAGTACCCAAGGTATCGTTGGTATCCTGATTTTAGTTTTGTTGTTCTTGAAATTTTTGAATCTTCAATTTAATAACAGTTCTGTTCTGGTTGTACTCATCCTGTTCCTGTAAAGATAGGAAATGTTATTAACAAACAAAAAAAGGTCTAAATAATTAGACCGCAAGCAGTAGACCAAATTAATTAGACTGAAAAGCACTTAACCGAAACCTCACTAGACTTAACAGTAGGAGATCGAAAAGCAAGAGACGGAAAGGATTAGGTACATAACAGGGTACCTAAAATCGTGTTAACGTCACTCTTCTCCTAGTTTATTTTTACCCTCACTAATTTGTTTAACGGATGAAAATGCTGTAGGTCTAATGCTGTTCGGTCTAGTGAGGTTTCGGTAAAGGGCTTTTCGGTCCTATGAGTTTGGTTTACTGCTTTCAGTCTAATGATTTCGGTCTAATTGTCGTTTATTGCATAAAAAGGCTTGTAATGTATAAAGTAATTAACTTAATTTGTCTTAGTTTTTCCCCCAATGTATAATGCAGCAATAAGCAACAACGGCGTAACCCACTACGTTTTATAGCATCAGGGTATCAACCGCTAAGTTTATTTGTGTAAATAGTAAACTACAGCATATTATAAAACAAATGATTACTTAGATCTATAGTCAATTTGTCCTAATAAAATAATTGATTTACTTTTTCTGTTAGTGCAAATACTGATTAATGAAAAATATTTTGATAGCTTATGTTTAATTTATTTTTACAGAATTTTTTGTTTAATTTACTTTTTGCAAACCCTACCGATTAATAGTTTAAAAAATATTATACTGCATACCTTGTCTTTTACACGAACCACTTTATAAATGTTTTTAAATACTACTAGTAGTTTAAACTACTCAGAAAACTGCAACGGACGAAAAACGTGTTCTGTTTTAAAAAAGAATTATTGTAGTTTATGTTGATACATAATTATACTTATTGAATAATTTTTAACAACAATGTAACCCGCACTGTGGATTACCTGATTGTTGTAGATTTATGCATTATCACTAGTTTGACGAATGTGGATTAGAACTTTGGTTAATAGATGTCGCTAAAGTACCAGATACGGCTTCTACCACATTTGTAAAAAAATTGGGGGTTACCCCATTGTTGCAGAACAGGGTCCAATTCTTCTTTTGAAACCTAACAAAAACAAGTCAAACCCGGAATCCTTAATATCTTCATTATGTAAATTACTAGAAAAATTTTTAAATAGACGGTTACAATTCTTTTTAGAATCAAAAAATCTAATAGATAATCAGCACGGCGACTTTTGGAGAAATAGAAGCACAACTGGCAATTTAGTGTCGATAGAATCGGTAGTTAATGAGGAATTTGAAACTATAATCGACAATATAATATAGTCGACAATTTACAACTGTCTTCTTTAATATAATTATAGCTTATGATACTATATGGAAATATGACGGTATTTTTAAGTTACACCATTGGGGCATAGAGGGAAATTTTTTAGCATTCGTCAAAAATTTTCTAGATGGCAGAAATTTCCGAGTTAAATCAAATCAGAAACTTTCAGAATACTATTCACAAGAAAATAGCATACCCCCAGGATCTACACTAAGCGGAACACTCTTTTTAGTTGCAATTAACGATATCGAGAACAGTATTCGAAACCCTGTTAAAGCAATCCTATATGCAGATGACCTCGTAATCTATATTTCTCATAAGAATCTTAACCCATCAAAGCCTTGTGTGACCACTTGGTTACGAAAACACGCCATCATTTAATGTTAATTGTAGCTCAAGTTAACGCTATAAATCTATCCGCAGTTTAACTTTTCGTTACTAGATGTCAGTGTATTCAATTTGTTACAGTGTTACATTCCACAGTTTGGAGCTAATAGTAGTTGTGTGAATTCATGCGTATTAACGAATGTGCAAATTATGGAACCGAGATTTGAGTAAGTAGTTTTATTAGTTTACTATTAAGACTTTCCGGCAATTTAAATAATTGTTGATATAGTTAAGGAAGTAGGTTATAACATAAAAAATATTGCAGGCAACCTGGCTCATTAACAAAAAATTTACATGAGACTGAATCAGACTGTTACCAAATGGTCACACTAGGTTAATAAGAATAATAATTATTTGTTTATTTACAGGAGAGGTTTGACGCTCCAGGAAGTCCTGGATATGGTTTATAACGATAAAAATGATACAACTGACATATATATATATATATATATATATATATATATATATATATATATATATATATATATATATATATATATATATATATAAGTCCACCTGATCCAAATGTTTGTTTGTTTGTTTGTTTTAACCGATGAAGATTCGGCTAGACGATAATGGTGGACTTGTGGATAACCTGTCCCGAAGACAATTATTAGCAGAAGCGGAGCTGGATTATTTTAATGATGCACCAGAAGAGACTAGTGTTTTTAATGAGATGGAAGACGAGCAAACACCACTTATTTCACCACTTCATACAGAACCTAATACTAGTTTTTTGAAATTACTAAAGCGTAAAAAGTATACTAAAAGAACTTGGATCGATGGAGATTTTGTAAAAACATCCGACTTTCCCAAAGCAGACTTCTCACAACTTAAAAATATGAGCCCTACAGATTTATTTGAGTTGTTTTTCGATACCGAAATGCTAGGCCATATTTTAGACGAAACTAGAAAATACGCCCTTTCTGTGAATTGTCCGGATCCGAAGATTACCTTGGACGAACCTCAAAGGTTTTTTGGATATTTTGATGGTGTCTGGATACAATTGTCTTTCTGGAAAAAGGTTTTATTGGGACAATGGAGCAGATAATTAATAAAATACAATTTTTCAAAGTTAAAAATATATTTAAAGAAAGCATATTTATTATATAAAGTTGAACAATTCATTCAAGTAAGTGATAACGACAAATTTGCTGTTTTATCAATCCAATAATTATAATTCATATCCAAAACTAGCACAAAGTTAATCATGCCTAATACATCGTTTTGCGCTAATTGTTCAAAGCTAACTTCTACCTCCGATAGAAAGCTCCAGTGCGATGGCTGTAAGAAACCAATACACATTGCTTGTACGGATCTGTCGGTCGATGATCGAGTTACTAGGCAAAAAGTACGTGGGATATGTATACTATGCAATGCATGCAGTTCAAACATTACAAATATTAATGAAATAAAGAGTCTAATTATCGAGTTTAAAGCAGACATTAAGAAGAAAATTGAAGATTTTGATACTAAACTATCTGAATTCAGCAATAAATTAAATCAACTCGATTCTATTACAACAACAGAATTTACTGACAGCATTGTCAATGAAGCCGCTGACCGCATATCTCGTTCCAAAAATTTTTTGGTTAGAGGCGTCCCCGAACCTACAGGAGAAGCACAAAATAAAAAAGATCATGATAAGAATAAAATACATTTAGCCCTAGAAGTCATTGGATGTCAAGAAAGTCCTGTTACATTTTATAGAGTCGGTAAACCAAATCAAAATAAACGTTATCCCCGCATGATAAAAGTGATAATGAGTTCTGAACACCACACTCGAAAAATTCTTCGTAACAAAAATAAACTTTTGGAGAACAAATCTACTGAAACTTATTCTATTATTGATGACAAGACACCTATGCAGCAACTTCGTTTAAAGGAACTTCGTACTGAGCTTGAAACTCGTAAAAATAATGGAGAAAATGACCTTACGATTAAATATGTGAATGGCTGTCCAAAGATAATGAAATTTCGTTCATAATTCTTCTGCACTAAAATTTACGGATTGGCTTCTTATGTATACGAATCTAAACTCTCTTATGTCCAAATTTAATGAATTTATAAGTACTGTTCAACTTTTAAAACCTCACATTATTCTCCTAACAGAAACGTGGCTTAATTCTTCTATTCCCGATGCTATTGTAAACATTGATAATTTTACTATATTTCGTAGAGACAGAGATACTCGTCGAGGGGGAGGAGTATGCATCTATTTAGCAAATGAAATTACCAACACTTTTTCCATCAGTAATAAAACAATAGACGTACCCGGTATAGAAATTATCCACTTACTTATTACTAAAAACTCTTTCATATTTAATATAGTTTGCATATATCGACCTCCCGATACAGTACTTACTCACGACAATATGCTTATTAACAAACTTGAGGAATTATCATCCCTTGAAAATCTTATTGTTGTTGGAGATTTCAATTTTCCAGAAATTAGCTGGCCCATTATTTCCAAAACTGATACTATTAATTCCCAAAATTTGTTTAAAAACTTTATCATGAACTCAAATTTATTACAACTGATAACTGAACCTACAAGGTTTAGAGCCAACAATAATCCTTCAATTTTAGATTTATTTTTCACAAATGACGATGAATTAATTTCTACACTTGAAGTGTCCTCTCCTGTAGGTCTTTCTGACCACTCGCTTATTACTGCTCACATTCAATTTAGTTTAACACCGCCTTGCAAAAATAATTTCGTAACGTATGCCACTACAAATTTCTTTGATGTAAATTCAGTTTTATCCCAGATAAACTGGCAATCTATTTTTCCTAATCACTCTGATCCATCGTCAATGTGGGACTCTTTTCTTCATACTGCTATTACAACAATTTCTGATCATACAACCGAACGGCAGGTATATAGAAATCGACTAAAACCTTGGATTAACCTCTCAGCTACTCATTTAATTCGACATAAGCGAAAGCTTTGGCGAAGATATAAACTCACTGGTTCCCCTGATGATTTTCTCGCCCACCGTAATTTTTCTAACCGAGTCAAACAATCTTTGCTAAAGTTAAGAACAGAATTTGAGGAATCTATCATTGCAAGTGGTAATAGTAAAAAAGTTTATCGGTACATTCGTACATCTTTATCTTCTAAAGTCTCCATACCATTGCTTCAAAAAGCTGATGGGTCTTTATGTTCTTCGAATAACGAATCTTCGGAATGTTTATTGTTATTCTTTTCTCAAGTTTTTACAGATGAATCTAACGATACCATTCCTCAAATAATGTGCCCTCGTTTGTCTAAAACTCTTGACAATATATCTTTCATACCGGATGAAATTAAATATCATTTAACCCGGCACCTGCCACGTGGGGTACTACCAGCACCCCATAACACATTTTCACCAAATATTTCGTATTTCAAGTTTTGCAACACTGCTGCGCGTCATAGTAGCTTTCTATAATATTGTACAGCATAGATCTATTTGAGTTTGAAGTGGTTATTTAGTGGCATTCTGACCTTGTAGCTATAAAGTCGACTGGAGTGTCATCAGATCCCCATCTGGCAGTTTAAGTTTTAAATTTTTTTTTGTGTTTTTGATAAACAGGTTGGTATATTTACAGTTTTTATTGCAATAACTGATTTAAATTATTATATAGGCTGTATACTAAATAAATATTATTTTTTTTTAGATATTTTACTTCACGCCCAATTTATTATGGCTTGGTACGAACAGGAACAAAACCGCTTGAGAGCTCTTCTAGAAGAGATGGAACAAGATGATATAGCAGAGATTGAGGATTCATCTGATTCTGAAGTAGATGCTACCCAGTTTAGCGACCACAATTCGGATTCAGAAATGTCAGCAGCTTCGGACGGCGAAGAATCTGTTTTAGATGCAAATACTGTTGTAGGTAAGGATGGGACTACAAAATGGAGAACTACAAGGGGGAATAGAAATGTTCGTACAAGATCGCAGAACCTTGTTGTTCATTTACCTGGTGTAAAACAGTGTGCAAAAAATTGTAAGACAATTTTGGAATGTTGGAACTTGCTCATAGATGAAAATATTCTTGAAATAATATTAAATTCTACAAACAAAAAACTTCAACAACAAACCGGTGATAAAAAAAAGCATAGTTATGAAACATGCATGGCTGAACTGAAGGCGCTGTTTGGTTTACTATATATTGCTGGGTCTATTCGTTCTAGACGTCAGAACATGGAGGATTTATGGTCAGAAGGTAGAGTGGGCATAGGCATTTTTAGAACAACAATGAGTCTCCATAGGTACTTCATGCTAATAAAATGCCTTCGATTTGACGACATAGACACACGCAGTGAAAGACGTAAAATTGACAAACTTGCTCCAATCCGTGATGTTTTTACAATTTTTCAAAATAACTGTGTAAACGTATATTCCATATCTGAATACTGCACTATTGATGAACAGCTGGTTTCTTTTAGAGGACGATGTTCATTTCGGCAATATATACCGAGTAAGCCAGCTAAGTATGGCATAAAAATATTTAGTATTGCCGATGCCAAAACATGGTACTCATTGACATTTGAAATATACGTAGGCCAACAACCTGAAGGACCTTATGCGGTATCAAACAGTGCAAATAACATAGTTATGCGGCTATCTAAGCCAATTTGGAATTCTGGTCGCAACATTACTGGAGATAATTGGTTCACAAGTGTTCCACTTGCCGTAGAATTGCTACAAAAGAAATTGACGTATGTCGGAACTATGCGTAAAAATAAAAGGGAGATACCTAAACAGTTTGTGGAAATTAAAAGAAGACCACTCAAAAGTTCAGAATTTGCATTTACCGACAATATGACAATTTTATCTTATATACCTAAGAGAAATAAAAATGTAATGATGTTATCGTCAATGCATTTAGAAGACGATTCTATTGATGAGAGCACAGGAGATAAGAATCTTCCAAATATAATTACATTTTACAACCAAACCAAGTCCGGCGTGGACAAGGTGGATGAGCTATGCGGTTCATATTCCACTGCCAGAACATGTCGAAGATGGCCATGTGTTGTATTTTTTAGAATGCTCGACATAGCTGGCATCAATAGCCACGTTATCCACACTGCGAATAATATTAACAACAAAACAATTGAACGGAGGATTTACCTGCAGGACTTAGGGTTCGATCTTGTGAAAGATTGGTTGAAAGTCAGATCAGCTAACTCACACATTCCGCGTACAATACGTGAGAAGGCAATAAAATATATTGGAGGCTCTACTGAATCAAACGAAACAACAGAACCGCCCAGAAAAAAGGCAAGGTGCTCTATTTGTCCAAGGAAAGATGACAAAAAAACAAACTTTTTCTGCGAAAAATGTTACCAACAGATGTGCCTAAATCACATGAAACATATTTGTGAAAAGTGTTTTAACCAAAAGGAAGAAGAACAAGAATCCGATGATAGCTGCTAATGAGTTTTACTTAATTTGTTTATAATAACTTTTTAGTTTTATTTTTTAACTTTTATAATATTAGTAGGTGTTAATAAAACATGTTTTTTTTATATTTTTGTATTACTCAGCCTATTATTTTGTTTATAAACACGTAGATCACAGAAAAGTTTTAAGGGGTACTATGAGCACCCCACGTGGCAGTTGACGTTTTGCAAAGCCACGTGGCAGGTGCCGGGTTAAGGAAACTGCGAAATAATTCATCACCTGGATTAGACGGACTCACCTCTTTTTTCCTCAAACAATGTGCAGATTCTGTAGCCATCCCTATATCTCTCATAATGACTGCTTCTTTTAATCAAGGTTCCCTCCCCTCGTCCTGGAAATTGGCTTCAGTTACTCCTGTATTCAAGAAAGGTAATAAACTTGATTGCAATAATTATCGTCCAATCAGCCTAGTTCCTATTGTCAGCAAGGTCATGGAATCGATTATTTCGGAAGCTATGTCCGAGTTCCTTCTTCAAGAAAATGTCATCCCTCACCAACAGCATGGATTTATCAAAGGTCGTTCAACGCTCACAAACTTACTTCATTGTGTAAATGATTGGTCATTATCTTTAAACAATCGGAATCCTGTCGATGTAGTTTACTTAGACTTCTCCAAAGCTTTCGATCGTGTTCCAAAACGTCGATTACTAGCTAAATTGGATCACTATGGTATCCGCGGAAAATTAAACATTTGGATACAAGATTTTCTATCCGACAGATACTTCAGGGTTCGTGTTGGGGAAGACCACTCATTAGATAAGCCAGTCAACAGTGGAGTTCCACAAGGATCAGTACTTGGACCGCTACTTTTTTGTGTCTACACTAGTGATCTTCCGCTCATTGTATCCAGTAAGGTTTCCATTTACGCTGATGACACTAAATTATATGTGAATCCAACTATTAACCAACATATTCTTCAACAAGATCTTGACGCAATATTCAAATGGTCCTCAGAATGGTTACTTCCGCTTAACATTGAAAAATGCGTTGTTTTACATATCGGCAAAAATAACCCATCACTTCCGTACTTTATTAATGGACATCCTTTAAACTCTGTAACCTCACACAACGATCTCGGAGTGATAATTAATAGTGACTTAAATTGGTCTGATCACATAGTGTCGGTGTGTAAACGTGCTAACTCGAAACTGTTTTTGATTCGTAAGTGTTTTGCACGCATATCTCTAACCTCTGTTAGTAAACTTTACTCAATATACGTTAGGCCTATTCTTGAGTTTGCCGGACCAGTGTGGAATCCAGATCTTAGTCGCGATAAAATTTTACTTGAAAACGTTCAGCGTAAAGCCACAAGACTGGCATACGGCCGTGTAAGACCTAACTATGAAGATAGACTATTCATGGCTCATCTTACGACATTCGAGCAGCGACGTCTTCGAGGTGACCTAATTATGTCCTTTCGTATTTTAAAACATAATTTTGGGAACCTAAACAACATATTTACTTTGAATGAAGACGATAGATTGAGAGGCCATCAATACAAATTAAAGAGGGAACAAACTACTGCAAGGTCCAGGGCGAACTTCTTGCCAAACAGAATCTTTAATATATGGAACAATTTGGATCAAAACACCATATCGGCAGCTAGTGTTAACATCTTTAAAAACAAACTTGACAGCACTTTATTTTTTTTATAGGGTAGGATATTTTTTCTCGGACAGCATTATTTATTTATTTATTGTGTCACAATTCAATTTTCGTTAATTGTTTAACTACTTAACTTTATAATTAGTATTAGTTTTATAAGGATCTATTTTATTTTTGTTTATTTTTGCTTTTTGGGCATAATAGGAGCTCGCTCCTCTGCCCTTATTTGTTATATAATAATAATAATAATAATAATAATAATTAAAATGGTGAAGGATGCAATGCGTCGCGACAGGTTTATCCAAATAATGCGTTTCATGCACTGTGCTGATAATACGCAAATAGATTTAAATGATAAAATGTGGACATTGAGACCAGTAGTCTAAAAATTACAGAGTACTTTTCTCAAATAATATCAACCAACTGAAAATATGAATTATGATGAGTCGATGGTGAAATATTACGGACGCCATAATTGTAAACAATTCATTAGGGGAAAACCGATAAGACTCGGTTATAAAGTATGGAGCCTTAACTCCGAGACTAGTTACCTTGTGAATTTCGAGATCTATTAAGGGAAAAGTACCAATTCCAACGATCTTTACCAACTTGCATTTGGAAAAGCAGCCGCTCTCTTGTCTCGATGTTGGACACTTTGCCACAACAAAAGCTACCTTACCAAATATATGTGGATAATCTTTTTACTGGATTTAATTAATTGGTGTATTTATAAGAAAAAGGATATGGTGTCACAGAAACAATAAGAGAGAACAGAATACCACAAGATGTTCCACTTGTCAATAAAACAACTGTGTCTAAACAGACTCGAGGTTATGTGGTTTCAAAAATTTACGAAGAAGATGGTATTATGTTGACAAGACGGATGGATAACGCCGTCGTAACAATGGCATCAACTTCATACGGTGTGCATCCTATTCAACAAGTGAAACGTTATTCACATTCTAAAAAAAAGTCGTCCAAGTTCCACGCCCACATGTTGTTGGAATGTATAACAAGTTTATGGGAGGTACTGATACTACCTTAGGATATTAAAAAACCTTACTATTAGACCTGGTAGACCAATAACAAGTAGAAATAGTATATATTTGAACAGAATCTCTGACAACATCAGGTACGATGGTGTTAACCATCTCATTATACCTGTTCCTAATAAAAAACGAAGGCGTTTTTTTCATAGAGTAAATCTTATAATATTTTTATAGTATTTTGACCTATTGTTACCATATAGTTACAGTTTGTAATGTCATATGTTCGATAAACCAATAAAATTTAATACGTTTTTCTGATTATCTGTATTTTTCCTAAACTAAACTTAGCAAAAAACCACCAGTTTTGCAAAAAAATTAATTCAGGCTTTGATGGGTTTATATGGCATCAAACGTTATTCAACTTTCTATTAAGGCTTACTTAAAAAACAACAGGACTGAAATTTTCTACGGTTACAACCAAAGTAATGTCCTTTTCTGGAAATAATCAAATTGTTGCAAATCCTCCAAAATTAACACTGTATGATAAAGTTTTATAAAACTTTGAGGAACTTAGATTTCTAGGTATGATTTTTGATTCAAAACTTGCTTGGAACAAGCTCATCCAATTACTTAAAAAATCATGTCACAAAACATAATTATTCTTAAAGTACTAGCAAATCATAACTTTGGCGCAGACACAACACAGCTATGAAATATTTACACATCGTTAATCTGCAGTAAATTTGATTATAAATCAATTGCATATAATTTAACTAAGGAGTCAATATGAAAAAAAATTAGATATTGTACAAAATGCTGCACTAAGACTAGCTCTAGGAGCCTACAGAACCAGTCCAGTTGAAAGTCTTTATGTCGAAGCAAATGAATCTACACTTTATCTTCACAATATTGATTATGCTCCCCCTTGGACTATACAAATTTCATATTGTAACACAGATCTGTCAACTTATACTAAGGACAATACCCCTTCATCTCTTTTTCTCCAATACTTTTACAATATTAAAAATAAATATTCATCCTGACAACTAGTTTGCTGACATTGTCACAGAGTATTCTGTGCTTAAGTTTCCGCTGCCTAAAGACTATTGTTGTTAAGTCTTTATTAATTCTAATTTATTGTTCTTATTTTAATTCACTAAAACTATACTTAAAATACTTCACCTAAAATTTATTTTCGACTAATAACTACATAATTTATTTATACGTGCGTTACATTAAAAAAAACCGCCGCGATATATGTTCTCTCACTGGTGTTTTCTGCAAAAAGGTTTCTATTTATATAACATGCCGTTATTTCGAGAGTTCCGGTGATTCCCTCTGACTAGACTAGAAGGTCAATCGGCCGGGTCTTCATTCAACCGGTTTCTGGAACCATCGAATCCTAGGGGAGCGATCGTTTCAGATAGATATTACTTGGAATTTCTGCCAGCTAATAAAATCTAGAACATAAAAGTGAGTAACATGTTTACAGGTTTTTAAATATGACTCATATTTTTTACGTAGCACTATTCAATATATTCTGCTGAACTTTTTGCGATATCCAGAATAGTACAACAAAATCTTAATCGACCAGATGACATGAGAGTAATATACACAAATTCCTTAAGTACAATTCAGGGAATTCAGAAAATATATCCAAATCATCTGATTTTAGAACAGATTAAAAAAGACCTCGCGACTCTACAAAATAATCATAAACAACTACATATTGTGTGGATACCATCTCATGTGGGGATACCAGAAAATGAGATAGCTGATCAAAAGGGCCAAATAAGCTTGTAAAATGGAGAGATCCGCTGATAGAATTAACCAAATTCCTCACTCAGGTATGAAAAAATGCATCAATAAGTACACAAAAACTTATGGTTACGAAGATGGCAACTCTTACCAAATAATAAATTGCGACAAGTAAACTCATATCTCAGTGAACACACCAATTTTAGTAATGTGAAGGGACCAGGTTGTACTACATCGTCTCCGAATAGGACATACCAGACTGACACCATACTGACGAAGGAAGGATTGATTATTACGTCTGAAATCTCTGACAAAATCCATTATACTTTAAAGCCACATTTTCAATGAAATTTATTTATATATAAATAAGTACAATCCGACATCGCTTACTGAAAAATTCATTCATCCAACTCAAACAATAAAAAGAAACTGCAACCATTTACATGGCAGATATACGCTCTGAGATTTTGCGTAAGGAACGAGAAAAGAAGTAAATAAAATATAAGCGAACGCAGGAAGGAAAACATAAAAACAATAATCTTATTGTATCTTGTGTTTATGACATCCCCTCGGAAAATAGAAGGATATGCTGTAAAACTCAGATAAAACTGCGTTAAGATCGTAATTGTGAATATTTACTCGGTGTATATATCCCCAGGCGGCAATAGAAAAGCGACCAAAATGAATATTAGTCTTATTGTAGTGTTTTGGAAGATTAATAAGTTAAACGTTGAAATTTTTCTTTCGCGAGTTGGTAAATAGTTTTTTTTTATTTTGTAAAATTAGAACTTTATTATTATTACAAAGTGATAGGGGCTGGAGTCATTAAGATCCATAAGCCTATCTACAAGAAAAATGAAATAGTATATTACAAAATATTATAAATAATATAAAATAATAATTAGTTGTGCAAATATTGTATAGACTAGTACATTGAACACAATACTGTTCAGTTTACAAAAAAATTATAGTCTAGTTCTGAAATCTGAAACCGTCTGGTTTCTTCTTTGAAGACTCAAGTTTTACATGTTAAGATGATTAGTCAGATCTGTTATAAAAGGTAACTGTCTTAAGAATTCTGGATCCTTAAACTTCTCTTTCAGTTCAGTTGTGTCAGATAAAACGTATTTATTGAGGAATGCAGGGATTTCCTTTCTTATAGCAAAAAATCGTTCCATGCACTTTCCTGCACTCAGCCACCTTGCACGGTTGTACATTAGCAAGTATCTTACAAGTTGCCTGTGTAAAAGAGATCAATTTCCATCTCTAGTCATATTTATAATCTTAATCACGGTTTGGTAAATTTTTAATGGTTCTTTTGGTTAAATTTTTGATCTTCCTTGACTGATTTTCCACATAAAGCTCCCTGCTGTATAATACAATGAATTGTTGGGCAAGTGACACCATTCTCTCGAAGCAGACCCACTAATCCAATTTTTTTACCTGTCATTGATGGGGCCCCGTCTGTTGCTATGGCTGAACATTTATCAAAGCCTTCAATTCTGTCAACTGTTTTTTTCACAGCCTTATAGATGTCTTTTCCCTTTGTTGTTCCATAAAAAGGACAAATATAAAATAACTCCTCTTTACTGGTAAAATCATCTAAAGTAGAGCGCACAAATATTAACAGCTGACTAACATCGGTTTGATCAGTGCTTTTATCCAAAAAAAGTGAGAAATATGAACTTTTCTTAACCAGGCAAAGCATAGATTTTTCCACTTGCTTACCAATAGCAACAATTCTTCTTTGTATGATTTGATGTGAAAGTGGCACTGATTCAAATTTCTCCGCCATTTTAGAATCACCGAAAGCTTTGGCCATTTCAACAGCACATTTTTTTATCAAATTGCCATCAATAAAAGGTTTTTTTTGCCTTTGCCAGCTCAAGTGACACGGCATAAGATGCAAGCAAAGAATGCGTTTGAGTATACTTATTTTACTTATATATTATACTTATTTTCATGCACTGTTATGAGAATACATTTCTCACATTATATTCTTTAGGCACTGAAACGACATTGATGCACACTAAGCACTACAACTTTTGATTATTGTTAGCAATCAAGTAATCACTCTCCCAACTTTCTTTGTAAATTTTGTTCTCACTATCAATTTTCCGTTTTACTGGTTTTACACTCATTATTGTATAAGAGGAATCAAGACAAAGAATTAATCAGATTCACTGTTCACTAGCAATGTAATAGATTAGCCGACTACCCTACGTATCAGTAGCACACTGGCACGATGGCGGCTGGCGACGAATGGTAAGCAGTGAGAGATTTGGCCTGCGTGAACTGTGATGCGCAGTAATCAGTGCAGTTCTCATAGTGGTGAAGGACAATTGTGTTCGTTACACGTGCGCGAAGCGGCACGCGGTACAGTACTTGTGATGTAAAAACACTGCTAAACCATAAAATATAAAAAAAATTAAAAAATCTTTTTCACAGTGCCAGCATTTCAGGAAAATATATGCTTTTCGAAAATCTTACGTGGGTCACAACAAATAGCCTCGCGGGCCGCCTGTTGGACAACCCTGGTTTAGATGATTATTGTCTTAAAGAAGCTCGCCTATGTCACTGAAAAGTTAAGTTTACTTCTCGTTTCCTGGAAAATTTGACATTCGGTTAAACTATGTTTTACTTTATCGTTGGTTTGACACTGGTTGCAGTATGGGGGGTTTTCTCTTGTGATTCGGTAAAGATCTGTATGGCGGATGTGACCAGTCGGAGTCGAGTAAAGATGACTTGTTTACCTACTACCTTTACACCTATTGTAAGTATATCTTTGAGGTTTACTTCAAAGAGATGTTTACATTGCTTGTTACACGTTTAGATAATCCACCTAAACATTTTTTGACTGGCATATTAACTTCTCTAACAAAGATTTAGACTTTAGGTATAAATACAAATAGGGTCTGATGGGTCCGTTGCCCCTTTAAGTGACAAAATTCTTTTGACGCAATAATTTCAAAAATCATAATAAAGATTTTAAATAGCTCATGAGTATGTTAAAGGAAATATACTTCTAATAAACATATTCAGTGATGCATAAAATTAATAGTATATTACATAAGGAGAGTTGTAAGAAGTTTATTACATGCGAGTAAAAAAGTTGCGCGCGAGACACGTAGAGGGGAGCGCAGTAATTTTATAAGCATGTAATAAGCTTACAACTCAAGTTGTGTACTATACTTTTTCTACGATTATTTTCGTTTATAAAAATAAAAATTAAAGTATCACTATATTTACACTGACATATTAATAATTTTTAAACTGTCAAAATGACGTCTGTTAATTCGTTTCCATGGTAACTCGACCTACTGACTTACGAGGCTTATTTGTGATATTACACATGTTTATAAAACAGAAGCGTAATTTTTTTATTACGTGCTAGTCATTACGTGTCAGTATCTGTTATGAGGCATTTATTTAGCATCCAAATAGTAGGTAATATACAATTTACTAGTAAGAGAGTAGAAAAATAATTTTATGCATTACTGAATGTGTTTTTTTTATCAGTTTATGATAAAAGAATAAGCGTCTCGGACCCGTTGGACCCACCTTGCCCGGATAAGGGTTCAAGTCGACAAAGATTGGTCAGTAATCAATAAACTGTTCTTGTACTTTTAATGGTTTAATATTTGAATGCTGGTAGAAGAAACATATAAAATTGGCTATAAGTTCGCAGATTCACAAATTTATGTAGGTATAACAATACCCAGAATTATTACTTATTTTACCTTTTGTAAACCTGCGCTGCCATTCAACCCATTTTACGATATATTCTAGTACATGTAAATTTTATAAAATCGCCCAATAGAAAATCTAAGCTCAATTTTAACAAGCATTAAAATAAACTGTCGCTGTTTTTTCGTTTTAAAAATATTGACGAAGTATTAGTCATTGTATCCTTCGTAGCAACAATACTACATACGAACGTGCATAGGACCTCCCAATGTTATTCTATCATAGATCCGGCTCTCCACCGAGAAAACACGCCAATATCCCAAGGTGCTGAGTAGATATTGGATGTGGCATAAATCATGTAATGTATTCAGTTCTATTATGAAACACGCAAGTGTTCGATTCCTATGTTCTGTATGCAATATTGACTGGAGCATGTTAGTCTCGAAACCTATATGGTTCTACTAAAATATAGAATTGGCGGGAAAATACCGATTTATTAAAACAATTTAATATATTTTTAGATATTGGTGTATATGTTATGATTTTTGTTGTATTGTTGTTTGATGTATGTACAAAAATTATTGTAAATAAATTTTCAGATTTAAGAGCGTAGGCGCAAAATTTCGGGCCAATGCTTTTTAAATGCATTCATTTTTTTTAATCATGAGAAAACTAATAAAAATTTTTAAAAAAATTAAACGCAGAATAAAAGAAAACATTATTACTGAAGGCCGAAAGTTCTATAATGTTTACTTAAATAAGTTACAGGGGTGAAAAAGAAGAGAAAATTGAGTGTGTTTTTTAATTTCAAATATATCATTCAAAAATACTTTTTGTTTATTCTTAGGGACTTTTGCCCCTCGGTAATAATACTAAATAAATTTTTTAAAAATAAGAATTAGTTTTCTCAGGATTCGAAAAAATGTAATGCATTTAAAATGCGTTGACCCGAAATTTTGGGCCTACGCTCTTAAGCATGAGATTTGCATCTCATTTCAAAAACATCAGTCAGAAATTATAGTATTGAGGTAATTACAAAAAACTGTTTTTATTTAAAACACTGTATGAAAAAATGATAATATTTTACAATCCTGTACATTATGCAATACCCAAGTTAGAAAAGTAATTTTCCGCAAATCGCCAGGAAATTTTGACATTCCTGTCAAAATTTCTTGAAGAAAAAGTCAGGACTTCCTTACTGTAAGGAAATGTCATTTCGTTACTGTAAGGAAATGATATTTCCGTACAGTTGTTAGTGTTCTACATAAATGATAAAAAACACATTGCTTATAAGGAATTAATTTGCAAGGGTTGACTTCAGCATTGAATAGTTGGCCCATAATGTTGAAGATTTCATCTTTAAACAAAGGTCTAGGAAGTATGCCATTACAACATTTTCTAAGAAAGAACTCGTATTTTTACTCATGCGATAATCCATAAAACGTCTGTATGCATTTTCGTACTTTTCTCTTGATTTCTTTGGCAATAATTCTAATGAAGCAGTATTCAGTGCCTCAACCAGCTCTGGAGGAGTCCAAGGAATGGAAATTTCATCATCACTTATCATTTTACTTTCGAGAACACCAGCAATTAAATTTATAAGCGTCAAGTTTGACAATTCAACCTCAATACGTTTCCATAGTAACCCAAGTAATTTTATTAGGAATTTCAAACCACCATTTATTTGGGAATAAAATTATCGCGTTTTTTTTTAAATCAATCAATATCTGTCGAATTTTAAACGATTTGCGGAAAAATAGTATGTTTACCTCGTAGGAAAAGCCACATTCCTGGACTCTGTGTTGCTAAGTCTCGGCTTACCCGGTAAACAATGTACTATTAAAAATATAATTAAACAATGTACTATTAAAAATAGGACATTATTTACCGGGTAGGAAAAGCTTAACATTCCTGGACGACTGTGAAGATTGCTAAGTCGAGGCGCAAGCCGAGACTTAGCAACACAGAGTCCAGGAATGTGGCTTTTCCTACGAGGTAAACATACTATTTTTCCGCAAATGGTTTAAAATTCGACAGTTATTGATTGATTTAAAAAAAACGCGATAATTTTATTCCCAAATAAATGGTGCTTTGAAATTCATAATAAAATTACTTGGGTTACTATGGAAACGTATTTTTAACGTTTTCTATCATTTATGTAGAACACTAACAACTGTACGGAAATATCATTTCCTTACAGTAAGGAAATGACATTTCCTTACAGTAAGGAAGTCCTGACTTTTTCTTCAAGAAATTTTGACAGGAATGTCAAAATTTCCTGGCGATTTGCGGAAAAAAATATTTTTTTAGGAATTTTTGTTCTCTTTGTTAAATGTCCAATAAAGTAAACGCATTATTCGTTTTTAATTGCATCAGCAGTAGGCCACTGCATAACCTCGTCACAAAATGATCTTTTTTCCTCTGGTATGTAGTCCATTAGATTGTGTACATCTTCAATCCTTTTTATTAATTGGTACCATTTGGATAGGCCAGGACTGTTGGTAAAAATGGAATTCTGTCACTTCAACTGTAATTTATTCAAATTTGAAGTTGTTAGTGACAAAACCCATAATATTTTTCTAAACTGTTAGTCACTGGTTGATTTAAAAAATAAAAAGATGGTAGCAGTTTGAAATCTGAAAAGTGATTTTTTGATTCCTTTTTTATTTTCTACCAATATTCATTTTGTGGCTTATTCGTAATAAAAATAATAACTGCATTTAGATACTCTTTAAAAAAGTAACAACAAAGGTGCAACAAAGCCTTTGGAAAACAAGCACAATATATAGAAATTTATTTATGTTTAAAGAAAACAGCTTCAGAACAATACTAAGAAATTGAGAGTGTTATTTAAAATTTTACGAGATTGGAAATTCTTTACGAAAAACTTGACACATTGTCAAGACTCCATTAAATTTTTAATGAGATGTAAAGACAATAACTTAATACCAAAGGTCTTGAAGTTACGTCCAGCATATTCAAGCAAAAGGTAAAAAATTCTAAACAGAGCCAAATTATCCATGATACGAGAAAGGTTACAGTTTCATAGATCCAAATTAGTATTTTTTTGAACAAAACATTGTAAGAATTGAATTGACTTTTCAATATGATATTAAATTCTAATTTTGATCAAATTAATTTTAGTTTAGACATAGTATATAAAAATCATATTATATAAGTAATAAATTTAACAAAGAAATATATAATTAATAAATTTAATATTTTCTTAGAGCAAACCAATATACATTTTTTAGATAACCTCAATATAAATAATTTGCAAAATAGACTATTATAGAACTTTATTTAATTTTAAAAAATACAGCTTTGTAAGTCGAAAAGTAACAACCCTGCTGTCCTGTTCGGGTCTATTTGACTAAAAAAAAATTTCTTTCTTATTTTGCAAATTATTACGCAGCGTAACGTTTTAGTGTTTCGGGACTTTATTACCCAATATAAGGACTTTCAATTGCATATGAGATAATAATTAGCTTCCTGATTTTTTGGATAAAAATTAAATTGTTACCTATAGCAGGTGTCACCAATTATATTCCTTGAGGGTCCGTTTCCCGTGGTCCGGGCGTAACGGGGAAGGGGGGGTTAACCAGAGACCCCAATAGTTGTAAACTTCCCTTAGGAGATCATACTGGTTACGTAGTTGAAACCACGCAACCTCGTTTAAGAAGATAGCCTCGAGGCCCGAAGAGGGGATCCAAATTACCTTTTTTTAAATCCACACTATCCGTGCCAAAAAAGTCCACCACAGCCTTGTGTAAATCCTCTTCCGTAGTAGTTTCTGTTAAAAAATGCAAAATACTCAAAAGTTCTTCTCTCATAAACTCTTCAATGGTTCTGTCCAGGCAATGCACGAAAAGGACAAGTTGTGCTGTATCTGTAATGTCGCATGACTCATCCAATGCCAAAGCAAAATATTTAGTGACAGCCAAGATTTCTTTTAACGTTTTCTATGTTTCATATGCCAATGCCTGTGTATCCCTTGTGCTTGAAGTAGTAGATATTGGAATACGCTGAATAGTTTCGACAACATCCTTTTTATTTTCACATAATAAATTTCCTGCTTCCAGAAAACACTCTTTACCGATAACCGCGTCACTAAACGGCTTCATATATGTTTGGCAAGCATCCAAGAAATGCGTGAAGAAGCCTCAGAACATTTCCTTCTTAGATTTGATTATAATTGTACACTATAATTTTATTACTATATTTTGAATTTAACGGCGGTCCGCAAAAAAACAAGCTCACGGTCCGGAAGCAGACCGCAGTCCGCTATTTAGTGACCTGTGGCCTATAGTACGTTCGGGTCAATATAACCCACGTATTTAAACAGTTAAAAATTACCTGTGGCGTATGTTTAGTTAGCACTATTTTATATATTTTTTAACATTTTGTCAGTCAGGTACATCCATAAATAGAAACAAGTTTCTGCAAGCTAGAACTTGTAAAAAATGTGTAGTGTAGCTGGACGATGTCATTTAGAAGGACATATTACATAGAAGGAAGTGAGGATGCTAGATAAGTGGTAGGCTGGTAGGACACTGATTTGCCAAGCGCATTCATTTACCTTTCAAATTTAAGTCTATGTTTGCATGCTGATAACGTCGAATCGAAGAACGCTAACCGAAGATGAGCTTTGCAAGCTCACGAACGTGTCAGATAATAATAAGTGCATATCAAAAACAGAAAACAATACAAGCACTGAAAGTGAGAAAGAAAGTAGTGATGATTTTGCTGCTCCATTCTGCGTACAACATCCTGTAACAGTTCCTTTAAAAGAGTAATATTCGGTAATATCCAGTGGTCTCTCGATCCTCCTTATCAACGTGTCTTTTTTTTATGGCCAATCCTATAAATATTGGTCCAGGAGTTACCAGGTACGCACGTGCAAGAATTTTCGATATCAAAAATTCATTTGAATCACTCTTTTCTGACAAAGTTGCAAACCAAATTATAAATATGACCAACACAGAAGGACAGCGTGTTTTTGGGATCAACTGGAGAAAGACTTATATAAAAATCTAAAAGACTTGGTAATCCTAACACAGATAGTTGCTTTAATTGTTTTTTGTCGATCTACTCAATCAAACGCCTGTTTTAAATTTATATAAAGTTGTAAATGGGTATGTTATATTCAACACATTTTTCATGTATACCTCTCAACATATATATTTGGTTTATAGTTGACCTCTTTGGTCTGAAGCCACATTGGTATTCACCCATCATCTCCTCCGAAAACGACTCCAGGCGGCTGTATGTAATTCCTAATAATATATTGTAGACGACATTTAAAACTGTTATGCCCCTATAATTTTTGCAGAGTCGTTTGTTTCCCTCCTTGTACATAGGAAGTATGATTCCTACTGTCCAATCTTCTGGGATGACCTCTAGTATCCATATTACGGTCGATTAGTTTAAGGATACGCCTCCAAATTGCTTGTCCACCATTTTTTATCACTTCTGCAGTTATTTTATCTGTGCCAGGTGCTTTGTTATTTTTTAGATGTTTTATGATGTTTATCGTTTTTTTCAATGTTGGTTACTCAGCTAGCTACTCTGCTGTAAGGTGAATTATTTTTTTTTTGTGGATTTAAGAGCTTTTGAAAATGCTCCTTCCACCTTTTCATTATTTCCTCTTCTTCGCTGATAATTGCCCCATTTTTGTCCTTGAAAATTGTTGATCTTGTCATGTATCCTTGGAAATATTGCTTCGTTTCCTTGTAAAATTTTCTAGTCTCTCTTCTGTCATTATAATCTGTAATTTGTTCTATTTTTCTATTCAACATTTCTCTCTTTTTCCTTCTACATAATTTAAAATCTACCACCATTAAATATAGATCTTGAACAATAAAAAATATACAGGTAATAGATCATTAACCTAACTTAGCAATTTAAAAATTATTTCTAGAAAGTTGTAATATATTACAGTTGTACATTGGTATTAATTATGGAAATCTGGTGTACATACAAGTAGTAATTATTATGATCCATTTAAATGTAAGATATATTATCAGAAAAATTATCATTTATAACGTTCAAATGACGACAGCAAACAAAACAAAAACATAAATTTTTCTTGATAACAAGAGTTAACAGAACAATTAACCAGTAGAAAAAATAGTATAGACCAACTTTACCCCTGTGTTAGTGTTGTATATTTTTTAATATAATTAGTCGCTACGGCATATTTTACGCACCGATTTAAATAATAATGTATTTATATATTTTTTTTTAATAATGAGCATAAATCATATATCAAAAACAGAGACTTTGACAGATCTCATGAAAGTATGCCTGGGATAACGAATACAGAGTATCATTGAGGTAAGGAATATAGTAGAACTTTATACGATACTACTTTATATTAGTTAGTAGTATTAGTTTACAGGTTTTGATAGTTGTTTTAAGATAAAAACCGACACGGCGGCTGATTGTTCTGGTAATTAAACATGTAATTAAAAATATTTATTTTTTAATATAAGGTTTTGAATAATTAAACTTTGAGGGTATACAAGGCAACTATCGAACAAGGTGATTAATTTAATCGTGCCCAAGTACTTTCGATCAATAGATCATCTTCAGGGGCATTTCGTCAGTTGTGGCCTATCCGACATAGTAGAATGTCATAAATGTAAAATTTGGACATAACAATACAAAATACAATACACTAAGACAAACAAACACTTTAAAATTTATAAGGAGAAGCTACATGTTGTATAGAAGCTTTCCTAGAAGCTCATTCTGTCTCCGGCTTTAATATTATTTTATTTAAATTTCTATTTTTAGCTAATGTAATGCAGAAATGATAACTTTTCTTAAAACTTGTGTCTTATTTCACCGATATTAACACGAAAATAAACAAAATCATCTTTATCTCGAAAATTACTCATTCTGACGTACTGCAGTCTTGCACTGAGGGTGCGATATGTCTGTGTAGTATAAAAAATGAGGTTTTACAATGCTCTATTTATAATAACTCCACTTGCTCAATTTGCTGTTTTGGTAAATCGCAATTGATGTTGTAAGGCTCCGGAATATTCGGTGCTAATAGGCGGCAACTTCTTATTGAATTCGCGTGGTCCAAGATACTGGATTCTAGCGGTAGTTGTACTATAACTCGTGCATTGACGTGTTAAGATGATTTATTTACATATTTGTTTATTTTTTAAACAGTAATTACATAAATGAAATACAGCGTAACTATTAAAAATGTAATATATTATACATGCGTTGTAATCTTTAATCTACATTTATTATTTAAGGTAAACATTATCGAAGTAATTGCAAATTTATAAACCAATTACCAACTTTAACGATAAACCACCAATTAAGAGTTAAAAAAACCAAAAATACGATTTTTTATTTGTTTGGTAGTTTTCGGTCTGTATGGTATTTTTAAAATTTGATTTAGCATACGTATTTGAAAATATGTTGACAACTGTATTAAAAAATACCTGTACAAGACGTACACAATTAGCTTGGTTCAGTTTTCAAAATGTAAACAAAAATAATAACAGCATTTCTCCGTAAGTAAAAATTATTTTAATATTATACATGTAGGTTGTGGGTAGACAAAATAGTCTGGCCAGAAGTTATCTGTTTAAAATAACGATTTTTGGGTGTGAAGCATATAAAGTTTTTTGCATAAATCGCTCCAAAATATCAATCGATATGATAATTTTACTATGCGTGAGTTGTAAAGTGTGGGCTTAACTTTTTATTAAACGAAATAAAAAAATAATTCGATACTTTTTCTTCTTTTATTTTGCATATATCTTAAGGATTATTGGATTCAGAATAATTTTGTATAAGACATAAAAGTTTTTTGATTAAATTTTACATAAGTCAATGCTGGTCTCAAATCTTAAGAAGCATTATTATTGTTGGAACGTTGGAAAATACTAAGAATACAGGAAAAAACAGTTAAAAAAAGTTTATTTATAAAAAGCTTATTTTCCGTACTAAAATTTAGGATTTAGGACTTTAATCATCACTAGATTTCGGGAATCAACAAATTAAAAAATAGAAAATCTCCTGGCGCAGACCAGATCACCGCAGAAGTTTTGAAAGAGACTGGAGATGTTAAAGTAAATGTTATGCATATAATATGCAAAAAGATTTGGAAAACCGAAGAGAGACTAAAAGCTTTTCTATTGCTCTGGATATCAGAAGAACAATCGGAATTTGTTCCAGGAAAAGGCACAAGAGAACACATCCATAATATCATAACATAACATAACATAACAATATCTTTATTTTTAGAAAACAATATACATTCAGTGAACATAAAATTATTTAAAAAAAAACAGTGTCACAAACGAAAATATTATTTACTTATTCCTAACCGTTACATATGCAAATAGTCCTCCACAGAATATGGCTCAAGAGCTACCAGTAATTTAAATATTTGATGTTTATACACACTTAATCTTTCCTCCCTTTTAATAGGTTCAGGCAGTTTATTAAACAATTTGATGCAGCAATAAAGAGCGTTTTTTTCTGTTATACTTAACCTGTGTATTGGAATTTTATAATTATATAACCTGGTATTTACTATACTATTGGGCTCAAAGTTCCTAAATAGTATTTTATTTTTATATAGAAACAGTAAGCATTCTTGAATAAATACAGCATAAACTGTTAAAATATTATTACTCCTAAAATGCCCTCTACATGATTCCCTACTTTTTAAGTCAAACATAACTCTGATTATTTTTTTCTGAACCAGAAATACATTATTTATGTCCCTACTGTGTCCAAAATTTATTAGACCATATTTAAATTTTGCTTCAAAATTAGCATGATACACTGTTTTTAATGAGTTACTATTCATGTATTTTTTTAGAACTCTAAAGCTGTAAATCACTTTACTCAAAGACATACATAACTGGTCAACATGTTTATCCCAACATAAAAAACTATCAATATATAATCCTAAAAATTTGGTACTGCTGCTAATATTTAAAGTGTCATTATTTACAATAATACTGTTTGGCATATCTGAATGTGCATAATTTGTCTTAAACAAAAGAAGATCTGTTTTATTTTGATTTAAAACCAACCTATTCATAGAAAACCAGTCTTTAGCTTTCTGGAACTCTAAACTAGCATTAACGCTTAGAACAGACATGTCTTTACCACTGACTAAAATGTTAGTATCATCTGCATAATTTGTTATGCTGGAAGTAGTATTAGCCACTAGACCATGAAGATCATTGATATAGATCACAAACAGTAAAGGACCAATCACACTTCCTTGTGGTACTCCAATATTGATAGTGCTTTCAGATGAGATGCCGATTTCAGTGTTTTTATGTATTTTTACTAAATGTCTCCTATTTGCCAAGTAGGACTTAAACCAGTTCAATGCTGGTCCACGTATACCATATTTCTCCAATTTATCAAATAATATGTCATGCACTAAACAGTCATATGCCTTTGATAGGTCCAAAAAGAGACCCAAAGCCATATGACCAATCTCAGTACATTTCAAAATATCCCAGACAAATTGAAAAATCGCAGTCTGAGTTGATTTTCCCTGTTGATAACCATGCTGATTTGCACTAATAATATGACATTTTGTTAAAAATTCTGTTATCCGCCTATACATAGTCATTTCTAAGATTTTTGAAAAGTAACATAGAAGGCTAATTGGTCTATAGTTATTAATTAATTTAGGATCACCCTTTTTGTAAACAGGTGTTACTATGGCAGTTTTCAGGCATTCAGGAAATACACCAGATTTTAGTGAATTATTAATGATTGTAGTGAGAGGATTCACTATCTCCTTTATACAAAGTTTAAGGATTTTAGTGGGTATTTCATCAATTCCACAACTCATTTTGTTTTTTAAATTTTTAGTTATATTCATAATTTCAGTTTCTGTCACAGGTGTGACAAACACTGAATTTATGTTACTTGCTTATGTTACTAGCTCAAACAGCTAATTAAAAAAACTCGTGAATTCAATACTCCTATGCTTATATAGTCTGTGGATTATACAAAAGCATTCGATAAAGTCAAATGGCAGCAGTTATGGTCCATACTAGCGGAAATGGAAACACCCCACTACTTAATTCAACCAACTTGAAGTCTATATGAAAATAATAAGTGCACAGTGAAAATAAACAACACAAATTCCGGTAATTTCAGAACAGAGGCAGGTGTCAGGCAGGAATGCATAATCTCGCCAAGTCTGTTTAATATCCACAGCGAACACATTATGCGAAAGTTACTAGATGGATGTAAGGGTAGAATATCAGTGGGAGGTTAAAAAATCAGTAACTTGAGATATGTTGATGAAACTTTAATAATGGCGGCAAATCAAGAAGAAATGGAAGACATAATAAAATGTCTGGAGAAGAAAAGCAAAACATATAAACTGAAGCTAAATAGAAGTAAAACAAAGATCATGATAATAGACAAAGCTCGGAATAATCTTCAACACATTAGAAATTGGAAGCTGTAAAGTAGTAAATACTTCCATATACCTGGCGCAACAGCTATGATGAAACTGGTAACAATTTAAAAAAAATTCTAGCATAATAATACACACAAAACTAAGGCTGGTAAGGGCGCTCATTTTTCTCATAGCCACATATGCATCCGAAACATGGATATCCTGGATATCCAGGATAAATATCCTGGATTAATCATCGCACTAACGTATCGATATTATAATAACTTAAAGTAAAGGATAGATTGCTTAAAAAAATACAACAGAGATATTTGCAGTATTTTGGACACATTTCTAGAAGGAGAGATACAATGAAAAATTGATAGAGATCGAGGGTAGAGTTGAAGGAAAGAGACCTAGGAAAAGATCTCCAAGTCGTTGGGTAGATCAAACAAAAATATTCATTAACCAAGGGTTACACGAAGCCGAACAACTATCCCAGGATAGGGAAGTATGGGGAAAATTCGTGAAAAAACTGTAAAGCCCTGATGGTGTCACCACCTCCCAAAAGGGATTAGGACTGAGGAGGACGAGATTTCGGAAAATATGCACTTAAAAAAAAACATAAAATATGCATGCAGATATGCACAAAAAACAGTTGAAATATGTACTAAAATATGGTTTTTATGCTTTTATGCATTTAATGCATATAAATAAAAAACGCAGTAATATTTGTATCAAAAGTATTTAATCTACTTTGTGCTAAAATCACAAAAAATATTTATTGAAATTTGTATTATCTACTTCATTGTATTTATCATCATTCTGTATTATACTATTATTACAGGTAAAATCATATAATATTAAATGTTTTTCTACTAAAATATTCTGGGGTATTCCACCTCTAATTCGTTTGTTTGACTGGTCGATCTATTTCGGACGCTTCTAGAAGGGTTACGTCGAATGCATGTTCGTAATTCTGCTCCCCTCTTAGATCTGAGCGTCCTGATTAGCAACTCTATATGTAGGCCCAGGATGGCAGAATCTACAGAACTCTCCAGCTCTGCATGAACTCATCAGAAAGAAATAACAGTCTACTGTCTTTAAAGTACACCATCTTTTCGGATTAATGCAACACAGAGTAATTCGTACGACGGTTTCTTGGAAGATCATTTCAAGCATGCTTCTGAAAATCTTCCAATCCAAATTTTTTACTGCATGGCCTACCTTGGGTAAGGCTAAATTCTTGATGTCATAATTGCACACGATTTTCTTTAAATTAGTTAGAGCACGCCATATGCCCTGTCTGTATACGACTTTCTGGTAACCATATACAGCAAAGATCGAGAACCATTTTCCAATCTCAGTACTTTTCCAACTTTAGGCTGCTGATTTTTTAACTCATCCAAACAACCGAACTTTTTAAAAAATACGGACGTTATTACTTTTGTCATCTCAAGATCTTGGTGGGCTAGAACACAGTGGGCTAAAGAGACGTTATGAGGAACACTAAAAAGATCTTGCTGAACTTCTGTAGTCAGGCCGATCTAGCACTCTTTCTTTATGCGTAATTTGACATAAATTCAATAAAGCTTGGTCGCCGGTCATCTTTGATCTCCTGTTAAAGAGTTCGTGCTTCTTCTGTTTCGTTTAAGCCAGCATAAGGTATAAGACGATTTATGTGAACTACTTTTGGTTTACCTTCCGGGTAATTCTTAATTCGGTATATTACGTCATTTATTCTCTTTTTATTTTTATACGGACCTTCCCATTGTCTTTGCAATTTCAAAGACAAGCCTCGACGACGGTGTGGATTATAAAGCCAAACCAGATCATTTACTTTATAGCTTTCATTCTTACATCGAGAATCATATTGATCTTTCATTCTATCACCGGCTAACTGGATATGTTGTCGGGCAAGTTCAAGAATTTTGTTCATTCGTAACTTCGGCATAATCTTCGCTTGCAACCTGTTCTTTGGAAGGCCTGCAGCCAAACTTTGGTCGCGTAAACGAACTTCTGGACCTAACATCAGACAGGTTAGAGTCTTGCCTGTAGTTTCATTCACGGCCGAGCGGTAGGCCATTAGGAATAAATGAGTGTGCTGGTCTCAATCTCTTTGATGTTCTGATACAACTTTGGACAGTATTTACCCATCGTTCGGTTCATCCTCTCGAGCATTTCATCTAATTGAGGATATAGAGGTGTCGTTTTGGTCTTATTGACACCAATCAAATTACAAACCTTTTGGAAAAGGATTGACTCAAAGATTCGCCCTTGGTCAGATCTCCAAGGAAACAACAAATTGGCTAAAAAATTATTTAATCAGTACCTCTGCAATGGTCGCAGCTTCTTGATTTGGTATCTCATAGGCCTCAGTCTATTTCGTATAATAATTCATGGCTACCAGGATATATTTATTTCCATCATTCGTCTCTGGAAGTGGACTTGCAATGTCGATTGCTACTCTTTCCACAGGACTACCAACATTGTACTGTTTCATTAGTGCCCTCTTTTTACTACCGGGACCATTACTGGTTGCACACAGTTTACATTTCCGGCACCATATTCTTACATCATCTTTACAGTTCACCCAATACAACCGTTCCCAAACCCTTTTAATAGTCTACGTAATACCAAAGTGTCCACCTGCAGCATCTTCATGCAACTGACGCAATATTTCTTACACTTTACTTTTAACTACAATCAACTGAACATTCTTAAGTCGTTCTTAAATAATCTTCTTGGACTCGCTACAGTCTTCATCGCGTTCTTCTAGTTGCTCTAGCAAGTGTTTTACCGAAATTTGTACTAGCAGCATCTTTGGTAGGCACACACGTACTTTTTTAAATGTGTTTTTTGTACAAAGATTACTACCAAACTACGCGGATGTTTCCGACGAACAATATTTTTCAAATGTTCAAAAGTCTTTTTCAAAAGTCACTGCTGAATTTATTTTTAAATAAACCAAATATTCTCACACCGTGATACGAATTGTGCCGGTTTTAAATACAACGAGCGGTTCTTATTTAATATGAATATATAATTATTTATAAGTTTTCAGCACGAAAATATCTTATCAACAACAACTTTAACTCATAAAAGGTTTGCTTATATACACAGGTTATTATGTACTAGAATAGTCTTAAGTAGTCCACCTCTAATTCGTTTGTTTGACGGGTTGGTCTCTCCTGCGGTCGAAACTTGTGGACGCTTCTAGAAGGACAGATCATCGTCGTCTCGAAATGCAACCGTTATATGGGTTGCGTCGAATGCATGTTCGTAACAATACATTAAAGATTTGGATTTTAATTATTATTACTGCAGATTAATTATATTTAAAACCACATGACTTGGCAAACAATAAGTATCAAAAGTATTTTAGTTACATTGTAGAGCTATAGCTTCTAAACTTACCGTCGTTGCACCTTACAATTAGTAAGGTGCTAACCTTACTGCAGACTTACTCCTTTATTCGGGCTTGGTAACAGTACTGTTGAGCTACTAGTTCTACCCAACAGCACTGCTCCAATCATAAATCTAAAAGGCCAATATTGACGTAAAAATGTATTGCAAATATCATTAAACGTTCGACAAAATAATCCTCATTTAAGAATTATATCGTATTATTTAGTTTTGCGTGCTATAGGTTTATGTTCCACTCTTTTAACATTTAGGTTTATAACCATTATTATATGAATATAAAAAAATTAACTTGTTTTGTAGCTTCCAAACCGAATGTAAACCAGTTGATTTGTCCTTTGAAACAAATAAAATGTACGCCATGTTTCCTTCTATTTGTGAAGAAATTGTTGATAAACAGCTTGTTTACCATCTAGCATATCCCGAACTCAGAGAAAGGTATTCCCGTCTCTTACAGTATACTGTCAATAATAACGAGCCAAGATATAATGGTAAGGGAATATTTTCTGTGTATGCCTACAGAATGCTGGGGAAACCTTCAGTACTTACAGACGATAACATCAAGAAAGCTTGCATACTTGGATGGTGCCAGAGAATGGTAAGGTATTTTTTGTAATATTAATACTAATAATAATGTACACCTTCTTCTTAGTCTTCTTTTGTTCATTTTTGGACATAGAAATCTCCTAACTGCTTCTATCGGTATCTATCTCAGGCAACAACCAATTTGTTTTGGATATTCTTTTTATGTTGTCTCCCCATCTCATCTCTGGTCGTTTTCTTGGTCATCTACTTTTGTAAGGTTATTAATGTTTTATTGCGGCATTCCAATGTTGCTCTTTTTTTTTCAAGCAGTACGACCAGCTAAGCTTCATTTGAGTTAGCCAATTTTTCTTGTAATATCTTTAACTTTTGTTTTTGATCTTACTCAGTCGTACTCTTTTTATCTGACAGTCGTATAGCTAACTATGCTTTTTCCATTGTTCTTTCTGTTGTGGCTGATTTATTCACATTTGCCTTGGTTAGGGTCCAGCTTTAATATCTACCTGTCATGATAGAAAGGATGCGCTGATTGAACACTTTGCTCCTCAAGTATAAAGGTATTTTGCGGTTATTAAGTATTTAACTGAGTTTTTCAAATCTTGTTTATACCAGTCTTGCTCTTCTAGTGGAAAATTGGCCCAGTAATAATATTACTGAAACTCTTGTATAGACCAATAAGTTTGTTGCCAATTCTGTCAAAACTACTAGAAATATATACTTAAGCAACTGATCTGGAAAAAATCTAATGAAAAAAAAAAAAACGTTTACCTGACTATCAATTTGTTTCCCAAAACAAATATGGCATACAACTAACAATTAATTACCTAAAAGGCAAAAACTTAATGTAGTGTAATCTTTCTAGATTCAAGTAGCGCATTCGATAAAGTATGGCGTAAAGCCTTCCTTTATAACATAAAACAAAACGTACTGTATTCCTTTTAAAAAATTATTAAATCTTATCTGATTATGCGAAACTTAAAATATACGCAATGCTCTCCGAAATGTTTTCTATTTCTACAGACGTACTATAAGAAAGCATACTGGAATCAACCAGGTACTTGCTAGTTACTGCCAATCTATCTGAAAATAAATCGTCGCTAGTTGCAACCTGCTGGTGTGCTGATGACATTGTTATTATGAGATCGCATACCAGCGTAAAACTGCCTCTAGATGTTTACACATCGCTCTCGACAATATAAAATATGTATACTCATGTAACGTTCACTATAAAACAAGATATCTGTCCAGTAGTCAAATTTAATGAGCTTTAGCTTTAACATTCCGTCCAAGCTAATTACTTACTTACTTACTCCGTGGCGTTACAACCCTTCGTGGGTTTTAGCCGACTCGACAACATGCCTCCACTTTTTTCTGTCTTGAGCAACCTCCATCCAATTCTCCACGCCCATAGTGCTTAGGTCTCCTGCTATATTATCTCGCCACCGAAGACAAGGGCGTCCGCGTGGTCTCCTTCCAGTTGGGACTTCCTCCCACACCAGTCTTTAGCCTCCCATCCAAGCTAATTACCTAGGGATATATCTGGACCGCAGATTAATATGGCAGAAGCACATCTTTGCTAAAAGGAAACAATTAAAACTGAAACAGTAATATCATCTCATAGAAAGAGAATTACAACTCGCTCCCTAAAATAAACACCTCCTAGACAAAACTATCATAACACCGATGTGGACTTATGGTGTCAAATTATGGGACAACACTAGCAACTCCGACAAAGACGACGTCATACAAAGGTACCAAAATAATCTTAATTTTCCGAATGTTAAAAAAAAAGTGATCAAACAATTTTTTGTATTCTATTGGGAACGAGTGAAATCACACCGAAACAAACTATCTTATAAAGTTACCAGAAGAAAATAAAAGACTTAAAAGGTTCAACCCATCTAATTTATCTGAAAGGTTTTGATCTATGCACCCACTGCAGATAAATCTGAAAACGAAACTGAACAATTCTACTAAGAAATCAATCAAGTATTATAATCGACGAAACCACGAGACATCACCGTAATTTTAGGTGATTTTAACTCAAAAATTGGTAAAGGAAACAGTGGCACACATGTAGGAGAATACGGACTCAGTAAAAAAAATTAACGAGATGACAGACTACTTCAATTCTGCCAGGAAAATAACATGATTGTATCTAATACATTCTTCAACTTACTAAAGAGAAGACTTTATATATGAAAATCACCCCAGGACCATCGCGAATATGATCCTTCTTCTCATGTACAATCGAAAAATAATGGTGTAAACAAATACAGAAAGAAATCAAAATAGAAATCAGAATAGCAAAAGAAGATTTTTATAAAAGAAAATGTGATGAAGTAGAGCAATTGCAGTCAAAACATGATATTTTTAATGTACATAAAAAAGTGAAAAAACTTGCAGCTACACAAAAACGTAAGCAGCCAAATATGTACTCTGTATAATGTCAACGGAAACATAATAACAGAACTAGAAGAACAGTTGAAGACATAGAAAAACTATATTAAAGAACTCTTTGCAGATGATAGACAACAATCTGAGCTAAGTAACATACAAGACGAATGTCCAGAAATAACGGAAGAGGAAGTAATGTAAGCACTAAAAAGAATGAAAAATGTTAAAGCCCCAGGTTCAGATGAAATACCAACGGAAATCCTTAAACTAATAGAAAAAAATTCGATTCACCTTTTAGTTGAACTTTTCAATAGCATTTATACATCAGGAAAAATACCACAAGAATGTCTTTTATCCACCTTTGTTATTATAGTACTCGAGACAAGAGAGACTTGGAACAAGAGAGGCGTTGTTTGCACTGAACGTTATATCTCAAAGATGTCTTGACATAAATCAAGATGTATTCATGTGTTTTATAGATTACAACAAGGCCTTTGATAAAGTGCGGCATGATCACCTAATCAGACTCCTGACAGAAAAGAATTTAGATAAACGAGACATCCGACTAATAGCAAATATGTACTACAATCAGAAAGCAGTAGTGAGAGTAGAGAATAATACCACTGAAGAAATTAAAATAAAGTGAGGTGTGAGACAAGGGTGTATACTGTCACCAACCCTGTTTAATCTCTATTCCGAAGATGTAGTGAATAGAACACTCTCTGAGCAATCCGTAGGTATTAAAATAAATGGTGTTAGATTAAACAATCCGAGATTTGCCGACGACACCGTTCTGATCGCAGAAATACTTGAAGAGCTACAGACATTGGTGAATAAGATAGCAGACTGCAGCGAAGAATATGGACTATTTTTTAACATAAAGAAAACTAAATTTATGGTAATATCGAAATCAATATCAAGTGTCCAAAATTTATATTTAGACAATAAAATAAATCGATCGAGTTGGCAAATATAAATATTTAGGCACTTTTATAAATGAAGACAACGATAGCTCAGCAGAAATCAAAATAATAATAGAAAAAGCCAGATCCATATTCACTAAAATGAAGAGGGTGTTCTGCGGAAAAGATTTGAGCCTTGAAATGAAACTTCGCCTGATAAGATGTTACGTACTTTCTGTGGTGTTCTACGGAATGAAGTAATGGACGTTGAAAAATATTGATAGCATAGAATAAAAATTAGAGGCATTTGAACTGTGGATGTATCGCAGAATCCTGAGAATATCATGGACCGAGAGAGTCACAAATGTCGAGGTCTTTAGAAGAATGAATTAAGAAAAGGAAGTCATATTTACGATCAAAAAACGAAAACTGCAATACTTGGGACACATTACAAGAGGCTAAAGATATGAACTGCTTCGAATAATTATGCAAGGGAAAATAGCAGAAAAAAGGTCCATAGGAAGAAGACGAAACTTCTGGCTAAAGAATCTACGGAAATGGTATAGCTGTAGCAACAACGAATTGTTTCGGTCAGCAGTTTCGAAAATACGTATAGCCCTGATGATCGCCAAGCTTCGGAACGAAGATGACACTTGAAGAAGAAGATAGACGAAGACAATTGAAGTGCAATAACTATATGCTTTAACAACATATACAAAGCTGGTAAGATACCTACAGAATGGCTGCTATTGACCTTTGTACCGCTACCAAAAACCAAGAACCCCAAACACTGTAATAACTATAGATTAATCAGCTTAATGTCACTTATTAAAAACATTTTTAACGACTATACTTGCAAGAATATTCAGAAAGTATGAAGCGGATATGAGTATTAGACAGTAGGCTTTCGCAATGGCTTCGGAATAGTGAAACTTCTGTATAGTTTTACACCTCTGGCCCAAAACTGTCGAGAAGAGAAAGATCTTTTCGTTGCGTTTTAAAATCATAAAAAAGCTTTTGGCAAAGTTAAACATAACATTCTCATGAAATGTCTAAAGAGAAAAGGACTTGACAAACATGACATTAACATAGTGAGAAATTTCTATTGTAACCAACAGGCTGTGGTAACATTAGATGGAAATAGCACGGATGCGCAACAGATAAGCAGAGGAGTGAGACAGGGCTGTGCACTTTCACCATTACTATTTAATATATACTCCAAAGAGTTATTTACGCAAGCACTTAAAAAATGTACACAAGGGATAAATATAAATTGTGAAAATATAAATATCATCCGTAATGGGGACGATACAGTCCTTATCTCTGGAAGTAAGACATACCTGCAGACGTTACTAAACACAATTTGTAATACTGGGGAATAGTTTGGTTTAACGATATACATCAAGAGAACAAAAACCATAGTTATCAGGAAGAGGGGCAAAGTCATTATAAGGATCCAGATATAATATGAAGATATTGAATAAGTGTACAAAATGAAATACTTAGGAGTCTGGATTACGGAAGATCTGAATCCGAAATTAGAAATTCGCTCAAGAATAGAGCAATCACAAGCAGCCTTTTTAAGAAAAGGGTAACAGGTAATGAGTTAAGAACGATGAGGAAATGTCTTAGTAACCAAAGACTCAATCTGCAAATCCAATATCGGATGGTAAAATGTTATATCCTCTATATTCTTATTTATGGTGTCGAAGTCTGGACTGTAAATGTTGACTTAATGAGAAAACTGGAAGCTTTTCAGATGTGGCTTTTTAGGAGAATTTACCATTGACCATTGACCACCATTAAAACGCAAAAGACATCATATTTGGAGCACATACTTAGAAATCATAAGTACGAGTTGTTGCAGCTGATTATGAAGGGTAAAATCGAAGGAAACAGGGGTCCTGATAGACGACAAATATCCTGGCTGAAAAACATTCGCTACTGTACCGGTTTAAACTCAAGACGCTATTAAGAAAAGCAGAAGAGAAAGACGAATTTGCAATGGTTATGGCTAACCTTCATTAGTGGAGACGGCACTAAAAGAAGAAAAAGTTTTATTCCTTAAATAATATTTGATAAAATTATAGAGCATGATGTAACAGATTTTCTTTATTTTTGTGTACCATTTTCTTTCCATACATTTCTGTTGATTGAACATTTCTACATCTACATAATGATATTAACAGTAACATATATATTTTTTAGATTGACGTTAGTGTAATAATCGACGACGACATTTTTGATATCTCAGATCTAAGGTACAATAAACCAACATGGCAATCTCTTGAAGGTGTTGGACGCGACAAAGCAACCTTAGACGCAGCCTTTGTGGAATCATCAGTATGGTATCTTTTAATAAATCATTTCAAATCTCATAAGTTTTTTGCTGATATTTTGAAACAAGTTCTGATGTCGTATGCTGTTACTAATATATCTCAATGTTTGGAACTAACAAAATATAACGTTAGCGAATTGGAAAGGTATACCTATTCCATGAGAGGATATGGTTTTGCCTTACCATTGCTTAGAACAGCTTTATATTTGGCTAATATTGACGATAAGGATGCACACAGCTTTTCGCAAAAACTGTCTATGAAATTGTCACATTTCATTAAAGTTGAGGTAAGATTTTTTTATTGAGATATATCACATAAAGCATATTGTTTTATTGTCACGGTGATACATAAAATAGCTCCTTTTATTGGAGTCAATAAAAGGGGCTATTTATTAACTACTTTTTACTCGAGCTTTCAATTGTGTTGTTCACAATTATTATCAAGAGCTGCTAAAAATACAAAATCTCTTACAAAGTTTGAATTAGAAATAATATATATATATATATATATATATATATATATATATATATATATATATATATATATATATATATATATATATTCAATTTATTATCAGGATCGTGCTTCAAATATCGATCTCGTTGTATTTTACGTAAGAGGACAAAAAGGAAAGAAATAAAATAATATACAAATATTCAATCAACAAACAAATCAGATTATATTCACCAAATTAAAAAAAATATTAATTAACATTTATCCATGCAAACCCTTTATGAAAAACAATACTATTATACTAAATTTTAAGTCCTTCGATTATTTAAATATAAACCCAGCAAATGTTCCTGACAATAAAAAAAATTCAAAAGTCAATTAAGTCCCTCTTGCAAGATTTCACTTCACCACGCAATTTTTAAATAAAGAAACAAACTTACAGTTCTGGTAAGGTTCTTTTTCAGGGCTCTCGAAACACCTCTATATATCCCACCAGGAAAACAAAACCACGAAGACTACCCTTTGGCAATTTTAAATTCTAACTTTCTCAGCCCCAGCAAACAACACAAAAATTCACCATTCCACGGACTCTTCACTGCATCAACCCTTCTACCACCAGCACCGACGAAACTCTCAAAACAGCCGTTCTTCCTTCGGAAATTCTAAAGAGAGTGACGTTTGTAAAAGTTATTTTTCTATTCTCCTGTGCCATGAATAATTACTTCCCTTCTTGCTCCGACTATTTGTTGATTTTTTATGTTTGCGATTTGTTTATCGATTTCTATCCTATCTAATTGTCTCGCTTTTTCGCATTTGTGTCCTAAATCCTCCAAATTTTCTGCAATTTCTTGTTTGTCTTTGTCTTTTTTGTTTGTCTTCTTTTCTTCTTATTTCTAGATCCTCTATTTCCTTTCTAATTTCTGCATTCTTTAATGTCATAATTTCCATACGTTGTATCATTTCTCTCTTTATCCCCTCTACACATCCTTTAATTTCCTCTTTATTTTTTTTTATTTTATGATCCATCATCTGCATTGTTTCCTGTTGATTTTTTTCCATTTTATGTTCCATATTCTGGATTGTTTCCTGTTGATTTTTTTTTATGTTATGCTCCATATTCTGCATTGCTTGTAAGATTTTATCCATATCTGATAAACCCTGGCTTTCTTTTTCCATCGTTGGTTTTTCTGAACTTTTACTCCTTGTCGTAGACATTTCCGACGGATTTATATCCCCGCCAAACAATAAAATTTTTTTTTAATAAAAAATTTAAATTTGTTGTCGACAAAAAATAATCCCTCACACAAATGTATTACCTTGATTAGAATATAGAATATAGAATCCCAATATTAATTTTTAAATGGAAACAAACTGCACGAAAATGTATAATTTTCCCAATTGTCTCCGCACTAAAATACAACTCGATATTTTTCTAGCCCTTCACGTTCGGCGCCAGTTGTTATGATAAGTCGAATCTCTATTTATCAATTATTCAATTAATTGTTACCAAAAAAAAACAAAACTTACCAACAAATCCTCAATTTATTATCAGGATCGTGCTTCAAATATCGATCTCGTTGTATTTTACGTAAGATGACAAAAAGAAAAGAAAATTTGCAGATTTCCCCAATATTTAAGAGTTTACTATATATATATATATATATATATATATATATATATATATATATATATATATATATAAACTCTTTTGTAACCAATGTAAGAAGTTTAGTTCTCCCTCAGAGTTATGTACTGATTTCTCTAGATACAGTCTCACTATTTACTAATATTCCAGAAAATTTAATTTTTTTTATAATAGTTACAATATGGGAGACTATTAAAGATCATACAAAATTAACAAAACCAAATTTCCTTATCTTAATTAAATTCGTTTTCCAAAATACATACGTGAAGATTATGTGATCGAATTACGAAGAAGGATGGACGATGTACACGAGTTGGTCCGTTCCCATCTCCAGATCGCTAGTGACCGAATGAAGAAACGGTGAGATACGCAAGCCGAAAAGGGGTGTTTTAAGAAGAACGACAAAGTCCGGCTCTATAATACCAAAAAGCGAAAAGGCTGCTCTCCCAAGTTGCAACAATTTTGGGAAGGTCCATATCTCATTATGGAGAAGGTGACCACGACGTAGATGAAGAAGTGGAAGTAAACCAAGTCCAAGATATGTCTGACCTCACGTTTGAGGAATTCATGGGTGCCTATGGAGGTACCGGTAAATTATGATTTTTGACCTAGAAATTACGAGAATCAATACAAAAGAATTAGTCATAAAATATTTACAGGTCTATACGCCATAACATTTAAAATCGTAACACTCACTGATTGTATATTACAGCAGACTCAGTAAAACTCAGGTTTAAATTAAAATAAAAATATATTTAGAACAAATAAATAACAAAATAAAATTATGTTCAAGGTATTAGGAATTAAACGTCAGCTAATCTTACGGCTACGACATCAACGCACTAAGCCTCTCACTGTTTAATACCTGCAAAAAATAAAATACACTTCATGTCATAAAATTGTAATCATAATTATTTTGTGTTAATGCACATAAAGCAAAATAAGGATGGGCCAGAAGAATAGAGCTGGAACGGGTCCATAAACTCTTGGTCTGGCAGGGAGCAAAAAGTGACTAATCAATACTTAGCCACGAGAAAGAATGGATCTGTCTCATATCAATGATTACAAACTTTGAAATTATCTCATAATATAACTTAATATAAAGTCACTTTCAAGAAAGTCATTGTGTTCTAGAAATTGAATTATTACCATTTTCTTTACTAGATAACTAACTTCTGTGAGCGACATGTATGAAATTACATTGGTAAAAATCATTGGCATGATATACGGCTTTCCTAGTATATTTATATTTATATTAAAAATTGTTTAACTTATAGCGGGTTTGTCGACAGTCGATCGTCTCTATAAAATAATATATAAACCTGACTTCAATGTTGCCAACAAAGGTGAACTTGGTCAGCATAACATCTAGTACCCTCCTAGTGCCAACTGTTAGCTACACGTAGAATTTTTTAATAATTAACTGATTTTATTAACATGTTTCATATTGCAGGACGATTTCAATGGTGTGTTTAACCCAATGTCAGACATTCAGAAGTCATGTACGGATATTTCAGAAGGAAGACCTTCGTGGCTAGCAATTCAAGCTTATCAGAGAAGTAGCCCAGCTCAAAAGACTATACTGGAACAACATTATGGTAGAGCTAATGAAGAATCAGTACAAAAATGTTATGAGTTATTTAAAGATCTTAAACTGGATGAGGTTTTTACAAAATATAGGGAAGATTTCTACAATCAGATTTATTTAAGTATTCATAAAGATTTGCCCAAAAAGTTACCCAAAGAATTGTATTTGAATTTTTTAAATTTCTGTACTACTGGTGGTTTGAGAGTTTAATATAAATAAAAACTTAAATATAATGTTACATTTTTAAATAAACAAACTATGGCTGTCCCTACATGCTGAACATTTTTGCAAATTATAAAAACATAAGTGCTAGACTGTATGTTGTAATTATGCTCCATATCGTTATTTAATCTTTCGTGACTGAATCTCGTTTTTTTGGGCACTAATAATGAGAAGCACCTTTTACCTGCATAATATAAAATAATGGAGTACAAATAAAGTACAAAACAATAAATAATAAATAATATCAGAAACTTGCAACTGGGAAAATATAAATTATAATAAAATCATGATAAGTATTATGTTTATGTACGGGTGACGATAGAGAATGATGATACACATCATTCTCTATCATAAACAATGCATATGCAACACACAACACACGTTCACAAAACAGGAATACTCCGTATATACATACAATAATTTACAACTTATATTAACAATACTGAACACTTAGAATTATCAAAATTTGAATTTTCCATGGTAGAAAATATCCATTATTACATTTTTTTAGACAAATGTGGCTGTTGCGTATAACAAGTAAGAAAAATTGTATATGGGAGCTTTAGTGTAAGAACAACTTAACAAGAATAGGGGTTTGGCGAATGTAGTAGTCAATTTAACAAAAATAGAAGAGATGTGCTCCCAACATAATATTGTGAGACTTAATGCAGCTTGGCTAGCAATCTATTCCAGAGGATGACCAATTAAACTAAGGAAGGATTATAAATCTTCCTCTTGTCTTCTTTTCTTATCCTCTTAGTAGCGACTGCTTTGCCCAGCTTCCATCTACCATTCTCGCAAAATAGACGATCAACCTAAATTCTGGTTTTCATTTGAGCTCTCCGATCTCTGCTTTTGTTCATCTCCTTCAAACGTCTTTATAGTCTTTTACTTCCCCGAATAACTTTTTAAAACACTCAGTTGTCAGATGTTCAAATCATTTTCGTAATTTTTGTTTATAACCTTTGTTTTGCTTCCGCACAGGACCATCGTTTGGAACACTGTTTGGTATAGTCTCAATTTTACTTCTCTAAACATGTCTTTTGCATCTAATAGTTTCTGTATAGATCCGACCGTCTTCATTTCTTTCGAAATCCGTTTCTTAATTTCTTGGCGTTCTTTTCCCTTAGGAGGATCTTAGGGTTATTTCCGAATAGTTAAACTCCGTCACATTTTGAAAGCAATACTCTTTACGCTCGTTGTTTTTGGTAGTGTTCAGCTATGTATCTTCTTATGTGGTCTGTCCTTTGTTTTTTGCTCATTAATAATCAGTCTGTACTGTTTAGCCTTTGATTTATACAATTTAAAAATTGTCAACAGTTATGCTTTAGCTCTTGTCATTATTACTACATCGTCCGCAAAGGCCAGAACCTGGCTTCTGTTGTCATAAATCATATCTTTCGTTCGTATTCCACTCTCTCTCTCATTATTTCATCCAGCAAAAATTTTGGAGTATTGATCCACCTGCTTTAGTCCCTTCTTTTTAAAATTTCCTGTCAGACTTTCTTTTATCCTTACTCAATTAGTTTTCATTAAGGTAATTTGTACTAATCTGATCATCTTTTCTAAAGTTCCAAGTACTATTGGGGAATGAAACAGAATGAACCGAATCGTAAGCTTGTTTGAAATTCTTAAAGAGGAGGTTGTTCCTCTAAACAGCTTGCGTCTATCATTACTAGAGCTCGGGGAGATCCCACAAAAGAAACGGTATAACCATATTTCAATAATTTATAAACAACCGTCTTAAATTGCCCTCCATCGTACGTTTTCAATTACGATGAAACCGATGTTAGTGATGATCCGGGGAGAAGAAGATTGCTATATAGAAGAGGGACCAAATACACAGAGCAAATCACTAATCATAGTAAAGCCGCCACATCAGTAATGATGTGCGGTGCTGCTGATGGCAGATTACTCCCTCCTTGTTGTAGTAGTAAATGTTGCGCTAGACAGCAGCTATATATACCCAAACAAAAAATGGGTGGAGGTGTTTTGTTTTACAGACTGGTTTAAGACCATATTGTTACCACACGCAAGACAGCTTGAAGGTAAAAAATTTATGATTGGTGACAACTAGACGTATCACTTTTCAGATCATATATTAAAACTGTGTAAATTGCGCAATATTGAATTTTAGTGCTTTCCCAATAATTTAACACACATATGCAAGCCTTTTTCAAGCAAGCAAGCCATATCTTTTTTTAAATCCATGAAAGCTTCTTGGCGAAATATTTTGACGAAATTTAAATTGCGACACCCAAAGATTACTTTCCTGATGTATCTAAAGATCAATTTCCGTCGTTATTAAAAATTGCTTGGAATTAATGGATCAGACAATTGCAAAACTGAGCACAAACGTGAAGACTCTGAATAAAGCGCAATTAAGAGATTTTTGAAGAATCGGTTCGAGGCTTGTGGCATGGTTCTTTTTGATCCAAATAAAGTCTTGAGTAAAATTGCACCAATCAACCATGATGTTAAATATGTAGAAACTCTGATTAACGACAGCCTCATAGACAATTTGATTAATAAGAAGTCAAAGATAGGAGTTACTAAACGTTAAAATAGAAAAAACTTAATATCCAACCTTGTAAAAGTGTAAGTCAACATGTAACGGCGGATGATAGCTCCTCCGGTAGCGAATTAAACAGCTATACCAGTGAAAGCGAAAACAAAACTAAAAATAAAGATTCTATGGAGAATCATATGAAGATGAGATGAATACAAAACCATGTCTTGATGAATTGAATATTGGAACTTATGGGCTTGTAAAAATTGTGTCAGGTAAACGAAAATGTATAAATTACGTATATGCCGGAAGGATACAAGAAAAATTAACTTTTGGTGAATACGAACTCATTGGACTTACAACACTGGATAAAACTCATAAAAATTTTATCGTTGTGGAGACCGACGTTTTTAGAGTTCCTTTCACTGATCTCTCAGTAATTCTGAAGACCCCATCGGTTGAAACAAATAAAACAGCAACGAAATGCATATTTCCTGGCAGAGTTGATGTTAAAGAAAAATAACTTATTTTGTTTGCCTTTCATAATATATTCTTTTGAGTTTTTTTACTTTTTTATTGTTTTACTAATGTGCTAAAATGTTTTTACCTCAATAAAGTATTAGCTACTTCTAGAATCATTTATTAAATACTAATTATTGTGTCTGTAGCAGCTATCAAAGTCACCTCCCAAATTAAAATTCAAATATCTAAAAATTGGCTCGATTAAAAAATAGGTTGACATTGATATTACTATAGCATTTATGCATCGGCTAAGCTATTTCAAAATGGGGTATCAAAGTGACCCCACATCAATGGATGACTTTGATATAAATTTTTTATTTTTTTTTAAATCCTCAATTTTAAACATATATACTATCAATTTAAATTGAATAAATATTAAATCCATCCCAATGGCCAATATAAATTTAACCACTCCGTAACAGATTGCCGCTTTTCTGCATTATTAGTCACAGTCGTTATTGTCTTTGTCGTTAGCTTTGGATGTCTAATTCTTAGGTCTTGGTTTCTCCTGAAGTGTCTTGATCCAATCCGTGATGGTTTCAGCCTGCAAGTCTAACGTGTCCATTAAAATTAGTCTTGTTCTATAATGGCATATGGTAGTACAAAAGGGTAACCATAGGATTCTATGCAACTGACATTTCAAAATGAAACAATTATTAATTTATTATAAACTGTCAGTCCTCAAATCGAAATGGGTTATACTGCATATGAAAAAGTAGATATATTCTCAATTTTTGTAAAAAATAATAAAAACAAGCAAGCGGCAAGAAGAGAATATAGACTGATTTATCCAGATCGACAGACTCCTTCTGCAAATACATTTTTATATAATTATCGTCATGTCATATATGAAAAAATATTTGAACGGAAGGAACGTACTATCGTAGGAAATGATAAGAAAGATCTTAATACTTTGCTTTACTTTAAAGGTAAAATTGAAATACTTAAATAATAGATTAAATCCATAATAACATTTTTATTTAGAAAATTCCAAAACTAGTCTAAACAATGCTACTAATGCATTAGAGAAAAGCCGTGCGACGATACATAGAGTTTTAAAAACGCACAACTATTAAAAGTACAAAATATTACCGGTACAAGAACTTACCGATGTTCATAGGAGAAAGTGTTTACAGTTCTGTCAAGACAGGCTTACAAATTTGAACAATGATCCTAATTACTTTTATAACAATTTATTGACAGATGAATCAAATTTTTCAACTTCAAGCATTTTTAATAGAAGAAATAGGTATTCGTAGGAACAGAAATATAATAGAAAAAGTTCTCTTAAGCAAATAAGAGTCAGGAAGAAAATCAATAAATGTGTGGTGCAGAAAATTTCAAAACAAAATAGTTGAACCATTGTTTTATGATTATAAATTAACTGGAAAATCATATTTGGACACAGTTATTACAGAAGTGGATGAGTTATTTATTAAATCAAAATTATACACAAAATCAATTAAAAAGTATCATATGGCAACAAGATGGAGCACCGCCACATAATGTAGCCGTTCAAGAACATTTAAATAATCAATTTAATGTGTTGATCGGCAGTATGGGTACCATTACATGGCCACCAAATAGTCCCGATTTAACACCATGTGATAGCTTTTTATGGGGGTTTTTAAAAGAAAAAGTGTATTTTAATTAAAATACAAATATTAACACTATCACGACAAAAGTTCGCGCGGGAATTGAAAATTTAAATTGTCATAATAACACAATATCTGACGCATTAGAAAATTTGAGACGAAGATATTACTTGTGCATTGATAACAATAAAGGGCACTTGGAGCATATATTGTAATCTTAAATGTAGTATTTTAAGTTATTAATTTTGTTGACTTTCTAAATATATTTTTTCTAAATATATTATTTTTCTTACCTTGGTATAGTATAATAGTACCATCCGCCATTATAGAACAAAACTAATGCTACACTATGTTATATATTTGTAATTAGAAAATGCAGGGCTACTCAAAACTATAAAAAAATACAGGGTGTCCCATTTGAAATATTGAAGATGCATTTTATTGGGCATTCCCTGTATACAAAATTATTTTGTTGCTACACTGTTGGTCAGTAAAGATAAAATAATACAACTTTTATTTAAAGCTTTTTTTTGTATTCCCAGAATTGAGAAAGTTAGTGGGGGGTCAAAATATAATGAGAAACCCTGTACATATTTAAAAAATGGCACGTCATTTAGAATGGTAGCTGTGTCGACATATATAGCAATAACCAATTCCATGGCCTACTTAAAATATATTTTTTTGTGATGTCTCTTTATTTAACAACATATTGTTTATTTTGTTTAAATGAGATATATCATACATCCGTGGTAGGCTTTTATCTGCACTTAATATTCAAGGTAATTGTTATAATAGTGCATTTATGAAGCAATTACCGACTTGAATCATAAAACCCCTAATTAAGATTTAGGACAAATATTACAGTTGACTGTTTTCGATTTGCAGTGTATTTTAAAATTTGATTTCATTTAACTTTAATTAAAATCCAGAGCTCCTAGAAGTTCCTAGCAAATATGTTGAAAACCATATTAACAAATATGTTTTCAAAACGTACACAATCAGTTTGGTTTAGTTCTCAAAATTTGAACAAAGTTTTAAATGAGAAATCTGCGTAAGTACATATCGTTTTAGTAATATTTTATATATTTTAATATAAATAAAAAGCGGCTAAATTCTGAAATATGCTCAGTAACAATCAAGCAAACTATTTGTGAAAACATTCCTTGTATAAGAGGATTTTTTTAATGGCCTTGGTATAGCCAATTGACCAGACTATTTTGTAATTTGTATTCACAGAACAACAATCAGAGTTCGAGTTAGTACTAAATGTAAGTTATAAGTAAATTAAAAAATTGACCTGTTTTGATTGTTTATTTATTGTTTGTTTGTTTTTTTTTATTTTTATTTTTTTTTTTATTTTTTTTTATTTTATTTTTTTTAATTTCCTTGTATTACTTTTTTGATATTTTATGTAATATGTATATTTTATTTTTATTTTGTTTTGGTCTTTTTTTATATTAATCTTTTATTGCATATTTTTTTATTTTATTTATTTTTTTTGTTTCTTTTTTTTTCCCATTTGTTTGTATTAAAAGGTTTATTATATGATTGATATGTTCGCAAATTGCTTACAAGTTTTATCTTAATTCTATGGTTAGTACATTAAAGTTTATATTTACAATTTGTCATTAACTGATAAATAAAATTAAAGATTTCTTAGTTTCCAGAGAAAATTAATTCATTTATGTGAAATGGAAAACAGACATTTAGTTTTCGTAAGTTTTCATAAAAACATGTAATATTTCCTTGTTGATTTACATATTCTAATAGGATATGTGTTAAATCTCCATATTTAGCACATATACAGTTTGGAGTGTCTGCTAAATCCATTTTGTACATTCTTGAAAGTGTTAGAGCACGATTTGACCTTAGCCTATTAATAGTGTTAATAAAACTTCTGTTGGACTGTTGGATTAAAATGGACCATGTTAATTAGAGCCGATGTTTACTATATACATTTATATCTGACACCGGTAGAATATTATTGTCTATAGTTTCTCCGCTTAATAATGCTTCTTTTGCCAAAGCATGTGCTATTATATTTATCCTTTGCCTTTATCCCAGAATGGCCTTTGATCCATGCGATAATAACTTCTTCTCCGAGCTTTGAAACCTCGTAGTACAATTTTAATATTTCTATATCAAGATGAGTCAATTGCTTGGATTTATTTGTTACACATAATCTTTCTACTGCACTTTTACTGTCTGTAAATACACAGTTCTTTATTTTCTTTGTCAAAGCATGAGAAAGAGCAAACTTTAAACCCAGCATTTTGGATGTCTAGATGGAGGCTTCATCAGGTAACTTATATTTATGCTGTTGTCCAGAATACTGTTGGTATACTGCGCAAGCAGTGTTATTTTCTTCTTTTTGAACCATCGGTAAACATATAATAATAATTAGGCCATCTCTTCTGAATTTCTGGGTTAAACATGGGGCCTTGGACATCATTCAGAAATTCTGTCTTGATTTTTATTGAGAACAGCAAGTCAGGCTTTTCAGTATAAACTGGTGGACGATGCCATTATAAAGTACTTCTTTAAATTTAGACAGATTTCTGTTGCTTTCCGCCACAAGTGGAGATTTTTTCTTAAATTAATACCTTTTAGTCAAATCTAAAACAGCCAGATTCTGTATATCTTTGAGAAATACTTGGTCTCTGCTAACGGTATGAGCTATATATTTGTCGGTAAGATACTGCCTCCGTAAATTCAATGGCGGTTCAATAGCTTCAATTTCCATTACATTAATTGGTGTAGATTTCAGATACCCACGGCACAAGCGTAAGCACTTATTTTTCTGTACTTCAATTTATATTAAATGGGTGTTCGATGCGTTTCCATACAAGTGCCTGCTATAATCGAAAACTAATGTTGGGTTCTGCACCCCAGTTTGTTTTACAGAAAGCTCTTGGGATATTCATAGCTTTTTCTGTTTCAAAAAAGTTTTCTGTCTAAATAAGTTCCCACGTATCTGACACAGTTTTTAATTGGAAATTTGAATTGATCACAATTTATATACCCTTCTGGAGTTCTATGTTTTCTAAAAAAGAAGCAGATTTCTGTTTTGGATTCTGATAATGTTAATCCATTTGATTCATAAAATGTATGTAGTGATGAAATAGCTTTTGTTAAATTATTTTAAGAAACATCAATTGATTTGTCTGATGAATAGAGTACCACATAATCTGCAAATTGTAGTATTTTTGTGTTAATAGGAACAAAGACTTCTAAATCTATATTATATAAAATATATAAAAGTGGACTTAAAATACTTCCCTGTGGCATGCGGCAGTCCTATATTACACAGTTGAGGAGAAAAAGTTTCCTCATTGATTTTTAAGTAAATCAATCTCTCTGAGTACAAAGTTTTCAAAAAGGATGTTAAACCTACAGGTATCCCGACTGACAATAACTTTTGTTCAAGGATTTTCCATAAAATTGACTTGAACTTGAATTTATATTTACGAAAACCAAATTGGGAGTTTGGAATAATGTCATTAAATTCTAACCAATGTTCTAGTCTATGTTTAATTAGTCTTTCCAGGGTTTTAAGAAGACAAGAAGCTAGAGAAATTGGGCGATATAAATTGTGATCATTATCACGTTTGCCAAGTTTCCTTATAGGTATTATAATATACTCCTTTCAGCTTTCTGGAATTGGTGCTTGTCTCTGCCAAATATTATTTAGAACATTAAGTAGATAGATTTTATGTTCATTTTCAGGTTAGTGATCATAGAATAAGATATATTGTCTTTACCAGGAGCAGTACCATTATTTTGTTTGAAGACCCTTCTTAGTTCCCATAGATAGACGGACGATCTAAGCTAAGGTTATCTCCAGAAACAGTGGCTTTGGAGTTGGTAATATCATTTGGAACGCAATGGTGTTTTTGGTGAAATTTTATGGTAAAACTTTGTTATCCATGGTTCGTCCGGGTCAATAGATAAATTATTGGATGTTTGCGATTTTTGAAGCAATTAAATTTCCTACATACCTCCTTAATGGGAGTATTTTGATTTAAACTTTCACAATACTCATTCCAGTTTTTTCTTTTTTTCTCCTTAAATGTTTTCTTTGCTAATGCGTCCATCTTTTTATATTCTATTAGGTTACTTATTGTAGGATTTTGCTTATATTTAATATAAGTTAATTTTCTGCGTCGGGCTGTTTCCAGGCACGTTTTGTCCCACAGTAAATTTACTGTTTGTATTTTGAGAACGATTTCCGAAGTGGAAATTGAAACGTCAATAAACGTATTTTTACCTTTAATTGTAGCTTATTTCTAGTTAAATAGTAATTAATTTAAAATCCTACAAGAAAATAGCTTCAGAACAATATAAATTAAAACTTTTTGTGTATAGTATTCAACCTCTTTAATAACTTTATTTATTGATATATAACGCGTGAATATCTGAGATTTAAAGGAAACAATATACGATTTTGTGAGAACGTAAATTATTTTTTTTTTTGAATCGTTTTCAATTACTTCCTCTTTGCGTTTAATTTGCCGAACGTTTAAAATTTCAAAGTTACAATGACTATCATATTGTTTAATTTTTGATTTTACATATTCTTCAGAAAATTGTTTATCAATATCTCTAATTATTCCTTGTCGGAACAGAATGAATTTAGGTATATATAATTCTAAATTATTTGTAACAAACACTGATGAATTTTTGTAATTCATTAAATAATTTGCATTTTGTAGTCTGTTAATTTAATCCTAATTCTATTACGACCTATGGAATCAATATTTGTAATTTTTGAGTCCAATTCAGGAAACGCAGAAAGAATGATGTCACCAACTGTTAAAGCATTTAACTTACCGTTGAATGATCCGGAGCAATTTTCTACCTAAACATGATAAGGTCCGGTATCTTTATTTGTATATAAATAAACCTGTCTATTATTTACCTTCTCATTGACGTTAGAAACATTTCCGTTTTTTCCCAAACAATTAGACATTAAATTAGTACTTACATTCTGGTTATCTTGTTTTTGTGAAATTGTTTTCATATTTGTAAATTCCATCATACCAACCTGATTTTCATCTTTATCATAAGGGTTAGGGTCTGGATCAGGATCTGGGGGCTTACTACCCCCAATTAATTCACTCATCAAAAAAAAACACCTATAGTTTCACCAAAAATTGTTTGTTTATCGCAAAACAAAAAGCAAGGAAGAAAAGAACTTGTTATCGATACTATTAATTAACACCGATAATTTAAACACGCCCGTACGATTTGAGTTCTTCCGAACAACTCGAAGAGGATTTTTAGATTTAACTTTATATTTTTTCTGGCTAATTGGTCTTTACCAAAGCCATCTAATTAAATAAAAAAAAGCTTTATATTTTTTTTGTTACCTACATTTTTTTATTTTTATTTAGATTTAGATCATATTTCAACAGATTTTGGCATATGTAGATTAATACCTACATATATCTTTACATACACCGCGGGGTGTGTGATGGCCGTATACACCTAGAAATGCACACCCCAACACCCTGATGATGGAATTGTCATTCCGAAAACGTTCGTGTTTTTTGATGTAGCCCTTTTAAGCGTTTTTTTTTTAATATACCAAATTACAAAGATTAACCTCTTTTTTATGATACGTGGTATACAGCCAGCTGCAGGAATTATTTTCCTTGTGGATTTTAAAAAATTAAAGAATTTTGGAATAACAATAACTAAACACAATAACAGATTGCAAGAAAAAACAATAGGATACAAGCCGACAACAGATGTCTTTATATCCTTTAAAACTATATAAAATTAAAAAAAAATATATGTAACAAGACATACAAGGATACCAATATATAAAACAAACATATGACCCTTACTGATGTATGGTAGCAAAACGTGGATAATTATAAGGGCAAGCGAAGGACGACTACGTATTTGGAAAAGAAGAATTCTAAGGAAGATCTTCGGTCCTGCGCTTAATGGCGCAACAGGACAGTATAAATTAATAAATAACAAAGAGCCCAAATAACTGTATTTAAACGCTCACATAATGAAATAAATCATCATCAATTAGCCAATAACGTCCACTACTGGACATAGGCCTCCCTCAGTTCTTTTCAGTGTTCTCTACACTGGGCCGCTTGTAGCCAGTTTCCTGCTACATGTTTTATATCATCAGTCTATCTAGTCGGTGGTCGTCCTCTGCTTCTTTTATAGTTTCTGGGCCTCCATTCCATAATACGTCTTGTCCACCGTTCATCTTGTGTTCTGGCTAAGTGCCCTGCCCAGTTCCACTTGAGCGTCCTGGTTCTTTCGACGACGTCTTGAACTCCTGATCTTTGACTGATTTTTTGGTTTGATATGTGGTCTCGAAGGCTCACGTTCAGCATTGCACGTTACATGGCTCGTTGTGTAACTCTGAGTTTATTCGCAGATTTTTGCGTGAGTGTTAAAGTCTCTGCTCCATAAGTTTGAACAGGTAAAACACATTGGTTATAAACCTTTCGCTTGAGACATGTGGGAATTAAACTTTTTAGAATATCTATTCGCCTCTGTATTTCATGTGTTTGATTGTCTCTGCTTATTTTGATTTCGTGTCCCAGATATTAAGTGTCTGTTTGTTGTATGGTATTATTGTCAATAGTTATATTTCCACTCATTACGAGATTTGTTATAAGTTTAGTTTTCTCAAAGTTTATCTTTAATCCTGCTCTTTCAAACAGACTTTTAAGAGAATGCATCACTGCATCATGTAAATTATCTGCGATTAATACAATATCATCTGCAAATCTTAGGTGATTTAATCTTTCTCCATTTATATTGATGCCCATATCTTGCCATTGAGTGCTCTTAAATATTCACTCTAGAGCTGTCGTGAACAATTTTGGTAAAATATTGTCTCCTTGTCTAACTCCTCGACCTAAGCTAAATTTTTCTGTGTCTTCGTGTAGTCGTATACTTGATGTAGCGTTCTCGTAGATATTTTTGATTAGTGTCGTGTACCTGTAATTTATTCGGCTTTGATTTAGGGCTTCCAGTATTGTTTCAAACTCTACAGAATCAAAAGCCTTCACATAATCGACAAATGCAAGAACCAGTGGTATGTTGTACTCGATGAACTTTTCTATTAAGAGCTTTATGGTATGCAAATGGTCATTTGTGCCATATCCTGCCCTGAAGCCTGCCTGTTCTTTGGGCTGATAGAAATCAAGTTTAGGTGTTAGCCTCTTTGTTAAGATTTTTATAAAGAGTTTGTACATATAGGAATGTTTCAAGAGGCTGATGAGTCTATAATTTTCTAATTTAGTAATATCGCCTTTTTGTGTAACAAGGCTATTACTGCATCGTTCCAGTCTTCTGGAATTGTACGCGCATGTAAGCATTTATTAAACAGTTCGCTTACTGATTTTAATACAATTTCTCCTCTTGCTTTTATTGCCTTGATAACGAGTCCATCATTACCAGGCGACCGATGGTTCTTCATTTCCTTTAAAGCTGCTCTTATTTCTGACACAGTAATGGGTAAAAGTATTTCCGATCCCTGATTTATGAGAGTCTTTACTCGTGTCGGGAAATTGTCTTGTGGTCTTTGGCTGGTATAGAGGTTTTTATAAAACTCTCTGGTTATTTTCAGAATGTTTTGTTTATCTGTTGTTGCCTTTCCGTCTTTATCTCTTAGCTTGTATATTTTTTTTTCTTTGTGTGAGTTTTCTTTTTATTATCTTTAAACCTTTGTTCTCTTCTACTGTTTGAGTAACTGCATTATTATTATATCTTCTTACATCTTTTCTAATTTTCGCTGAAATTCTTTTATTTAGTTTTTTATATTCTTCTTTGTTTTCCTTTTCGTTCTTGCTTAGGCTTCGTCGTATTTCCATGACAGCTTTTGTATTTTTGCTAATCCTTTCACTTTTGGTGTCATTTTTCTTGCAAAATTTGAGTTGTGCGTTTCTAACCGAGTCTGTTATTAATTTATTGTGATCGTCGATAGTTAAAGGTTTGGGAATAAAGGAATAAAATAAATAAAGACCAGAAAACTTCAGTGGGTAGGACACATCAGAAGACATTCTGACGAGAAAATATTTGGTATGAGAAGAAGCCCCAACTAAAAGTAGACCATGTAGACGACCTCGACTCCGATGGCAAGATCATATAGCAGGTAAGCTTAAAGCTATGGGCAAAAATGAATTGAATGAAGATTGCTCAAGTCTGATAGAAATGGAGGTATGTTGTCAAGTAGGCTAAAACCCACGAAAGGTTGTAACGCTATGAAGTAAGTAATTTAGTAAAGCCCTTACGCCAAAAATTAATTTTAGTATTATTTCTCTATTTGTTATTATGTAATTATTGATATGGTTATTCTGCCAAATATACTTTTGTTGGGGGTTTTTGAAGAGAAAACATGATGTTTATTTTTAAATAATTATAAGCGAATGGTTGAATAAGGTGTTGTCTGCTGCGATTTATTGTTATCTCTATCTAAAAGTAACAAACAGACAATAAAGTAACACAGAAAATTACATTTTTTTTAGATTCCAAACCAAATGTAAACCAGTTGATTTGTCCTTTGAAACAAATCTAATGTACGAAGCTTTTCCTTCAATTTGCGAGGAAATTCTAGACGAACAACTTATTTATCACGGAGCATATCCGGATCTAAGAGAAAAATATTCTCATATGTTACACTACAATGTTAACCTAGATCAGCCAAGATATATTGGTAAGGCAATATTTTCTGTCTATGCCTACAGGATGCTGGAAAAACCTTCATTACTTACAGAAGAAAACATGAAGAAAGCTTGTATCGTTGGGTGGTGCCAGAGAATGGTAAAATAGTTTTGTTGTTTCATAATATTTTACATTTTTTTTTTATTTTTAATATTTTTATTTTTTGTTGACATTTTACGACAAAAATAGCAGTTCCTCAAAGTAAGCAGCGCAACTATCTAGTTTTCTTGTTAAGTCACCTATTAGGTTTTTTTTACTTCTGCAGCTGCATGCGATTTCGGAACCCAAAGCTTTATTGACTTCGACTTCTGGGAAAACATTTTAATCTTTTTGTTGTCACAGGATTTTCCATGCCTTATAATTTTAATACGCAGTACTCTCGTTTCTTTTGCTTTTTTTATCTTTGCTGCTTTATAGCCATTTTTCGTTTAGTATATTCATTTCTATTTTACCTTTTCTTCTGGCTTCTAAATCTTCTACACTGACTGGTGTACTCCAGTCAGTTACACATTATGGACACTACATTTGCAACCTAACGAATTTTCAGTATGGGGTAAGAGCACCAGTTATTGTCCTCTTAAGGAGAGCACGTCGATATATCTATGAAATGTTTTGTCACTGTGGCCTATTGTAACTATTTTTAACACCATGGAATTTTATTATTATTTCTACATATTGCAAAATTTTATTACGTTAATATTTCATGTGTGAAAATATTTTGTGTTCTTTTGTAATCGTGCAAATGAACCAGTTATTGGCCACCCTGTTCCAGTTATTGACACCATATGTGTTAGTGATTGGCCATCATTTTTTAAAGAGATATTTTACCAAATAATTCGTAAGTTAAAATAGATAGATAGGTAGGTGTTTGGGTAAGCAAGGATTTTGTGATGAGTGTGGATACAAAAAAAAACACATGTCAAAGTTAACTTTTATTTTTTTATTTTGGCAAGATTCGCAAACATATACTTGATCTGTGTCGCCACAAAATCTTGTTATGCAAGTTACATGATATGTTTTAAGACATATTTGGCATCTAATCCCTTCTTTACACTCTGTAATATTCAGTACACATAGATAACATGCACCTTTAGTAAGTTTTTGATTTTTCAAATGTGATGGAATGTTTGATACCAAGTTTTTATTTTTAAAACGCGGAAGAACGTTTGATACCAAGTTTCAATTTTCAAAGTGTGAAGGAATATTTGATAATAAATTATCAGATAGAATTGTAATTTTTGTTGAGGACTGATCTTTATTATTATCAAATAATTTACGTTTGGGTACAATTTTTTTCTCAGAGCTTGGAGATTTAGTGTGGGCGAGAAATATTTTCGGAGATAAATTCAAATTCGCTTCTGGTGCAGGTAAATGCTTGAAAATCTCAATATTATTTTGGTTATTTACAGAGCTTGATGGTTTTGTATAAGAATGAGATTCTGGTATAGGAACTTTGACAAATTCAGGTAGTGGTGGCTCAAAAACCTCAATATTGTTACTTGTACTTTTCTAGTTTAGTGGAGAAAACACTTTCAATGCATTTTTATCTTTTTTTAATATTTTTCAATAGGAATGTGAACTTTTACACCTTTTTTTTATTTTGTTGAGGTCATTTCTATGGGTTTTCTACTTTTCTCTTCGGACTTAAAAGTTTTAGCTAATTTTTGGAGATTAGTATTATTCGAGCTTTTTATTTTATTTTGATTTTCCTTAATAATCTGTTTTTCTTTTCTTTCAAGGTTCCTCTGTTCCTTTTTTACGCTACTCTTCTAATTTTTTTTTCATTTTTTTTTCTATTTTTCTTCTATCTGATGAAGTTAGAACAAATGGAAGCTTTTGAGTTTCCTTCTTTCCTTTTAGTGCTGAAGTATCTGGCCATATTAACTAAGTCGAAATAGATTTATTTGTAGAATTTACAGATATATTTTCAGAAATGTTTAGGGATTTCTCGGGTTTTTTGATTTTTTGACCCTTAACCATTTTTGTCAAAGTTGATTCAGCTTGATTTGTATATTCTTGTATTCTTGGATGTTGAAAATTTCATTCTCAGGTACCATCAAGGTTTCGTTCTCGTTTTCAGGAATGTCTACAATTTCAGTATCATCTATTATTATAGATATTATATCATTTATATCGAAAATTACTTCACTTGTGTCTAAAAATTTTACTTCTTCTTCTAAAATATTTTCTTGTTCGTCGTTTGTAGAAATTTCGACCGATGACTTTTCTGTAAATGCTGAAAAGATTTGTTTCAATATTTGGTAATCATTAGATTGAGTTTTACAATTATTTCGACATAGCTCTTTAATTTTGGCATTGCCAACTATTTCACAAAATTGTTTATAAGAAATTGTTGTATTTGGATTAATAAGTGTTGGTAAATCATTGTGCTCGTCCAGATTATCTTTAGTTTCAAATTCTTTTTCAAGACATTTTGAATAGTCAAGAGCAGAAGAATTCCAAGGAAATATACCTCATGCCCTAAACCCACTTCTGATAACATCTGGATTTAACCTATCTATAGCAGATTTTAAAACAGGGGCAAACTGTTCTTTCGTTAACACTTTTTGGGGGTTGTCTCTCCTAAACTGAAGCATAGCTTTGTTCCAAAAAGGTTTTAGAGGCTTAAATGCAGCCACATCCGCTGGTTGCAATAATCTTGTGGCATTATGATATAAAGCTACTAAAATAATTTTCAAATCTGTACAAAGTTGACTTGTCTGTACAGTTAAATGGCTTTTATGTCCATCAACAAAAAGTATCACCGGACGTATCATATTATTTCGATCTAAATAAGGGTTAAATATATTTCCAATATATTCATAGAAGTTTTTGTTGTCCATCTAACTATTTTCAGTTAAACCAGTACCCCACGAATTCGGCACAGCACTTAGTATATCATTTGGAAATCGTTTATGGGGATAAATTATCATAGGAGGTAAAATATTGCATATTGCAGAAAATGTGAAAATAACGTTAAGTTAACCTTTGAGTTATGTTCAATTTCATAGACGTTTCTGGAACCCTTCATAGCCAAAACCTTTTTATTTTTGGGACATAGATAAATACATGTCTCGTCACCATTGAAAATTTTTGTTGGTTCTTAAAGAATGTCTGAAAATTCTTTTTTATTTAGATAAGATTTTATGTTGTCAAACCATTTGGTAATATCCCTTTGGTTAATGTTTGGTTGCTGATGTCACTCCCTATCTAGTCCTTAGCGAAATGTTGGGATTGCGCTTTAGAAATGCTGATAGCCATGTTCTACCTGGTCTATTTTCAACAAATGGATTAACTCTAGGGTTACTCTCTAAAATTGTCGTCAAGACGAACAGGAAATCATCTATTTTGACAATGAAAAATCAAGAGTTTCAGTTGTTCCTCTTCATCCTTCGAAAGAAATGTCCATGGATTATCTTGTAATAAAATTTTTCACTTTTCCGGTAACTTATAGTGGCTCTGGGAATATTAAATATTCTTGAGGCTTCTCGCTCACTCATACAATTTTTAATTAACTCTAACGTTTTTTAACATCGTCTTTAGTATAGTTTAACTCGTTCGCTGCCGATCACGCGCCAGTGCGTGATGGTCGTACTTGGAAAAAGGCCGATCACGCGCCAGTGCGTGATATAGCTGTAAGCTCTATAATGTAGGTTTTTAAATACGGCTTATGGAATGAGTTTAAAAATAAGTGTCGGCCTGCTAGGATCGATCATAGGTTATGATTTACATTGCGCGGTTTTTGATTTGACAGTACCAGTGTATGTTGACAGTCTAGTGAAAATGGCGGAAAGTAATAACATTGTGGCAGGACCTTCTCAACCAAAAAAGGTAAAAATTGATTTAAAACAGCCTTTAAGTGAAAAAGAACTACTATATTTACTGGAACATGACAGCTCCGACGAGGACGAGATGGTATTTGGTGATTTGGATGAATCGGACGAAGTATATTCTGAGGATTCTGAAAATGATATTGGTGTACAACAGTACGTGTTACAAAATAATGATAATGAACGTCCACAAAACCTTTCTCATAATCAAGACCAGTCTATACAATTTTCTTTAAATCCAACCACAATGAAAGATGTTTTTGAATTTACTGAACACGAAAGATTATTAGTAGACGTAACTGGAATGACACCGATTGAATATTTTAGATTGTTTGTGACAGACGATTTTATTACAAAAATTTGTGATTTGAGTAACAGTTACGCCATTAATCTATTTTTATCTGAAAGAACATGCTTTAAATCCAGGATAACTAACTGGAAACAGTTAACTTCTGAAGATTTGTTACTGTTCATAGGCTTACTGTTACACATGGGCAATATTCGAATAAACCGTGTCCAAGACTATTGGCGACAAGATGAGTTATATAGCATTGGGATATTTCACAAAGTTATGAGCCGAAATCGGTTTTTATTGATAATGCGTTGCCTGAATTTCACGGAAAATAGAGAAAATGGTATTTTACCTGAAGACAAATTATTGAAGATTAGATACCTAATTAATTTTTTTAACGAAAAAGTATGTGCACTGTATTATCCAGGACGGGAGCTAAGTTTAGATGAGTCTATGGTGTTATGGCGAGGCAGACTTCAATTTCGCCAATATATAAAAAATAAGAGGCATAAATATGGCATTAAATTATACATGCTGACAACCCCAACTGGTATGGTTTTAAAATTTGCCGTTTATGCAGGAAAACTGGACGATCTGGGTGGTAAAGATCATGCATCAAAAGTGGTAATGCATTTATTGGACGGTTTTTTTGGAAGTAGGACATAGTGTGTATATGGACAATTATTATAACAGTTTTTTATTAGCTAGAACACTATTGAATCATAAAACACACTGTACGGGAACTTTAAGATTGGACAGAAAGCATGTACCGAAGGAAATAAAAGACAGTAAGTTAAAAAAGGTGAAGTAATGGGAAGGTATGCAGATGGAGTACTCATAGGAAAATGGAGAGATAAGAGGAATGTGTCCTATATTTCTAATGAATATCGAAACATAATGGTGGATGTACCAAATAAAAGACAACAAATTGTATCGAAGCCCTTACGATCGTTCAATACAATAAGTATATGTCCGGTATTGACAGACATGACCAAATGCTCTCTTATTACCCGGCAGAGAGAAAGACATTAAGATGGCCTACGAAGATGTTTATCCACGTGCTGCAATTGATGCTTATCAATTCACACCATTTATATAACAAATACTCTACCCAAAAAATAAGTCTTTATGACTTTCGTATTCGAGTCATACAAAGTTTATTAGCCCCGGCCCAGAAGAGGGCAGAAGAAGACCAAGCACACCGACGACCCCCAGAAGTTGGTCACATTATGTCACAAAGAGTGGCACCACCAGGTATTAAGAAAACACCTAGAAAACATTGCAAGTTATGTTACGAAAATGGAAAAAGAAAGGATACTATCTACACATGTAGGTCGTGCCCCAGTGAACCAGGATATTGTCTAGATTGCTGTACCATTATTCATAAATAAGTTACAAATGTTTAATCCACAGGGACATTTGTGGTTTGATCACTTATTTTAGTTTTTTTATTTATTTTATTTTGATCTGAGTAATATTTTTGTTTTATAAATTTTTTATGTATTGTTCGTTTTATTCGAATTAGTATATATAATATAATATAAATATAGTTTCTGTTTTCGTATTATAATAACGTCGTTTTATTGTCTCACTCTATGGCGTGATACGGCTAATTGAGATGAAATTCCTGGGACCACACCGATCACGCGTGGCGCGTGATATCACAAAGTATATCTAATGACAAAAAAAATTAGTTGACATAGCTTTAGTGCAACTATTCAAGCAACTTTTCTAAATAACATTTAAACGAAAAATTCAAAAAACGTTGTCGGCCCCTACTATATATTGCATTTTAAAGATCGGCAGCGAACGTGTTAAACAGGATCCTATTGTGTTATCCCGTGGGAACTTTATTGCTAAAATGTAAAACCCATTTTTTTTGGTTTTTAATATCTTTGTAAAAGCAAAATCACTTGGTCGTCCAAAAAATCGTAGTGGGAGGGGGGTGGTGGGGAGCCTTACAAAAAAAAATGCAATTATTTTTTTTCATCGTTTTTCGGATGTACAATATCCGAACATTTATTCATCAAATTTGCATACCCATCTGGACATTAGAAATATTTTTATTTTATTTATAAAAATACGTCAAACCATTGTTGTATATGGAGCGCCTTCATACAAAATCACTTGTTCTGAAAACCCATATTTTTTAAAATCTTTTACCTCGCTCTACCTCGAAAAATATTGGGTTTAGCAAAAAATTACTTTCTATAAACATTATAGACCAAAAATCAAAGAACACGTGGGTTTTTTAGAATTTCGATTGGATACTTAGTTTAAGAAAAAATTAAATAAATCGAACGGCACGTCACGACGGACAGTGCTGAACGCCGAGATGCGAGGAAGGGCGAGATTTCTAATCTGAAGTCAAAGCAAATCGACTCTAGTGATGGCGATGTTGTTAGGGTCGATTTTACATTGAAACGCTGTTGTGTTGTATATTCTATTGCGAAAGTGCATCATTGTGCATTATTTTATACTAATAGCGCGAAATCCACTGAGCTGAGATTTTTTATATTAAAAGTTTTAAATTATTAAAAGTTATTAATTAGCTTATTGCTATAATAAAAATATTAAATATCTACTTAATATTAAAGTAAATATTTTTTTCATCTAGAAACGGATTTAACGAAAAGCAGCAGGTCTGACAGTGAACTTGAGTCAAAAATCAGATTAAACGTCAGTGAAAAGTTTGAACAGAAACTTTTACCAACTATTTGTAGATACAGCTTTAAACATATAAACACAAACTCAAAAGATGCAGGAGAAATCGTGTGATTTACTAAAACCAGCACCAAACTAGACGAATGATTTTTAAGCTATAATATGATTGGCATGATGGTAGATCAATTTCGTGCATCATGAGACCTAAGCAACCACTCAAGTCAAAACGTAGAAAGTAGAAAAAAACGGATGAAAATTGATGAATATTCTGTACAAAAACTACATGGTCAGTTTTTACGATTTAATGTATTTTTAAAAAGCGTAGATGGTCTTCTCGTAATTTCAGCTAATGAGATTGCATCGCCAAATGTTCAAACATCCTTACTAAATATACAAAAAAATGAAAAAGAGAGCCTAGCGAAATGTATTGTTACTGTTGGAACTCCCCAATTTTTATCAGCATAGAAAAGAGAATAATTTCCAAGACTTCGTCGCACAGGTACCTATAAAACTGTCTTTGAAAAGAAGAAAATTATTCAAGATGAGCAAGAATTTTTACAAAAAATACTAGCAACCAAGGCAATTGAAAGAGACATAAATATTATGAGGATATTTTCAAATATGAATTGACAGCATATCCAATGTCACTTGTACCAGCAGGAGTTTTATCGATACCATAAAATAAATCTGCCTTAGGTTCTATAATAGAACAGTTTACAGTTGTTACAAAATCACAAAACGTGTCACATTTTTGATGGTATGGGATTGATTCAAGTAGTTGGCAAACCATCAAATGCCAAAACATTTGACGACTATGCAAGAATTTTGAAACCAATAGTGTTCAAGAACCCCTACAACGTTAAAAGGATCGATTTTGTTTTGGATCACTACAAGGAATCTTCCATAAAAAAACTGCACGAGACAAAAGAGAGGCGCCAAAATTAAATCAACACAACGGTTAATTAAAGGTCCGGATACAGTATTACCTCAAAAATGGAATTCATTTATTAATTGAGTTTTTAATAAAAACCAGCTTGCACACTTCGTAAGCAATCAGCTAGTTAAATATTCCTTAACAAATTGTACCGCTCACTTCGTATCCAGCAGAGGATTTTGCGACGTTTTACATTACAAAACAAATTTTGGTTTGAATTCTGAAATATTAGTCTCATCACATAAAGAGGCAGATACCAGAATAATATTACACATTCTGTCAGCAAAAATGGAGGGATATACAAAATGTATAGTCAACTGTAAAGTTACCGATGTGCCCATTTTAAAGACCTTTCAACTCCAGAAGTTTAGATAAGGGTTGGAACAAAGGACAACGAAATATTTATAGGTATCCACGAACTCTCTATGGATTACTCCCTAAGGAAATGTTGACCAGCCTTTCATATTGGAAGGTATTTCTATTAAATTAATAGTCTCCTATCTAGAGTGGGAAGTGAAGAATATTTGAGCAAAGATGTTTTCGATGATATGATATTGTTAAATCTGTTATTCTTCTTTATACACCTAACGACAATATTAAGTGTATTGTTGTATATTTATATAGTTCGAATTTATTTGTCTTTATTCTAATTTATTGTCTATAATCTAATTTATTAAAACTCACGATAGCTAATTACTAATTTATTAAATAACTTTACAAATGTATTTATTTCACGTTTCGTTACAAGTAAACCGCGTTTACCGATCTTCTTATGACTGACTCAAATACAAAAATCTTTCATTTATATACACAACTGTTGTCATCTGGAACTTTCGGCAAACTTCCTGAATAATCTCGTATTTTGGTGAAGGCGCTCGACTCGTTTTTCAACCTCGAGACGTGGATGACTCACTAAAATTAGTGTCTAGAGATTTCTGTAAACAACTGGTAGCGAAGCTCAGGTATATTTTGACCTACAAATTACGAGAATCAATAAAAAAGAATTAGTCATAAAATATTTACAGTTCTATATGCCATAACATTTAAAATCGTAACATTGCCCCCCTCTTAAAAGATGGTTCCTCCTGGAACCTTGTCGGGACTGGAACTGGAACGACATGCTGATATCGGCAACTGGACCCTCTTTTACAACTTCCAGTTGTATAGAAATGACAAGGGACGGTTTTCTCTCCGCAGCAGTAACTATGCGGATTGCAACAGACTAACACCTGGACTTCGGTGTCTTTAAAGATTTCCTCCACCATGTTTCGTATAACCCTCCAATCTAATTGGCGGCACTCCAACTTTGGCATGGCTAACTTTTGCACGTCGGACTCTAGTACGTGCTCTCTCAACTGAAGTAAGGCTTCCCATACATCTCGGTAGGTAGGTTGGTCACGGGCAGTGTCTTTTGTTACCAGGTAGAAAAGGTAACGTGATGCATCTTGAAGTTTCAAGGTTTTACCAGGAGCTGGCACTTGGCATTGAAGTTCTGCAACTCGACCAAACTTCCTTCGAAAGACGGATGCCAACCCTGGTGCATCTTTGATACTGGCCGGGATGGTAAGGGCCAGTGAGTAGTCATCGGGAAGCGCGAGTAGATCTTGCCTTTCTTCAGTGGTAACACCATGTCTTGCTTTACCGGCACCTCCATAGGCACCCATGAATTCCTCAAACGTGAGGTCAGACACATCTTGGACTTGGTTTACTTCCACTTCTTCATCTACGTCGTGGTCACCCTCGAAAGACGCCAACCGGTTATGGTGTACTATCATCGGCTTTCCTCTCGGAATCTTGCTTATTCGGTAAATAACATCATTGATCTTCTCCATAATGAGGTATGGACCTTCCCAAAACTGCTGCAATTTGGGAGAACAACCTTTTCGCTTTTTGGGGTTATAAAGCCAGACTTTATCGTTCTTCTTAAAACACCCCTTTTCGGCTTGTGTATCGTACCGTTTCTTCATTCGGTCACTAGCGATTTGGAGATGGGAACGGACCAACTCGTGTACATCGTCCATTCTTCTTCGTAATTCGATCACATAATCTTCACCTGCTACATCTTCTCCAGGTCGACACCCAAACTCTAGATCACAAGGTAGTCGCATCTCGCGTCCGAATAGGACTCTGGCTGGTGTCTGGCCTGTTGATTCATTAACAGCAGATCTGTAGGCCATTGTGAAGAACGGAAGATATTGGTCCCAGTCTCGCTGATGATCGGATACCATCTTTGTCAAATACTTGCCAACTGTTCTATTCATTCGTTCTACCATACCATCCGATTGCGGATGATAAGCCGTAGTTCTTGTTTTCTTCATACCTAGTCTATCACATATTCCTTGGAATAAATCGCTTTCGAAGTTCCTGCCTTGGTCACTATGGATCTCCAAAGGCACTCCAAATCGGCTGATATATTCTTGGATCAACTTATCTGCAACGGTGGCGGCCTTCTGGTCTGGAAGTGCGTAAATCTCGACCCACTTAGTGAAGTAATCCATTACTACCAACATGTACTTGCCTCCATTATCACTTTCTGGAAATGGCCCAGCAATGTCCAAAGCTATTCTTTCAAACGGGCTTCCAACATTATATTGTCTCATAGGAGCTCTCCTTTTTCGATAAGGCCCGTTACTCGTAGCACAAATAGTACATTTCTTACACCAGTCTTTTACATCGTCGGAACTGTTCATCCAATAAAACCGTTCCCGAATTCGCTGAAGGGTCTTTTTCACACCAAAATGCCCTCCTGATGGACTGTCGTGTAACTGACGAAGTACTTCGGCTATTCTGCTCTTTGGAATCACCAACTGTCTTCTCTTCTCTGAACCGTCATCATTTTCCAGGACTCGTTTGAGCAAGCCATCTTCCATGATAAATGAGTCCCACTGGGCCCAATACGTCTTAACTATTGAGCCTAGGTTCGATATTTCTTGCCAAGGTGGTCGACGGTTTTCTTCTTTCCATTTTCGGATTTTCTGTATAACTGAATCTCTCTCTTGTTCTTCCCTGATCTTGGTAGGCGTCCAGTCGTCGTGGACCACCGTCGTTCTTAGCACTGCTGCTTCCTTGGATTCCGTTTTGTTGCAGTGAGAACACTCTGCTGGGCATGGCCTTCTGGAAAGAGAATCAGCGTTTCGGTGGCTAACTCCGGCCCGGTGCTCAATCTTAAAATCATATTCTTGGAGTCGTTCGATCCACCTGGCTATCTGACCCTCTGGATTCTTAAACTGCATCAACCACTTAAGGGCGGCATGGTCGGTTCGGATTAAAAACTTCCTTCCATAGAGGTATTGATAGAACTGCTCTACTGATTTCACTACTGCCAGAAGTTCTCTTCTCGTGACGCAATAATTCCGCTCAGGTTTTGAGAGAACTTTACTGAAATATCCAAGGACTCTTTCCTGTCCTCCCTGAATCTGGGACAGCACTCCTCCAATTCCCACATTACTTGCATCTGTATCTAAGATGAACTCTCCTTCTGGCAGTGGATACCCTAAAATCGGTGCTGTGATTAAATGCTTTTTTAAGGTCTCAAAGGCATTTTGGCAGTCTACATCCCAGCGGTATTCTCTTGCTTCCTCTGTAAGTCGCGGTAATGGTTTAGCGATATCTGCAAACTTCTTAATAAACCTCCGGTAATAAGTACATAGTCCAAGAAAACTTCTCACTTGATGTTTGTCAGTTGGTTTTGGCCATTCCTTAATGGAATCGATTTTTCCCTTATCCACGGCCACTCCTTCTTTACTGACTATATGACCCAGATAATTGACTTTACCTTGAAATAGCTGGCACTTCTTGGGGTTTAACATCAATTGGGCAGCTTTAAGTCGATTAAAAACGTTTTCTAAATTCTTCAGATGGTCTTCAAATGTCTTCCCCAAGACGATTATGTCGTCTAGATAAACTAGGCATGTTTTCCAAGATAACCCTCTCAACACAGTTTCCATAAGTCTCTCAAATGTCGCAGGAGCGTTACAAAGTCCAAATGGCATAACGTTGAATTGCCATAATCCAGATCCTGTGGTGAAGGCTGTCTTTTCTTTATCTACCGGGTCCATTTCTACCTGCCAGTATCCAGACTTTAAATCCAAAGTAGAAAATAATTTACTTCCAGCCAATGTGTCTAATGTGTCATCGATCCGAGGCAGAGGATAACTATCTTTCTTGGTAACGTTGTTCAGCAAACGGTAATCCACACAGAACCTCGTTGTTCCGTCTTTCTTCTTAACCAGGACCACCGGAGAGACCCATGGGCTCGTAGAAGGTTCTATCACCCCGTCTTTCTTCATTTCCTGAACAATCGTTTCAGCTTCCTCTCTTTTCGCCTGTGGTAATCGTCGAGCTGTTTGACGAATTGGCTTAGCATTACCAGTATCGATTTTATGCTTAACAACGGTAGTTCTTCCCGTCTTTCCTCCTTTTGGTACGAAAATATCACGATACTGCCGAAGAAATTCCCTTAATTTCCTTTTCTCGATCTGATTCAGAGACTGTCCAGCAACCGCAACCATTTGATCAAATTTATCGTTGGAATTATCAGACGTTGTCGTCTGACGGATTATGGATGTGACAGGTACACAAGTTCCTACTTTTGTCTCTTTCTTGATGGTCACTGGGTAGTCATTGACATTAATAAGTCTCACAGGAATTTCTTTAGCCGAAGTCACTAATTCTTTTCCAATTATGATTCCACGGCCAACTTCGTCGTCATGATTCCAAGGCTCCATCATAACAGGTGTTCCTTCGTCCACAATTCCCTGTAGCCGCGCTACTATTATCGTTTCACTTCTCGCAGGCACGACTGTATCTTCTTTAACGGCTGCTTGCATAGTGTTGTCATCATGTGGATGGAGAAATACCTCCTCGTTACCAACTTTGATTACCTTATTCTTAAAATCCAATTGGAATCCATGCGTATTCATTACGTCCATTCCTAATATACCATCCTCTTCGATGTCAGCAACTATAACAGTATGGACGAACTTTTCTGCTCCAATTCCTAATTGTACCTGGATTTCTCCATGAATGTTGGCATTTTCACCTGTGGCGGTCCGAAGTCGCAACCTCGTTGGTAACAGTTTCTTTCGGCTGTTTATAACTGTCGGCGTATAATGGTTCTGGTCGCTCCAGTATCCACCAACAACGTATGCTTTTTACCATTTATTTCTCCATCTACATATACACTATCTTCACGACATTTCAAAGAAGCTATTAGTATCAGAGGGTCTTTGGTAAAGTTCTGGGTCGAAGCTGCTCCCCTAAGGCCGACGCGTTCTGGTTTTGTCTTCGGTCTTATGGTCTTCGTTTTCTTGTGTGTCATGCTTTTTATCATATTAAAGAGCTGGTCAAGTTTATTTTCATCTTCTTCCTCTTTTACAGTCCTAACTTTACTGTAACCGCCAGAGGCCTGCGTAGCTGACTCGTATTCGAGGGCGGCGGATAAGACATCAACCAGCGTCTTGTGACGAGCTAATCGTAGTGTTCTTTGCATCTCATGATCACGAAGACCATCAATAAACGTTTGAACGGCCAACTTTTCCATCATGTCTTCGGGAGCTGTTGGATAAGCATATCGCACTAATCTGGCGATATCTACTTCATATTCTTGAAGAGCCTCATCTTTTTTTTGTCTTCGATTTTTGAGCTGCGACTGATATACATGCTCCAAGTGTTCGTGGCCATATCGCATATTTAACCTCTTCTTCAGTTGTTCGAAATCATCCGTCTCCTCTACGGCTATGGTCTGGAGCACATCTAAGGCATCTCCTCGAAGAGCGATAGTCAGATTTACAGCCTTTTCTTTTTCAGACCATCCATTCGCTCTTGCAGCTGATTCAAACTGTTTCATGTAGTTGTTCCATGATGATTTTCCGTCGAAAGTTGGGACTTTGACATGAACGGAACTTCCACTTCCTTCAAATTTCGGCCGTGTTTCCAACTTACATTTTGTCTCGTCTTCTTTTATCTCTACCGGATCTAAAGCTACCGTATTAATTGGTAGTAGCACTCTTGTGTTAGTTATCATGGTCTCTAACTGTTTGATTTTCTCTTCAACTTTATCAAATGTTTTAGAGACTTCTTCAAATTTCTCATTATTCTTTTTAGAAGTTTCTTCCATCATTTGAGAAACATTTTCAAATTTCTCGTCGAATCTTCTAGACACATTTTCGAGTTTCTCGTCGTTTTGTCTACCTACTTCTTTAATAATTTGAGACGTTTCATCCAATCTTTTGGAAACGTTCTCGAATTTATCATCATTTTTTTTAGAGGTCTCCTCAATCATTTGCGAGACGTTCTCAAATTTACTATCATTTTGTTTCGAAGATTCTTCAATCATTTGTGACGTTTCATCGAATCTTTTGGAAACAGTCTCGAATTTTCCATCAATTATTTTCGTTAAAACGGCTTCTTCTGCTGACTGGAACTGGAATGTCTCTGGGTCGTCTCCATTCTTGTTGAGAACAGTCTTCAGTCGTTCTTGGAGGATCTTCTTGGACCCGCTGCAGTCTTCATCGCGTTCTTCTAGTTGCTCACGCAACTGTTTCACTGAAAGTTCTACTAGCAGCATCTTTGGTCAGGCACACACGTACTTTTTAAATGTTCTTTCGTACAACGATCACTACTGGACTACGCGGATGTTCCCGACGAACAATACCTTTCAAAAGTTCAAAAGTCTTTTTCAAAAATCAAATTAAATTTATCTACAATCCCACTTCTGCACCACTGTGGAGTTTATTTAGTTCTAATTTATTTGTCTTTATTCTAATTTATTAAAACTCACGATAGCTAATTACTAATTTATTAAATAACTTTACAAATGTATTTATTTCACGTTTCGTTACAAGTAAACCGCGTTTACCGATCTTCTTATGACTGACTCAAATACAAAAATCTTTCATTTATATACACAACTGTTGTCATCTGGAACTTTCGGCAAACTTCCTGAATAATCTCGTATTTTGGTGAAGGCGCTCGACTCGTTTTTCAACCTCGAGACGTGGATGACTCACTAAAATTAGTGTCTAGAGATTTCTGTAAACAACTGGTAGCGAAGCTCAGGTATATTTTGACCTACAAATTACGAGAATCAATAAAAAAGAATTAGTCATAAAATATTTACAGTTCTATATGCCATAACATTTAAAATCGTAACAGTATTAATACTCTAAGAGGTATTTTGGCCACTACGAAACCTATTCATAAACTGCCTCCTACTTTAGACAGTCTGAGGCAACACTGCCTTCGTATACACTTCCAGACGAAAATATGGCTATGTAGTGCGACACCAAGACCATGTCTGCCAAATCCGTTGCTAAGTGGCTGGAGTAAACAAAATGGAGCGCTGGTACCAGTTTTAAACACGGAACCCATGTTGACGAAAGATACATATATTCTGAATAGTTGTAAATTTAAAAAAGGTGAATCAACTTTTGCCTTTTTATGTGAAGAATAATTATATTAGCTTTTTTTTAATACTTTTCAGACTGTACAGGGCCCAATGCTCGTGTAAAAGGAAGCAGATCAAATGCATTGGTTCTTGTAAATGTGTGGCCCAGGCGAAATGTGGCAATAAAGGTACTATACGTGAAACAATTTTAACCGTAGAAGATGTTAGTTCTGAGAATACTGAAGAGTCTGACTTAGAATAAGATAATTTATGCCAATCATATTGTAGCTTAAAAACCATTCGTCTAGTTTTGTGCTGGTTTTAGTATATCACACGATTTCTCCTGCATCTTTTGAGTTTGTATTTATATGTTTAAAGCTATATCTACAAATAGTTTACTTTCTATTTGTTGAATAGAAATAAGTTTCTGTTCAAACTTTTCACAACAAAATTTCCTCTAATAAAGTCTTCATGAAATTCTGGATACTTATCAGTAAAGCTCGGATTATAGGCAAAATGCCTTTTTTTGCCTATTATAAGTGTTTTTTGCACTTTTTGCCTTTTTTCGTAAATTCCGCCTATTTGTGCCTTTTTTAAAATTTCATGGTATTACCCATGATATTATTCTATTACTAAACCATTCTATAATAAAATTTTGGGTCAATAATAAAATATCAATGGTTTGTTTATATAATAGATTTCTAGGAAAATGTACCTGATCGAGACTTGAGGGTTAACTATTTGGAAATCCCTAAGCTTTATTAGTTTATTATCAGTTGTACAGTCGGTTACTGTATCAGAGTTTACTCACAAATTAGCAAATTGCTATATCCTAGTTTAGTTTTGTTGCGTATACCGAAAAGCAAAGAACACGTTTTAAAACGTTCAAGACAGTTGTGTGAAAAGATGACATCTAAATTAAGGCTATGGATCGCACCTTATTCGGAACTTTCTCTAGAAGGAGATGGAGCATTTTGTAAACCATGCGGCAAATCGGTAAGTTTTATTTTTTTTTTCTTTTTTTCTCGTCCCACAACATAACTAAATTCTAAAGCGGTTTTAGAATTCTAATTATTTTTTTTTAATTCTCAGATTTCAAGTAGAAAAAAGTACTTTATTGACCAGCATTGTGGAACCCCACTTCATAAACGTAATTTGGAAAAATTAAATTCCTCTAAGTTAGCCCAAACATCTCTGCGGGATAGTTTAAGCAGTTCAAAAAAAAAGGAGGAAGACGCATTTAAATTTGATTTATGCCAGATGATGATTGCATCCAACATTCCTCTATATAAAGTTAATAACCCTAGTTTTAAACGCTTTTTTGAAAAATATCTTAATAAATCCTTACCGGACGAGAGTACATTGAGAAAACATACTGTGGAAAAATGTTATGTGGAATGTATTTCAAAAATTAAGCACGAGTTGGAGGGCAATTTTTTGTATATTATCGTGGATGAAACGACAGATGTATGCGGCAGGTATATAGCTAATTTAATGATTGGAATTTTGAACGAAAACTTTGCGAGAAAACCTTATTTAGTTGCCGTTAAAGAATTGGAAAAAACAAACAATTTAACAATAAGTCGATTTATACAAGATAGTTTAACAAACCTCTTTTTACCCAACGCTATACCAGTGAATAAAATAGTTTTAATGCTTTCAGATGCTGCGGCATATATGTTAAAAGCTGCTGTTAATTTAAAAATTTTTTATCCTAATTTAATTCATTGCACTTGTGTAGCCCACGGGGTAAATAGAATTGCTGAAGAAATAAGAAATCTGTTTCCGTTGGTAAATAATTTTATAAATTTTATGAAAAAAGTTTTTGTAAAGGCTCCGTTGAGGGTGCAAATATATAAAGAAAGACTTCCCGGTGTCCCTTTGCCACCTAAACCAGTAATTACAAGGTGGGGAACCTGGCTCGAAGCAGTCTTTTTTTACTTTGAACACTGCAATGAAATAGAATTAGTTATGTCAGAATTTGATGATGATATTTCCGAAGCCATTCGAGAAGCAAAAAAAATATTAAAAAATCCCAAATTGAAACAGGAACTCGGTTATATCAATGACAATTATAAATTAATAGTTACCACAATTACCTTATTAGAAAAACAAGAGATAAATTTATGAGTCAGTAAAATTAATAGATAATTTAAAGACGAAAATTAAATCGGCACCTGGAAGTAACGGTCAATTAATTTTTAAAAAAATGAAATATGTTTTCGACAAGAATGAAGGTTTTTCGTTTTTATCTAATGTTGCTAAAGTTTTGAATGGGACATTTTCCGAGGAATTTCAAATTATGCCAGATTTATTATCCGCTCTGAAATATGCTCCAATTACATCTGTCGATGTCGAACGTTCGTTTTCAATGTACAAATTAATTTTAAGTGATCGAAGACATAGTTTTAAGACCGAAAATATTGAAAAACATTTAGTTGTTTCTATTAATGATAAAATTTTAAGTGGTTACAATGTTTAATTATTAATTAACAGTTATTTAGTTACTAGTTTATTTATACTAATGTTATGATTATGATGTGTAAATATACTTGCCTTAAGTTAATATTACGTTAATTTACTTTGTACAATAAATAATAAGTTATATTCCTTTATTGCCTATATTTTGCCTAAATGTTAATATTCCTGCCTTTTTTAATAAAAATCTTTGCCTATATAGGCGCCTTTTTCTTCAATTTTTGTTGCCTATAAATCCGAGCTTTACTTATCAGCAAATTTGTACATGTCCAACAAATATAATGTTCCCCAAAAAGAATAGTTCACATGGCCAAATGCAAAGAAGTAAGGATGCATTTTTCGAAAACTAGAACAAAAATGTATTCTCCAGTTTCCGCGTCCTTCAACAAACTGAAAAGGAAATGGACTTTATGGAAAAAACATGCCTTAATCTGATTTTTGACTCAAGTTCACTGTCAGACCTGCTGCTTTTCGTTAAATCCGTTTCTAGATGAAAAAAATATTTACTTTAATATTAAGTAGATATTTAATATTTTTATTATAGCAATAAGCTAATTAATAACTTTTAATAATTTAAAACTTTTAATATAAAAAATCTCAGCTCAGTGGATTTCGCGCTATTAGTATAAAATAATGCACAATGATGCACTTTCGCAATAGAATATACAACACAACAGCGTTTCAATGTAAAATCGACCTTAACAACATCGCCATCACTAGAGTCGATTTGCTATGACTTCAGATTAGAAATCTCGCCCTTCCTCGCATCTCGGCGTTCAGCACTGTCCGTTCTGACATGCCGTTCGATTTATTTAATTCTTTCTTAAACTAAGTATCCAATCGAAATTCTAAAAAAACCCACGTGTTCTTTGATTTTTGGTCTATAATGTTTATAGAAAGTAATTTTTTGCTAAACCCAATATTTTTCGAGTTAGAGCGAGGTAAAAGATTTTAAAAATATGGGTTTTCAGAACAAGTGATTTTGTATGAAGGCGCTCCATATACAACAATGGTTTGACGTATTTTTATAAATAAAATAAAAATATTTCTAATGTCCAGATCAACATACAAATTTAAGAAATGAATTTTCGGTTATCGTAGATCCGAAAAATAACGAAAAAAAAATTAGCACTTTTTTTTGTAAGGCTCCCCACCACTCCCCTCCCGCTACGATTTTTGGACGACCAAGTGATTTTGCATTAGAAAGATATTAGAAACGAAAAAAAAATAGGTTTTACATTTTAGCAACAAAGTGCCCACCAAAATCTATTCTAGAAGCCTTTTGCCAGTCTATTTACTCTACAAGAGTTTCAGTTGTTCCTCTTCATCCTTCGAAAGAAATGTCCATGGATTATCTTGTAATAAAATTTTTCACTTTTCCGGTAACTTATAGTGGCTCTGGGAATATTAAATATTCTTGAGGCTTCTCGCTCACTCATACAATTTTTAATTAACTCTAACGTTTTTTAACATCGTCTTCGAAATACTTTTTTTATAATTGTTTTCAGTTTTAGATCGTTTTGGCATATTTTCTAAAACAATTTATAATAATTAGTTACACTAGATTTTTACAAAATCTAATGTTTTAGTTATTGGCAATCTCGGCCCATAACTGATACAATGATAATTTCATGCATTAGTAGTTGGCCACCTTAACATTTACGTTATTTGTATAAACAATGTTATATTCGTTATGCAGTTTGGAACAGGATATACACTATATTCTCACAAAAACAAAAAGTATAAAGTAGTAAGTAAATTGCAGTATATAGTACTTACCGATCGACACAAGTTTCTGTAGGTAAATATCAAAATTTCGGTTGCAAACTAGCGGCACAGAACAGTGTCTTATTCAACATCGAATACTGACTAAAATGTAATGGTTACCTTAAAACTAGATGTGTCATTCTCTAGGAGGCATGTTGCCAAACTTACAATAAGTAGTTAGAATTAACAAAATACCAACATTTTCTTAATTCTAATCAAAACATATTAGTAGGCCAATAACTAACACATAGCCAACAACTGGTGCATTTACCCTATTTACATATTGTTTATATGAATTACTACAACATCTATTTTACAGGTAGATGCTACTCTAATAATGGACGACGACATTGCTGATTTTTCAGATTTGAGGTACAATAAACCAGCCTGGCATTCTATTAAAGGTGTTGGACCAGGAAAGGCGATTTTAGATGCAGCATTTGTAGAATCAGCAATATGGTACCTTTTAATAAATAATCTCAGATCTCATCCGTTTTTTGCTGACATCTTAAAACAAATGTTGATGTCATATGCTGTAACCAATATATCTCAACGTTTAGAATTAACAAAATACAACATTAAGGACCTAGAAAAGTATACTTATTCCTGGAAGGGTTTTGCCTTTACGTTTCCTATATTGAGAACATCCCTATATTTAGCTAATATCGACGATACGGATGCACACAATTTTTCAAATCAATTTTTGGTTGAAATGGCACATTTCTTAAAAATTGAGGTAAGATTTTATGCGATAACATTTTTTTGTTGAAAAGATTTTCTGTGATCTATAGGGCTAATTTTACAAAATAATTTTAACGTGCCCACTCAAAGAAATTGGTGCTCCTAAACTTCTGGTATAATTTGCTATTCTATCGGAGAAGACGGAATTCAAATTAACGCAGAATGTATTAATTACATCAGATACGCGAATGACACGGTGATATTCGCTGACAGTTATAAACCCGTTCAGTAGTTAATAAATAGAATCACTGAAGTGAGTCAGCGATATGGACTTTCACTGAACATTAGGAAAACAAAATGGACTATGATTTCTAAGAAGGAACTGCAAACTGAAAGAATCAGTGTGAATGATTAACCAATAGAAAAAGTAAAAACATACACCTATCTTGGTACGAACGATAATGAAAATTAGGACCATTTCCTAGAAATCAAATGTAGGAGAGAGAAAGAAAGATCTCCATTTCAAAAAATGGCTATTTTATATAACCTATTCAAATGCCATGATTTATCAGTACAAATAAAAATCAATTTAAGTCGATGTTACATCTGTTCTATACTGTTCTACGGAGGTAAGTCGTGGACTCCCACAGATGCTACCTGCAAAAAAACTGAGACTTCTCACAGTATAAGAAACAGCGAAAGATATGAGTTGTTGAAATTAATTCTACAAGAAAAAGTAAAAGATGAACTTGGACCAGGAAGGCAAAAAATTTCCTGGTTAAAAAATCTTCGTAAGTTAAATAGGTAAAGAAATAATAAATAAGACTTACTCACAATCAATTTAATTTAACTATCAGACGACCGGTTTCGCTTTCTACAATATGCAAAGCATCTTCAGGTCTCGATACAAAGTTAAACAAATGCTGAAATGATAAAAACCCATATTAGGGTGTTGTCTAATAAAGATAAACAAATTAGATGTTATAAATTACAATAATTATGCCAATATTACCTGTCTGTGGTTTTATTTAAATGATTGAGTTGAATAAAAGGTATAAATATTTTTTAAGAAAGTTAAAAGGACAAGGTAAGGCCCACAAATTGTCATAAAATCTCTTCTATTGTAATAAATTAATAAATGAGCAAATAAATAAATAAAATAAAATTACTTACATGGCGGTACTCTATTAATAGATGGATGGTAGAACATGTTTGAAACTACTGTATATTGTTGAATGGTACATATACAGTAGTTTGGAGACGGCACCAGAAGAAGAAGGAAGAGGGTAAAAGGCTGTGTTTTGCTAAGGTTAACTTGTACATGCATTTTTGAAATAAAAGGTTATTTTAACATCATTTAATAGTTCCATACGCCATAGCTTGTCTTATAGTAGTTTTATACAAATTTTTATTTTCAACTAATTTTCCTTTCTTAATTTTTTAAAGTGCTTAAACCACTACCTCTTTTTCTTATTAACCATTGTTTATTAAATTTTTTTACATTGTAGGATGATTTTAATGGAGTATTTAATCCAAATTCTGATATAGAGAAGTCGTGTACGGACATTTCGGAAGGAAGACCTTCATGGCTAGCAGTTCAAGCTTATCAAAGAGGTAACTCGACTCAGAAGAGGATACTTGAAGAACATTATGGCAAAGTAAATAAAGAATCAGTTCGCAAATGTTACGAGTTATTCAAAGAACTAAAACTGGATGAAGTTTTTGCAAAATATAGGGAGGATTTTTACAATCGTACTTATTTAGATATTCATAATAATTTGCCAAAAATGTTACCCAAGGAGTTGTATTTCAATTTTTTAAATTTTTGTATGACAGGTGCTCTAAGAGTTTAGTATAATTAAAAATTAAACTAAAAAAGTGTACTTATTCCAACATGTTATAATCAAATGCTAAACACAGGACCGTAATTGCCACAATGAATAATGTTTCCGAATTATTATGGCTTCTTTTTCCTTGACTGTCTGACCCATCCTCGACTGCGAGCACATTCGAGGAACTGCAAATTATGTTGGGGGAACTAGCAGGCAGCTCCCAATACGTCGACCTAAAAATGAATATGAAAAAAAAAACAAAAATAATGACAAACACACATGACCCCCCAGACATATAACTATAAACGGCAGTGAGATAGAACAAATCCAGGAATATATCTACCTAGGCCAAATCCTGAGACTTAACAAAGGGAAACAAAGTGCGGAAATTACTAGAAGATCTATACTAGCATGGGCAAGATTTGGAAAACTTAGTTGGATATTTAAGAACCGCAAAATACCCCAATACTTGAGGAGCAAAGTGTTCAACCAATGCATCCTTCCTATCATGACATATGGATGTCAAATCTGGACCCTAACCAAGGCAAACATGAATAAACTAGCCACAACAGAAAGAACAATGGAAAGAGCAATGTTAGGTATACGACTGTCAGATAAAAAGAGGAACGAATGGTAAGATCCAAAACAAAAGTCGAGGACATAACAACAAAAATTGTTAAACTTAAATGGAGCTTCGCGGGCCACACTGCTAGACAGAAAGACCAACGTTGGAATATTACAATACAACATTGGAGACCTTACGAAAGTAAACGACCAAGAAGAAGACCACAGATGAGATGGGTTGATGACAATAAAAGAATAGCCGGAACAAGTTGGAAATATGTTGCTCAGGATAGAGACCGATGGAAGGAGTTGGGAGAGGCCTATGTAAAAACATGGACGACAGAAGGCTAAGAAGAAGAAGTCTGATTCATATAACACAAAATATTAAAAAACGACGTAAGGCAATACAATATAATTGATTGATGATGACAGGGATGATACCAGTAGCTTTCATAGAAATAAGATAAGTGTATTCTTCTGAACGAGTCTTATAAAGTCCCCTTGACGTTCTTTCTCTATGTTGAGCTATTTTCAATAGTTGATCTTATTTTTAGCCGATGAGGAATGAAAGGGATTTCACCTGAGGGTAAATGCCCTTTATTCGGCTTAGAAACACATGCTGTAAGTTGAATGAATGTGAAATAATTGACCTAAAATTACGAGAATTAAGTTCGTAAATACTTTATTTTGACAATTTATATTAAGAGTATACATAATTAATAAAATATAATAACAAATTTTTTTCAAAAACAAAATATTAAGACATATATAGTATGGTATAGATGGTCCAAAAAAATACCTAAACCTGTCAAAATTTGAGATTTTATTAAAACAAACGCCAGAACTAGAATATATGCAGTATTTTTATTAAATTAGACGACAACAAAATGGATATCTCTCGAAAAATAGATTACTAGCAAAAAACACAATATTAAAATTCCAATCGAAAACTTTTTTTCATCATTATGTACAAGTTTAAGATATTTCTTATAATTAATAATGTTATTAGTCATGAAGCATAAGATTTCATCTTCTTCTTCTTCGTCTAGCCATTCACGTCCACATCTGAACATAAGCCTTTCAAGTCTTCCTTTCCATTGTTTTTTATTGTACGCTACTTGTAGCCAATTTTTCCCGGCAGTCCTTTTCAGATCATCTGTCCATCTCATAGGAGGTCTGCCTCTGGGTCTTTTGTGTAGGTATGGTCTCCAGGTTAAAATTGATCTGTGCCATTTGTTTAGATCGCTCCTAGCTACATGTCCAGCGTATTCCCATTTCAACTTTAATGATTTTTGCACCACATCGGTGACTTTGGTTTTCTGTCTTATCCATGTGTTTGTTTTCTTGTCCTTCAGTGATATACCTAGCATTGCTCTTTCCATCGCGTGTTGAGTGACTCTAAGTATATTCATATTCTTTTTTGTGATTATCCATGTTTGTGCCGCATAAGATAATATCGGAATAATGCATGCATCAAAAACTTAGATCTAAGATGTAATTGAATTTGTTGATTTCTGAGTATATAGTTCAGTTTACCGAATGCTGCCCAAGTTAACTTTCTTCTTCTTTTTATTTCTTCCGTTTGAATTTCCCTATTTAGGATTATTTTTTGTCCTAAGTATATATATTCTTCAACTTTTTCTATAACTATTTTCTTAATTTTTATTCTTCTTCTTAATTTCTATTTTCTATAGAAAAAAGAAGTTGAAGATTTCATATAAACAAAAAATTATAAATCCACAAAACATTAGGATTGCAAAAAGACGTGTGAAAATAACTGTTAAAAATATTCAAGATAGGATTTAAAGGGAATTTCATCAAAAAAATGTGACTGCCATACGACTTTTTTTTACAATTAAACAGCTGGTTTATTAATGTTTAATTACGTTTTTATCATGGTTAACCTTACTATATATATATATATATATATATATATATATATATATATATATATTGTTGTACTTTTGAATGTCCATTAGCAATAAAAACCGATATACAAATTTTATTACTTAAATAAAAATTAAAATTATTGATATTTCATAAAGACACGGGCATATAAATTTTCAAACATCCTGTATAAGACAAAATATGTATTTTAAGTTGTTCGAAGAATTGTTCATTAGGCCTCAGAGACAAGACTTTCAAATATTATCGATAAGAAATTTAAATAAGTCGGTTATTGTGGAATGGATTTACCCAGAATAAAAGTGTATATAGACAGTGTTTAAACAATAGACCGGAATTTGCGGTGGTTTTTCTCCCCGAAAGATTATATCGGTAAAAGTTTATTAACAAAAGACATTGAATTGAGAAACAGGTATCGTTTGTAGCTATTAGTAAGAAATATTTGTAAAGCAGATAGATTTAGTTAGAATAATTAAAGAATGTTGTTTTCTGGAATTACCCGAATGACGTTTTATAAAGAGAGTTGGTTGGTAACGATATACGTCACAGAGGTGGATGATTTTTATTGGTCAATTTTTGAATGCAATGGAGGTAGTGGTTTTGGCTATGAGATAGGAGAGAGGAAAAAAGTTAGTTAGTCAGTTTTCGTCGCCCAAGAAGGAAGGAGCTTTGTGGTTTGTGTTTGTTTTGAAGTCCCGAAGACGTAATTTACCGGGTGTGTTTATTTGCTGTGTAAAAGCTGATCAGTGTGAGGAACGGGGTACAGAGAGATAGAAAAAACCAAAGGGTATAAGAATATTAATATCAGACGAAGCCGGAAACATTTGAAGTTATAAACAGGCGCGGAGATTGGCTCAAAAGGAGGCTGCATAGAATTACACGAGTTGTTGGGTTGCAAATACAAGGACAGATAGGAGAAAGGTGTACGTCATCTGGACCACAATAGGAGCAGAAGCAGAGAAAGGTTTTTTTTTATGGCGTGGCCATAGAATTGCAACGGCACAGAACGAAAGGTCAGTCAATTTTCATTAGAGCAGGAGTGTGGTTTTCATTTATAAATTAAATAAATTGAATAAATTATAGAGACAGTTAATTTTGCGATCATTTAAAAAAAGAAAAAATTATAAAGAGAGCTTAGTTATAACACATATTAAAAATCAATGTAAAATAACATTTGGGTCCATGATAGAAAACAACTTCTCATATATTTAAAGTATTATATTGCAAATATTACAGGATTGATTGTTATATAAAATTTCATTAAAATAAAGGACATCTCACATATAGTTCAGTTGAAATTCTGTGTATTTTATTCAGGTCATATTACCTATCCCAATTAGGAAGCCAATTGGAAAATATTTTGAATCCACGATCAAAGGTAAATAGTACAAGTTAAATAGCCTGAGATTGTAATTAATTAATGCTGATTTATTGTGATTAATTGGAGATTAGATCATTTAATAAATATAGACAGGATCTTTTCTAAATAAGCAATAGAATACAATTTATATAGCATAACAATATATATATAATATAAAATTAATGTTTCTTGGGTTTAGGTTCAATAAAGATATGTTACATGTGGAACTAGATTTTATTTTCCATTGCAATCAACCAACGTTTCGGCAGGAAACCCTTGCCTTTGTCAAGATTCTAAAATATGTATATATATAAGGACAAACAGATATTGTAAAATATGTGTATAATATGTGACTTACCAAAACGTAAAACGTGAGACAGACATTAACGAACTGACATATAAAAGTTGATATCTGATATCTCATTGTTTACTGTCATTAGTATATAATTATTTTTATATGGGCGTATCGTTGATGTTTTTGAAAAAGGTAAGGTAGAGATATGTTATGACTTTAAGAGCTTTTTATGATGTTATATTATTATTGTTTAAATCAGATTGAAATATATTTTATTTAGGTTTTGTGTATCTTTTTTGTCATTTATTGCATTGGTGTTTCTTTTTATTTCTATTGATTCGATATCTCCCTCTTCTTTTTGTTTTTTTCTGTTTTTAAAATTTTAATGTTTTCAAAGTCAAATTTATGCTTCTTCCCGCTTTCATGTTTTGTGAGCGCAAATATGTTTTGACTTTAAGAGTTTCATAAAAAGCTCTTAAAGTCATAACATATCTCCACCTTACCTTTTTCAAAAACATCAACGATACGCCCATGTAAAAATAATTATATACTAATGACAGTAAACAATAAGATATCAGATATCAACTTTTATATGTCAGTTCGTTAATGTCTGTGTCACGTTT